>CAJQZJ010032670.1:3023267-3037216 GCA_907164525.1 Lophiomys imhausi
TTGCTCAACTATGTTCTCCTGGACATATATCCAAAAGATATTCTACCGTAGCACAAGGACACTTGCTCAACTATGTTCATACCAGTTATGTTCATAACAGTCAGAAACTTAAAACAATCAAATGTCCCTCAACTGAAGAATGGATAAAGAATATATGGTACATTAACACAATGGAGTATTACTTAGCTATTAAAAACAAGGACATAATGACATTTTTGGAAAATAGGTGGAACTAGAAAAGATAATCCTGAGTGAGGTAACCCAGATCCAGAAAGACAAACTTGGTATGTACTCACTTATTGGTGGATATTAGTCATCAAGTACAGGATAACCATACTGCAATTGACAGACCCAAAGAAGATAAGTAACAAGGAGGAGCTAAAGGGGGATGCTTGAATTTCACTGAGAAGGAGGAATAGAATAGATATCAGCAGTTGATGGAAGGAGGGGACTGTGTGGGGAGAGGGTGCCTAGGAGAAAACAAGGAATCTAGTTGGGGAGGATAAAGGGAGAGAATACTTGGAGAGAGAACTGGAATTGCTTAGGGGGAGATCTGTGGGATGAGCTAGAAAGATAAGACAAGGGCAATTCCCAGGAATCTATGAGGGTGAGCCCAGCTAAGACTCCTAGCAACAAGGGATATAGAGCCTGAAATGGCCTTCTCCAGCACTTCCAATAGAGGGAGGGATTGGGACACCAACCCAAAGAGTGAGTCACAAAACCTTTGCTCACAATTTTTCTGCCTATAAAATGTTCAAGGGTAAAGATGGAGCAGAAATTGAGAAAACAGTCAGACAATGGCTGGCCCAACTTGAGTCTCATGCCATGAGAGAGAACCCACCCCTGACACTGTTAATGATATTCTTCTACACAGCATAACTGTCTCCTGCGAGACTTCACCCAGCAACTGGTGGAAACAGATTCAGAGACCCTCAGCCAGACTTTATCTTGAGCTTGAGAAGCCCCGTGGAAGAAAGGGACAAAGGATTGAAGGAGTCAGAGAAGTCAAGGACATCACAGAAAACCTACAGAGTCAAGGAACCTGGGCCTATAGGGAACCCAGAATCTGAACTACCAACCAGAGAGCCTGCATGGGGCAGACCTAGGCCTTCTGCCCATTTGTAATACTCATGCACCTTGGTCTTCATGTGGGGCTCCTAGCAGCAGAAACAGGAGCAATCTCTGCCTTTGGACCCCCTTTCCCTAACTGGGCTGCTTTGTTTAGCCTCAGTAGAAGAAGACATGCCTAGTCTTACTGATACTTGATATGCCAAGGTGGGTTGATATTCATGGGAAGGCTCTCATTTTTTGTGGAGAAAGACAAGAGGGAGAGATGGAGAGGAGGTGAGAGGGAGGGACTTGGAGGAGAGGAGGGAGGGGAAGCTGTGATCAACATGTGAAGTACATAAATTAATTAATAAAACATCATAAAATAAAAAAAAGTGTGTCTATCATGAAAAGTCTCAACTCCTAAGGATCTCTTTTCAGGAGTCCTGTTGGTGTGTTACATTAGAACACAGGGCTGTTGTCTTCCACTTGTGATCAGAAAGGTCTGTGGAGTCTTCAGTCTCTTTCCTGGTGGATTGGACAGGAATGAAGAGCAGGTTTTCATTTTTTTTCTACTGAAGGAACTGCATGTTAATTTCATGTTTGCAGACAGAGATAATCTGCTAATGTATTCTTGCCTGTGAATAAAATAAATCTCTAAGTATATATCATTAATAAAGACATATGAAACCTTCATATTATGTCAAATTATTAGAATTAAGGAGCTTGAGAGAGGGCGGGCAAGCCAATAAAGTTGAATATGCGAAGCAATCATTAGTACTTGGTGTGATAATTGAAATTTGCTTTGCAGTAATTTCATTAAAAATTCATAACAGGTCTAGCCTTTCTCTTTTTCCCAGTGCTGGGGAGGTGCTGAGCAATGTGGGTAAGGCTGTTCAGGACATGCACTTGCTGTGTAGCAATGAGTGTTCTTTCTGTATCCTGAGCGTCAGCCATTGACATGGAAGTACTCCTATCTCTCACATTAAGTTTAAATCTCTTGAAAAGGTTTTGTGTTAATGTTAATCTCATAGTCCCTGATCATTGTTTTTGTCAATAGTAAATCCTTAGTAAATATCCTAGACAGATCAATATTTTAAGCTATTTTATGTTTTGGGAAAATACTTCCTCTATCATGTTAAATTATCTCAAAAAGTTACTTACCTATGGGATGAGAACAAATGTCCTGTGGTTTGGTTTGTTTGTTTGTTTTCTGGTTTTTTTTTTTAAACAAAACTCTGTGAGAATTTAAGATAAACAATGATAAGAAATCCTGTCTGTAGGTCCATTTGCTTGTTGACTATATTGAACAAAAGTCAATGATATCATTTATAGTCACAAAATATGCCAATTTTATGATTTTAAGTCAATTAAATCTCTAAACATACACAAGAAAAATGAGTTTGTGAAAACTCTGCTACACACAGAGCCAGTGTGTATGCCCTGGTGCAGGAGGCTCAGGGTACATTCTTTCGGAAAGATGTTCATTTTTTCTCAAGACCATCATCAATTCATGCGTTTGTTTTCTGAAGCCTTGGGTGTTGAGTCTGCAAACCCAGTTGTGTTTCCAATATTTCAAAAATCCCAGGACTGGTCCAGTGTTAGAAGGGCTCTGTCTAACTTAAAATGGATTTTGCTGAATATATTATCCTTTAAAAATAAGTCCTTTGTGTTTTAGGGACAATTTGAGCATGTGTTTTTAATCCATTTAAAGTGAGTTGGCGACAGTGTTTATTTACAGGAGCTCAGAGAAGGAAACCCTGAGCATTTGATTTTCCAGCCATCTGAAGCTTTTATCTGCAGGAAAAGACATCTCCATTTGTAAAAGACAAATCAGCTAGTCTCACTCATGGCTACGTTTTTAATAAATCTTGATTTCAAAATATTTTGGTATGTTCTAAAGAAATTAAATCTTCATGGTCATTCTCATATTAAAGCTTCAAAATATAAATATTAGTTTCCATAGTATGTACATTGATCTGTTCAAATCTGCCAAGGTTTTCAGGAGGATGACATAGCCTTGGAAAGCACATCATGGTCACTGTCACAGAGATTGAATTGAAGCCATTTGTAAACTTCTAAATGGGATTCAAAATGGGCAAGTCAGCATGGGACGGTTTGGTGTTATCTATAGAGAGGGCAATTTATGCTCAAGACTATCCTATTTGGCAAAGGAGAATTAGTAATTGGTTTGGCCTCAAATTAAAGTCTACAAACTTGCTTTTAGGTATAATATGTGTAGGCAAAAACTTTTCATGGATACTTAAGGGGTATATTGAATAAAGGATATAGAATTTAGATATTACATTTGGTACGGATCTGCACAGAACTCTCCACGTAGAAAGTTTAAGTCTGTTGACAAAAGGAAATGTGCAGTACCAATTAAGCAAGGATTTTGCATAAATTGCTTACCTTACTTATATGAGTTATTTTAAATTTTAGTCTGTAAAATCTGGGGAATGTGCAGAGTCCTTTTGGGAAAGAAGTATTTAAGGGGTACCTCCTTCAAAGACAACCAAATCACACTATAAACAGAGCCATGAATGGGATTTTACAAGACCTTTAAAAAATGGTTAAATGTACAGCATGGTCTGGGCTTATTCTTGGCATCCACCCTTGTTTGTTTATTCCCTGCATGAAGCTTGACTTGAGGCCAGGCTGCAGTTCTTCATCCACTGTAGATGGAGAGCTTTCAGCTTCCATGCTTTCCTCTAAGAAGATCCGTCTATTTCCTCTCTAATCTGCCAAAGACAGGAACACCTAAGCAAGCTCTGACTTCTGACTGTCCACTCAGTTTTCCTGGAATTACAGGATACAGCCTTCAGTCAGGGCTGCTAGGGGACCTCACCCTGGCTGTGGTGGGCTCCAGTCATTGGGCTCTGCTCTGTATCCACCAGAGCCCCTAAGCTTTCCATGTTATCTGCTCTGCTCAGTTATATTAACAGTACTGTTTCCTTGTGTCACTCTCCCTGTGTGTGTGTGTGTGTGTGTGTGTGTGTGTGTGTGTGTGTGTGTGTGAGATCTGATCTAACCACTTGGTTAGATTTTTTTTTTCTGAAGTTTTTTCAAACACATACTTCTATTTGTCCCCTTGCTTTCTATCTGCTGAAGCTGTCTGCCTTCATGGCCAGAACAGTTACGATTCTCAGTCCACCCACAGCAAATTTTGGCTTCCCATCTTGGAGCATGACAAAAAGCCAACAAAGACAATTTATTCTGACGTCCCTTAGCTTCTACCAAACAGATTCTCAGTACTCTAGCCCTGCCTCTTCAGCCTCTTTAATACACATGTCCACTGCAGGCCTATGGTGGCCAACTTACAGAAGACTCCGGTCATGAGAGCCGGCACACCACCCAGCATGCGCTGGACAGAAGCCAGAGGTCAATGTCAGGTGTCTTCCTTAGTCACTCTTCACTTTACTTTGTAAGACAGGTTTTCTCACTGAACCTGGAGCAACAGCCATCCTCTTGCTTCCATTTTACCAGGGCTGAGGTTACGAATGTGTGCCCCCATGTCATCCTGCTGCGGACAGAGCCTAGAGACTGGATTCAGCGCTATTTTCTTGTGTAGTCAGTGCTTCATCCACCAAACCCTGCCAGTTGCTTTTCTTTCTCAGTTTTCTTGCAGCTGCATAGGAGGGCTTACCTTCTCTTTGCCTAGTTTCCATTCAATTCCAAACACAGACTACATCCTCTGGAGTCTGATGGCTAGCCTGGCCTCAGCACATGAAACACATGCTCCTGTGCTCCCGGACCTGGTTTCTGTTCATTCTTTCCTTTCAAACTTAATGTCACATCAGTCCAGGTGAGCATCCTACCCAGTGTGCCCAGAGGTGGAACTCTCAGTGTTAAAGCCACTCTAGCCTGAGGGAAAACTACATCTGTTCTATGTAAATAAGCTTTTGTCTACAAAATGCAGAACACTTCATAAATATCTTCCATTGAAATTGTTGTTATTAGATAGTAAATTAATTTTATAAAATTGAATGGTTGTTTTAATCTATTGGCAATGTATTTAAGTAAAAGTACAGTGTTGTGGCATTTAACATCACTTTCTTGTTTTATAACAGCTTTGAAAATATTTTTCAAAATAATTCCTGTGTTCCAAGAGCATTCTAATTTTTTCTCCATAATCACATCATTTTTTTTTTCAGTTCAGCAACTGGTTGCTTATCTTATTCCCCAAGGTCACACAGCAGCGGTTAGTTCAGGCATGCTCTAAAGTTCTTGGATCTTAATTGACTTTCACAGAAGCACTGATTTGTGGAAAGGTTTTCAATAATATGCAGTATAGCAAGCACATACATTGCACATGCAACTGGGTGATGTTGTCAGTACCCAATAAACCTGGGGTTACAGGGGTATCAGGTACCCCATGGAGGTACTGTGAGCCAAGGTAGTTAAACACACAGGACACAGAGTTATGTAGACCTAATTTTGTGTGTGTGTGTGTGTGTGTGTGTGTGTGTGTGTGTGTGTGTGCGCAGGCAGGTATGGGCAAGCAAGTGGAGTAAGGACTATCAGATATATCTTTCCTCTGTTCCCTCCGGTGCCTTCCATCTTGTTTTTCATGCATGGTCTCTCATTGGCCCTGCAACTCAATAATTAGTCTAAGCAGACTGGTAAGAAAGTCTCACAGGCCTACCTGTGTTTCCCTCCCTTCCATTGTAGTGCTGACCCTGAATAAACTTATCTCCTCTGTTGCTTTGATTAATGCAACAGTGAGGGTGATGGGAGGTATTAATAGTGGACAAAGCTGAAATATTTGATTTTATGTTGTTTTAAGAAAACCCATGACTATAGTTTGTTATAAAAAGTTATAAGAAGAATTATTTCTAAATTATCCATATATTTCTTGTTATTTTTAATACTGTTGTGCTTGTTATCAAACCTAGAGACTCACACATACTAGGCAAATTCTGCCTCCAAACCATATTCCTACCATCTCTTCAATGTTTCAAAGACTCTGTGATATTCAAATACATATTGTGCAAGATATTTGACTGAACAAAGCTTAGTCAGCATATTAAAATCCAGCAATTCTTCCTACAATAGCTAGGGAAGAGTGAGTTATATAAAGGGAGGTAAAAACTGTTAGAGTTTGTTTTATAGATCAGAATTTAAAGCTTTCTCAAGCTCCATTCTCATCTCTGGGTAGTGGCAGCTGAAAGGATGATGAAGTTGGCCTCAAAAGCCTTGCCTCAGAGAAAGTCATATTCCTCTAAAGAGGTTCTGAGCCCCCAAGATCTTCCCTGCCACACCAAGTCCTTAGCATTGATGACTTATTTTCAGCATCATTTGCACAATCAATACAGTGAGTTCCCTATGCAGGTGTAGAACCCAAATGTCACTGTAATGAGGTTTGTAATTTATCCTTTTCAACTGTTTAGCTTCTTTTTAAATGGGTAGCTGACTGAAGCATCTGGTTTATGGAAGAAGAGGAAGAGAATCTTGAGATATAGGTAGGAGAGCTGAAAGCTGGTGGTCTCACTGAAAACAAGCACAGATTAGAATTTCTAGTTTGGATGGAGAGAATGAAGCCGTCCCAAAGAACTGGAACAAAACAGTCCAGATATCATGCTAAGAATCAGGTCCGCTTGTACTGACTCATGCACCACAAACATCATCATCCTCCACACCCAGAATCAGGTACCACACATGGCACCAAACCAGGTATTCCAAGGCACTGGGGATGAAACACGGCCTTAGGTACTATGCACACAACATACGGTACCAAGCACCGAATCAGGTACCAAATTAGTAATTAGGTACTGCACACAGCATCAGGTACCGCAGATAGCACCCATAATGTATGAGCCTAGTGTTAAGGAGCAAGATACAGATCCTTGTTGATGCAGCACTTTGTGGTTTGTACACACTTACAGGGGCACTAGACCTTACAACTGTCAACACTGCCTTCCCACATAGGTGGAGGGAGAGTGTGGAGGGCTACCTGTGCGGGGCTCTATGGAAGGGCAAGAGAAAGCATCACATAGAAGAAAGAGGAGGAGGAAAGAATGTAGAGTTAATATGAAAGTCCTTGGAGAAAGAAGTAGCATGGCACAACAATAAACAGAAAGGGGAAATGTTGCATTAAGATGCACACCTTGGTTTTTACAGGGACTATGGGCCAATAGTGATAATATCAGCCTTGGATACCAGATAGCTCTTAGAGCCAGCAGTACAGGAGAAAGCACCATTGAGAACAGAGAAGCAGAGTTGTCCAGGGAGGTGACCCTGAGGTAGACCAGTAGGCTTACAGAGAAGATGGGTTTTGGAGGTAACTGTAGCTCAGAGAGGATAGATGAGAGGTAGTGAACAGACCATGGGACACCTTGGTCTTGGCACTTTAGCAAGCCTTTGGTTGACCTCCTGCTCAAGGGTTGTGGTGAAGTTTAGCTTAACAACAGGAGGAATGTTGCTCATGGTATTAATTTCAAGAAAAATGTTCAGACAGAATTGAAATTATTGCTGCTGGTCCAGGGAATCACCCACAGTACTAACTGCAAAAAGTAAGTTTAGGCAGGCAAGTTATTCTTCCCAAATGTACACAGCTACTCAATAGTTTATTTTTCATGCTGAATGGCTCACAGATTATGTATTCCTTCCTTGAAATGTGTGTTTGTATTGTGGAGAATGTGCTCCAAGCCTTGCTCACAGGAAGCTCTGCCCTATTGGCTGCTGCCAATTACATCTTGCTATTACATCTGCTTCCAGGAACCCCCTCCTGTAACAACCACTATGTCAACTGGACCATTTATGATCTATTCCTTTGGTTTTGGAAGTTTTACTATTTTGTTCAAAATTACTCTTAAAATATTGATGCAATGATCTGTTACGTATCCCAAATGTTAATTAACCTGCTCCCAAAGGCCTGCCTGTTGTGCCAGGCCATAAGTACACCAAGTAAAACTGTGTTACCTGGATTGTTAACCATTGTCTCTGATTGGTTGAATAAATGCTGAGTCAAAGAGAAAAATAGTCGGGGCCCTCTGCTTTTGTGGCAGAGGGGTAGAAAGACAGAGAAAAAGCCAAGGGAGAAAGGAGGAGATATGCCATAGGTTATAGATGTAAGAACATCATGCCACATGGTCTGGAACATCAGCATAGTGTGGAGAATAACATCCCAAGGGGACATATTATATATTGGGTTCTTATTTGGGGAATAGGATTAAAAGCTAGCATAAGATGGGCTAAGATTGCACAATCCAGGCTAAGGCTTGATAAAATCCATCAGGTGTCTGTGTGTATCTATAATGGCTGATTAAGGATTAACACCACCAACCAATTAACTATAATATAAATACTGGTAATAATTTAAATACTTATTTCTACAAAATATTTATCTAATAAAACCACACAATGCAAATTATTTCTTGAATATTTTCAGAGTATATTTTGTAGGTAGAATCATTGATTAAAAAACATGTGTTTGTATCTAATTTTTACTGCATCGCCCAACAGATTTAATGGAATATTGAGCAAATTTGCATGAAGACTGGTGATTACTGAGAGGCCTTATTAGCAATTCCTCTTCAGTCTACTGGATTTGATATTTTGAGAGGTATCTTGTTATTAATTCCTTATTGAATATTCTATAATTATAGGTTATTTTTCACTTTTCTTTTGGAAATTTTTATGAATCTTATTGTCCTCAATTATTTCCAAACCTCTGTGATGACTTAGTGTGGGGGTAGCAGAGATATTTTTTAAGTCAAGGACATTCTCTTCTGTTGTGATTCTCATGGACTTTTTCCCACAGGTGCTTTACTTGTGATCTTGTGATTTCTCTTCGACTGGCCAGCAAAGCACCTTGGTGTCTGAGATCCACTGCAGAGGCTTCTTCCTTAGAACCTGCTTCTTCACTGGATGGTCACTGAGCTGCACTGCAGGTCCATGAAGCTGTGTGATTTAAATTTGACATCTCTGTCACTTATGTGAACTTGTGTGGGATTTTATCTCCAGGTAAAGACTGATTGCATTGAACAGCTGTGCTCCCTGCATGCTCCTGAAGTTGCACTGTAGTGATAGGATCACCTTGATCCTTCAACTTCATAATTTCCAGTCTGTCTCTGTGCTCTGACTAGCCAAGCCTTAATTTGATTTTACAAGATTGTTGTTCCTTACAGGCCTCAAGAACCAACTGACAATGACCATATTGGGCCATATCTTAGGGTTTCATATAGTTCCCAGTACAGTGTCCCTAAATTAAAATGCATGAATTTTAATGTACAAATCCAAAGCATTCTTCCCGCTGCTTTTCTTCATGTGTTACCCTACAAACCTGAAAGACACGAGCAGTTCTCAGAACCCAAAGCGCTGTTCGGACAAATGTGCGTCCTCAACTTAAGCCGTTGGTCAATAAGGTAAGGATGTGGATCAGTGAGAAAGATGTGAGAGAATTCTAGTGGGAAAATCAACAACTGATCCAAATTGTATTTCTGATATATTGACAGAACTTGAGGGTGCGTGATGGGCAGAGGTAAACAGCAAAATCACTTACCACTTTTATTAGGGACTGTCTCTGGCTCCACCTACTACTTGATGGTGATGGTAAGTGTGAGAGTGTCATAGTCCGGTCACATGATGGCAAACACCACCAATTAGGGCTCTCTTCCCCCCTTCTAACCTGATCTGCAAATGAAATTCTCTCTCCCTTGGAAAATATAATATTTTCTCTAAATTCTATCCTATCAAATTGTCAAATACTTAACTAAACAGGGTCTGCACCATATCAAAAAATTGAGTTTACAATTCTTTTCATCATGCAATGGTTTTCTTAGTGATCCAAGGAAGTACTGAAGGCATCAAGAGTTGGCTCCAAAAACCTATGCTCACACAAGGACCCGCTGAAGACAGCATCCTCACACACCATAGGAATGTAATTCCCTAATTTTAAATAAAGTGGTTGCTGAGGATGCAAATAATGACAGGGCAGAAAGAGAAAGGAAGTGGTTGGAGATGGAGAGAGGATAGGGGTGTGAATACTCTATTCCTGGCAGAATCCTCAAACAGGGTGGGCCATAGCCATTCAGAATGGTTAGATTGAGACACAGTTTGTACAGGTATCAATCCATAGTACCTCCGTTATCCAGGAGAGGTCCAGTATGCATGCATGTGTGTGTGTGTGTGTGTGTGTGTGTGTGTGTGTGTGTGTGTGTGTATTCATGTACATATATGTAGGGAGTTAGAATAATTAAATCAGATTTATAAAATATATAGGGGTATCTGATACAGTCTCTTAATTCGGGGCATGAAGATCAACTTGGCTGTGAGCGATTAGCTTATCAACTTGTGGAAAAACAAGGATGAAGTCAGGAAAACAGTAAAGACTCAATGGACTTAAAGTATCTGGCCTGACATTGTTCTCAGCTGCTAAGTGGGTGGAGCCCAAATTAAGCTGAAACAGAGTTCCTCCTATTTAAGGACAGTGTATGGAGCCCCATAAAGAAGAAGAGGCCCCTGATGTTAGAGAGCTCCCAGAGTCCTGCTGAAAAAGTGCTGGCCATCATTTGATGGCCAGATCTCCCTGAGGCAGAAAGAAGCTGGTGAGCAAAGAAAGCCTGAGCAAGACACCAAAAGGCCAAGGACTAAACCCTGTGGCTCAGCTTTTGCCTAGAGGGGTTTGATCTGTCCAAACAGTGGCCTAAAGGAAACTGTGCCTGGCTTTAAGGACTCTGAGGTAGAGTGACAGAGTTGCTGATGCAAAGGGGCTGGGGTCTCCCACAGAGAAGAAAGCATCAAGCCTTATTTAAGGTGAGACTGCAATAACCAACTTACCCTGACGAACCTGCATCTGAAAGATCCAGAAAAAGGACTGCTAAGTGCGTGAAAGAATCTACAACAAAGACTGTGTTCCTGACGACTGAGGACCTGCCCCAGAGACTGTATCATTCTAAAAGGTTAGAAAAATAATTATCAATAGGTTTAGTGGATAGGTTAAAGGGGTTGTAGGAATTTATAGGATTAATAGTTAAGAAATTGTTGGTATTTGTTATAAGTAAATATAGTAATAAATAAGTGATAAATAATAATTAAAAACTTCGGTTACACATATACATGCATATGTAAATCCAAGCATGTGTGTATGTATATGTGTATGTATGTGTGTTTATGTGTGTTCATGTGAGAGAAAGAGTGTGTGTATGTCTGTGTATATCTGTATTCATGTGTGTATTCATTCTAGTATGTGTATGTGAGTGAGTGTATGTGTGTGTGCATGTATGTTAGTTTATAGTGCACTTGCACTTGTGTGTGTGTGTGTGTGTGTAGCACTGGGAATGAACCAAGACACACTAATCCAAAGAATTGACATTACAGCTGAGCTACTATCCAGCCCAGAAAACATTTTCTCCCAATAGGAATTTGAAAAAAAGTCAAAGTCGCTCAGAAGCTGTGGCTGCAAATATAGTTGTGATCGTAAGTAAGATCTTAGTAGCCTTTGGGGAGGGGCATGCATTAGTGATTTAGGACTTATTAAAATGATATTAGTTCTGATAAATGTGTGTCATTATGTGCTGATTCACTCTATTCCCAATGCTGTTAGAATGCTGAAGACTCAGCCCAATCACCATGCTCATAGTGAGGAAGGACTATGGACGTGTGACTGAATTCAGGTCCCACTTAGCTTTTCATTTCACTTGGGACACTGGAAGAGAACAGCTCTGAGGTTTGGAGTAAGACATCTCTTATATGTTTTTTTTTTCTTCAAGATTAGCCAATTAAAGTGACTTTTGTATGTTATAACAACATTTAAAGGCTGATACGAGTTTTCCCCATACCTGTCCCATTCTGTGTCATGTTACAGGCTTATCTCTCCAATGAGAAACTGGGTTATTCGTTAATATCATGTGTAAACTACCGGGTAGCCTCTCCCTACAGGTGTGGAGTTGGGGTGTAGGTTATGTAAGAAACACCTGCGAGGGCATGTGCTGCTCCTGAAAACAGGTACACACTCGCCACACATGCAATCAACATGCTTCACACGTCAGTCACAGAGCCTGCTGTCCTCCATGGGCTTCACTCCTACACAAAGACTATGAGTTCATTGACACTCATAGCTTGCAACTTTGGTCTTGACTGAGGTGCCCAGACTGTCACCAGCTACTAATTGTGCACATGAGCTTCAGGGTCCATTTGAAGCCACAGCGGTGGACTCTCCTTGTGTCCAGGGTGAGGTCTGGTCCCCAGCACCCTCTACTCTGAAGAAAGCCAGTCCTCCTCGGGTTGAGTGGATCCTGAAAGGGAAGGTTTGGGATGGTTCATGGGTCTCGATTCTCCTGATTGCATCATCCCTTTTCCTAGTGGAAAGTTATACTCTCCAGAACATTTGAATGCGTGGGACAAAATTCTACTGTAAGTGTGTAATTCATGTTCATTAGTCTCAGAAGTGAGGCAGGGAGATGTACTAGATGGATACCCTCTGTCCCCCTGGGACCTGCTGTGCTCTGTTATCTAATGGGGACACAGCTTGAGGGTCGTCACAAGACCTGATTTGTGAAATCTGTCACAAGGTCAGATTCCAAATCTGAAAACTTAGCTGAAGAAGTCAATGCTCATTGCTTCTTACGAGCTAGTCATTGCTGAGGAGTTTTGGTAAAATTGGATGTGAAACATCCCCAACAGCCACGAGTGTTTGAATACCTGGTCTAGCTGATGGTGCTGCTTTGAGAGACTGGAACATTAGGCAGGTGAGACCTAGCTGGAGAAGTGCAGCACCGTGGGAAGATCTGAAAGCTTGTAACATGTTCCCTATTTCCTATCCTCTCTTTGTTTCCTGTTCTGCTGAGAAAGGAGTAGGTAGAGTCTCAGCTACACAGTCCTTGCATTTGCCACGAGCCATTTGCTGCCATACCTCCCTGAAATAACAGGTTGTTTCTCCTCAAACTGTGAGCCCAAAATAATTCCTTCCTACTTTAAGTTGCTTTGTCAGATACTTGGTCACTAATAGGGTCTTTGTTCACAACTAGAAGATAGGGTGGCGTCAGGGAGGGGATACTGTTCCTGGAAGGTTTGTGCAAGTAAGCAGGGTCACGTGGGATCTTTCCTATCAAGCCCCTAACAACTGTCAGGGCTGCAGGGCTCCCCTCACTGAGATGTGCTTGCAGAGGCTGGAACAGGCAGCCAAAATCGTGGAAGGGGAAATGCAAGCCCTATTCTTCTTTCCAGTTCTTCCTGGGAAACAGAATGTAGTCTGGGGATAGCCAAGGGTGCAGGAATGCTACTATTTAAGGTATAAATGAGGGTAGTAATTGCTATCAACACGTTCTGTGAGTAGAGTGTATTTATTCTCACATTAGGACAAAATTAATAGCTATAGTTTATGTGTGTGAATAAACATACCAAAGCTGTCAGTTCTTCATCAGAAACTCGCCATTTAAATGCAAATTGCTGCTACTCTTTCCAAGTAGTTTGAGCGTGAATAATGGCTGTCATAACAAAGTATATCTCTCCCTTATACACTTTTAAATTTGCAGCAGTGCTGGTGTGTATATAATTTGTGTTCCCTTTGCATAATACTTCTCTCATGGTTTCTGTTTTTAAATGTTTGCTCTCTTTTGGAATGGGTTAATTGGATGTTAAGTCATTTTGGATCACTTGAGTCCTAAAGGTGCTAGGGGAAGCACTGGATAAAACTAGGTGCACAAAAACTTGCCAGATGGAAAGCCATGGACACATGACCCCTGCTGGCATTTCACAGGTCAGGAACTGCTGTTCAGTAGGGGTGATTCACTCTGTTTCAGTCCAATGGCAGGACATTCATACTTGGAGGATAGCCACTGTCTCCCTATGATGGCAAGACAAGAACACATAGGAACTCATCAGGATAAGAGCTGACACAGATCTATCACCCATACACACACACACACACACACACACACACACACACACACACACACACA
>CAJQZJ010032670.1:3037226-3082404 GCA_907164525.1 Lophiomys imhausi
ACACACACACACACACACACACACACACACACACACACACACACACAAGCACATACGTGCACATGCATGCACGCAGACACATATGCACACTTGTGCACACCCACATACACACACATGGACACACATGCACACGCACGCACACACAGACACACATACACTTGCGTGCGTGCCTACCCACCCATCCTTTCATCCATCCTTGTGTGCATTAATGCACAAATACAAAGGAATATTACAATCTCAGATTTAGCTAAAGTCACCCAGCGAGATTGATGTCTTTCCCATGGCAGAAGTAAACAAACAATCCTTAAAAAACAGCTATAGTGGTAGGTGACAAGGTTTATGAGGATTCAATTGAAAATAACACAACTAGATCTGTTGAATCAAAGGTTTGTCTCTCATGGAGCCAAGGCCATGGCCATGAAGCCATGTCCGGGTGTGCCGTGGTGCATACACTGTACCTTTTTTCTTCTTTCAGTAATGCTCTTCTTGAGGCAGTGATAAGCCTGCCATCAGGGGCAAGGCTGTGTCTTGGAGGTGGGGGGGGGGGGGCATGTCAGACATTTCTTTAAACCACACACTCCAGGTTCAGCTTTGTGCTCAGGATACTTTCACCCGATGCTGGAAGGTCACTGCCCCCAAGCACCCTCTTCCTAGAACAGCGTCACACGTCACTAACAGTCAATGACACAGAGCTGTGAGAGCTGAAGAACCGGTACCATCTGGATTGGTGTCGGCCTGACCTCCACCAGGTCTTTTCTGCAAACATGTCTTCTCAGACGACCCAGCTGTCTGAGAAGAAGGTGACTTGGATGCAAAGGTCTGGACTGTTGCCTTTGCATCCCTTCCATCCAGCTCGTAGGGGGATGGACAAACATAATCACCATGCTTTGGAGTGAGGCTGAGGACAGGGGCTTGGTCACTGGGGGCAACTGCATCTGCGTATCCGAAGTACCTCATCACTGATCTAAAAGGGTATTGACATCATTACCAAATTTGGTAAATACATCATTGCTTCAAGAAATCAGAAAACCACAACCCATGAGGAGCTTTGATTCAGTTAAAACAAGATGATGGACAAATACATACATACAAGACAGTAAAACAGCTAATTGGGTAGCACCTGCATTTTCTACTCTTGGCCTCAGCTCCAGTAACCAACACAAACAGGGGATTATTTACCCATGATATTTAAAGGTTTTATTTTCACTTCAATATTTTTTCAGCTCCTTAAAAGAGAGTTGGTCTCTAATGCTGGTATTTTGCAAATATTGATCAAGTTCAATGCTACGAATGAGGATGTAGTTGAATGCTAGTCTATCACCTGCCAATTACCAACAAAAAGAACACAGGAGAAAGATTTTCAGAATGAGTCCAGACCTCCAAAAGTATGCAGGGCTGGAATGGAGTCTCTGAAACTGTTAAACCTGAAGATTTGTGGCCTGAATAGGGCTTGAGGACAGCGGGTTGCTGAGCTGCAAAGCCTCATGCTCTGCCTCCTGTGCTGAGCAGCCTGTGGTCCGGCACTGCTCCTGTACATAACCAAGGTGGGCCCCAAGCCTAGGAGGACATGGTCAGCCTAGCTCTACTCCCAGCATAGGCAGAAAGGTAGAGCTCTACTTTCTTAAAAAATTTCCCAACAAGAATTCTCATTTTGTGTACATGGTGAGGCTTATATATATTCAACATAAACACAGCTGGCACACCTCAAGGATCCCCAGGGGTATAGCATGCTAAGCTTTTCCCTTTATGGGTATATTCTTGATACAGCTGGTCACTGACTGCTCTGGCAATGTGGGTGCCAAAGGGCCAGGTGAGCAAAGCACGCTGCCTTCTAGTCGCTCACCCATGGCTCTGCTTCTCTTGGTCACCCAGTTAATCAAGCCCAACACCTGAGAATGAATGAATTTTCTTCAAACCTTACCTATTTCTTCTATAAGGAAACCTCTGGGGTGATGGGTACTTGTGACAGTGGGTGAAACTACATGTGTGGGTCTTGGGTCCCAGAAGGAAAGTGTGATGCATGGTCATGCTCCTGCCACTAGAAACTATGCTGCACACTTCCTCTTAGGTATCTAGCAGACCTTTTTGATGCTGTTTAAATCACACAGGATCTTGACCTATCTCTCCCTGTTCTGTTCTGTTTGAGCTTTCTCTTCTTTGTTTTGTTCTCTCTCTCTTTCTCTCTCTCCTCCATGATTTAATACACCAACCAAAGGCAACAGAGAAGAGGAACACTAATAGATTTTCCTAACTTTCCCAAAGCAGATCCTTGAATGCAAAGGCCTAGGTAAAATGTCACTCTTAGGGCATTTCAGAAACTGAGCTGTGTAGAGTGAGCTGTGTGTACTCCAGATGGTCAAGGGTGGGTGACAGAGTGCTCCTTCACATATTGTATAGCAAGGGCCCCACAGGGAAAGCTCTTGTTTGCAATGTAGGCTGTGCTGAGACTTCAGAGCTAAGGACATTCTCAAAACACTTCCCAAGGCCTTTTACTCAAGGGCCCTTCTCCTATTCCTAGTGTGGAATTGCTGGTATAGTATATAGTGCCTTAAAGAAAATTACCTTCTAGTTCCATCCATTTTGTTGTAAATTGCGTGATTTCCTTGTTTCTGATAGCTGAGTAGTCCATTGTGTAAATGTACCACAGTTTTGTTTTTTTAAATCCATTCTTCTGTTGGAGGACATCTGGGTTGTTTCCAGTTTCTAGCTATTACCAATAAAGCTGCTATGAACATACTTGAGGAGATGTCCTTGTGGTTTGGTGAGGAATCTTTTGGATATATGCCCAGGAATGGTATAGCTGGGTCCTGAGGCAGAACTGAGTGAGCTAACCCAGACCCAGAAAGATACACATGGCATGTATTCACTTATAACTGGATTTTAGTCATATAGTACAGGATAGCTTTCCTACAATCAACAGACCCAAAGAAACAGAAACATGATTTTTGTTACCTGTTAGCGGGACACTTCACTCTAGTGGAATTGCCATGTAGGCCCGAAGTGAAAGAGGAAGTTCTTAGCCCTCATGTGTCTGATGAATGAGTGGGGCTGATATGTGGGGACACTCCACACAGGAGGAGTGGGATGGGTGGGGAGTGGGAGGAGGGAAAGAGGGCAGGATCAGGAGGGGTGGAGGGAGGGGGCTGTGATGGAGATAGAACTTGAATTAGTCAATAAACACTTAAATAAAAAAAAAAAAAACCTTCTCAGAAAAGAGCAATCATTCCTTTCTTACATGGTAGATCACATGACCAGTCTTGGCCATTGGCCAAAAGGGGAGGAAAGGGAGAAAGAAGTCATGTGATTTAACATGGGAAATGTGCTGCATCCACATGGTTTCTAAGTTGTCTGTAGCCTCATCAGTGTTCACAAAAGGGGAAGCATGAGTTTCCTGTTCCCATGGTTACATTAGTAAGGCAACAACATCAACAACCATCGAACTGAAACTACTGGAGATGGAGGGCTTTCAAGTGTCTGTGTGCTATGATTCCGCTCAGGAGCCAATGGGACTACAGGACCCAAAAAATATGAATGGCCACTGTGTCTAAGTTAATATTGTCTAAAATGAGCCATGTTGGACAAGGATTCTTGGTTAATAATTGTCTCTCAGTTCTGTTTTATACTCTCTCTAGCTAAAGATTATAATCTTCTTGTAGCTGGGGTCCCTGAGGTTTTAAACCATGATAGAGTCACCCAGTAGATCATGACGAAACCATGAAGGACTCTGAGAAAACCTTAGCACTTACACCAGCAGGGACCTTACCTGGCACTTCATGAGCTGTTCTCTATGTGATGTTTTATTAGCTCCAGCTCAGTGTTTCTCACTGGTGAGAATCCAGTGCTGTTTTTCTGGTGATTATCAAATGTTGTTAGAAAGATGAAGATATTTAAAGCTATCAGCAAACCCATCCTCCCTCCCACAAAGACTGTGAATATGGAGATAAAACCACTCTAGCTCTTCTGAATGAATTCTCAACAGAGAAAGAAGAAAATCTCCAAATATGTGACATATCTTAACAGAAACTCAACCTTTCTCCAGCTCAGATATCAAGCTACTTCATTCACAAAATCCACTAGAAACTTCCCGAGGAACTATATCCTATATATTCCTCACCGTACAGGAAACTCCTCAGTCTTGTGAACCATCTGAGAGCAAAGAGAAGCCTGGCTCCAGAATGTCACCAGCACGCAACCAATAGTCACTTGTCTTCAGCTCTTAGCTGTCTACACAACATTGTCTAGGAAGCCTTTAGCCCATCCACACAGCCTTCCCGTGAGTCTAGTCAAGTACACGTTAGAACTGGGTTGTGTTCAGTTAGTACTGACCGCTGTGTTCAGTAACAGTACTTCCGCCCTTGAAACTCCAGCAGTAATGCCCAGGACTGACTAGGGATATGGCCACATTCTAGAACACACAGAAGCTTACAGAATGTGTGGTTTGGAAATTAATCACCTGTTACCCTGAACGTGTTTCTGATAAGATGTTATTTCACCTGGGAACACCTCAAAGGCAAGATGGCTGGATGGGGATCCCAGGTCTGTTTCCGTTTTCTCCATCTGAACAATGTCAGCACAGACTTTGCCTTGTCAATTTCAATTTAGGACACCATGAAGCTCCAAACCCATGTGCAGTGCTGGGTGGGCCAGGGACACAACCGTACATGTGTGAGTGTGCTGTCCAGGGTCACACACTTCATCATTCTCTCTCCCCAATAAAGCAGATCCTGATGCCCTCTTGGGTAACTTCCATGTGATAACGCGATATCAAGGTTCTGGCACGGAACAGCCTTCCTGGTTTTGCTATAATAAAGTTCCTACTTCCCACAGCTGATGGTAGTGAAAGTAGCCTCATAAATAAGACATGAGTGTGGGTTCCTTGGGAACCTGTGTCCCACTGGCCCTCTCTAGGATCAACACGCACTCCTCAGGATGGATGCTGCAGCATCGTGCATGTTGGATACAATCAAACCCAAGGTGTAGTCCTGATGACACCCCAGAGGTGGAACTCTGAGAAAGATCTGGATATATTTCTTTTGAAAAGAAATCAGTGAGATTATCCAAAATTACAGCAATCAGACACTGGTGAGGAAGAAGAGTGAGGTATGCTGAACAGAAACCACTTCAAGGCATGGACGCCACAGTGAGAATCTGCACAACTGTTTCTGTTTAAAGCTAGTAAAGGTAAACACAAGACGCCCGTCCCTTCCTATCAAATTCATTACTTTGAGCGACAAAATGACAAAATGATTAGCAGTTAATAAGGCCTTGGCTTAGAAGATTGACTGACGTCGCATTCTCATTTAATTTCCGTTTCTCTGAGCTTTTCCCCCTCTTCCTTCCAGCACGGAGGGAATTAACATTATCACATCAAAGGCTTGATTTTAAATGGGGAGAAAAATCGTTTAAAAGGACACAGGCTGTGATTATTCAAACTAGGATATTTGCACCTCGTACGTATAAACCATATCATAGTACAACTTCATTTCACTCAAATTGCTGTCAGTCACTAATAGAAGAAATTTGCTCGCGTTTTATCAGCGCCATTGTGAGGCGTCGGGTGGGGGAGGGGAGGCAAATGTGAGATCTGATAAGAGGCCTGTGAACGCAGAGCGTGGCCACGTGATGAGAGGCAGGCTGCTTCCCCAAGGAAGGAGCAGTATGCAGATCTCTCTCCTCCCTCCTTTCCCTTGACTTTTCTCTATTCTTTGTTTTTGCTCCAGTTCCCATCTCCTGAAACAGTGGAACACGCCCCCCCCGCCGAGAGACAAGTGGTCAGGGTGCAATTACAAGAAGCTGGCTGAGTCCTGGCTCCTCTCCTGTTGCTAGGGAGGTGCTCCTGGATAGGGAGTTGTAGGACAGGACATTTCCTTGATTTGCCACTAAAACTTTATCCTTGCTGGAAAGGATGCTCTTGGCTTATTCTAGACCACGGAGAGACAGGTCGTGATTAACCTTGGCTAGGTTTTATTTGAACCAAAGCCTATCCTGTCCCAGGAAGGGAAGAGAGGACAGGACCTTGCTGTTTTGGCCATGATAATTCCAATTTTTATAGGTTAATTATCAAGCCTGTTCTTTAAGACACCCCATTTCATAGGGAGGTAAACCAAGGCTCAGAGAAGGTTTTAACGATGCTGTCTGTGCTAGTGTTTTATTTTCTTTTGTTTTGAGCATCAGTAGGCAAATGATGCCCAGGCTGACTTATCACCTGAAAACGTTTGTCTTTTCTCTTGGAGTACTCGAATGGGTAGGTGGAATTACCAGGGTCCTAGTCTTTGACCCCAGGTACAGCCAATGACAGAGCTGAGGTTAGCCTGGACAGTTTGTGTACAGCCTCCTCTAACTGCAGTTATGCCTTAGCTTCCAGGACAAACAATTGGCTTGTCAGATGCTTATTCTAACTTCCTTTTCTAAATGAGTGGGTTTAGACTTAACCACAGGCAGAAAAAATGCCCCTTGAGAAGGAAACTGCTCCCCTATGGGAGTGAAACATCACACAGGAAGGTCAGCAGAACAGAGCCTGGTTACCCCGGATCCAGGTGGATTGAATCAAGCAAGTCTCCAGGGAGGACAGAAGGCAAACAATGAAATAATATCAGAACAGAGTGGCCCATGTCAACAGGTTTGAAGACAAGCCTTGTTAATTCAGGAAACTGCAGAGTTAAATTAGCCAGGCCCTGGTGAAAAGCAGAGGTACATATTGTCCCAGCGAGATAAATTTCCCCTGCCTGCCCTGATACACTGGCCAGTGACAGGTTACCGCTGTGAGTAGTTCATTAAAATGTCCAACTCATAGGGAATTTTAAAAATTTATAAGGCTTCTTCTCAATGGTGGGTCAAGTTCAGTTGGCAAGGGAAAGCAGTGTGGTAGCTCAGGGGATTACTCACGGATCAGTCATTCAACTAGTTTTAAAGTTAAAGCGGTTGTATCTTCACATTTAAAATTTTAAATCTGAAGAACAGATCAAAATCTCTCCCCCCATTTTCTGGAGTGGCTCTCATTGTGAGACAACGGTGTACTGAATTAAGGGATAACAGCATTTGGTATCTCTAGTGAAACTACAGTCACACACTACCAAGCATCCAATGAAACGTACCCAGCAAGGATAACAGTCCAATGGCTAGATGGTTCTGGAGATTCAAGCCAATAGACGTGTCCCTTGGTGACATTCTGTTGTAGTGACAGCATTACCTGGTTTCTTCTGATTGATGTCTGAACACCAGTAAACATGACCTTCCTATGATGCTTTAGATTAAGCCAAGACAGGCAGGTCAATCCCTGGGCAGAAACATCCAGGATACATAGACACCGAGTAGCCATGATAGTCTGGCAGCAACACCTCTGCTCAATTTCCAGTTCTACAGGAAGTGTCTTGAACCTGCAGGAGTAACACGTCTGCCTGGAATATCCAGCCTCACTCTGGGATCCAGACACGGAGATTCAGTGCCACACAGAGTAATGAAGGCAGGAGAGGTGAGGCTATCAGCCTGTCCTCTGCAGTCTGTCAGAACTATAGTGACTGCATGGCATCCTGTTCCAATCACTTTTAGGGAAATAGCCAAGAGTATTATAAAAAGCTTTTAAAAATAAAATTCAGCCACCATTGGTTACTAAGAAGAATTTCAAACAAACTCTCATTTATTTGGCATTTAATGTTTGTTTCTTTGCTACACTGGGAATCAAACTCAGGGCCTTATGCATCCAGGGCAAGAGCTCTATTCGGTGTTTGAACACACAGTTCCTGACTCGTGATTGACCTCTTTCCTTGCAGTCTGATTTTTGAGCACTTGACACCTGCTGAAGCCTTCCTAGGAAAGGCTGGCAATATTTGAGGCACATCCCATAATGGCCTTTTAAGAAGGAAGAATCTTATTACCTTATTGTTCATGACTGATCCTATGATATTTGAAACTGCATCAGTCAAGAGATCCTGGACTCAGGACAGATTTGTGAGGTAATCGAATATTTATAGTTTCGAAGAAGACATAGAAACGCTAGGTAACCCACTGGGCAAATCAGTCCAAGTTGAACAAAATGGAACCCCAGAAGGTTGTTTCAAGATGGAGACAAGCTGGGTGTGGGCCTGTGTGCAGCACAATAGTGCTGTTCAATATCTGTACAGTTGAACCGCAGACCGGAGTGAGCCAAGTGGAGAATGGACAGCGTGGAAAGTCCGCAGAAGTTCAACCTGAGCAGTAGGAAGAAAAAGCAGAAGCAGCAAACTGAGAGACCGGTGAGTAATGCAAGTCACTTTTCTGCATGTGTGACACACCACCGGGGCTCACTTTCACCCTGGTACCCACCTTGTTCACTTCACTCATCCTTCTCCATTTTCCAAGTCATTCCTATTTCAACTTCTACTTTGTTTGTGGGTTTTTTTTTTTTTTTTCAGGTAAGGATGCTGGGACACCTTTCGTTCCTGCTGATGTGTAGAAATGATCCAGAGAAGGTGGCAGGGAGCATGAGGACCAGATCAGGGTGTAAACAGAGGAAGGAGCACTCACTGACTGAGACACATTCTTGATACAGAAACCCACACAGATACGCCAAGAAACTCAAAACACTGGACACACATCCTTATGTAGCAGTATCCACACTAGGGTGGTTGTGAGCTCTCTATAAACAGAGTTCTGAGAGAGTATTTTTGTTCATGTGCCTTGAAACCCAAGATCCAGAAGTGGGCAGTGATGTGAAGAAGGGGTGACCACGAAGATGGCAGAGGCTAGACAGTCAGGGTGACCGTGGCTCCATTAGTGAAGTGTGTGGAAGGAAAACGACTGTGGCCAGATAGTGGAGGCTGGAGAAGCCTGAGGGGTAAGGTTATCGTTAAGTAATAGACAAGGAGGCATTACAATACTGCGTTGATAACCCTCCAGCACCTAAAATATTAAAATGGGACGTGTGAGGCAATCATGCCAACCTTTCAAAGAGCAGATGCCAACAAATTAAAATCCAAAAGGCATGGGCTTCTGGAGATGATGAACAACAAGAGGAGGAATTTACTTCATCAGCCAGATACCTCAATAGCTCGGAATCTTCCAAGCTTTCTAGTTCATGCTTATTGTCCCATGATTCCTGGTCAGACGCCTAATGTCACTCCTAGTGGTGGTTGGGGGCAGAGGCAAGAGTCGCTAAATAAGTAGGAAATTCCCCATTGTCATCTGCCCGCAAGATCAATTCTGCATCACCAGAACTTCAGAAAGCCATCCAGGGTCATGGTGCTTTGGATATGTTCACCAAGACTCAATTAAAAGCTGTTGATTGAGGGCTTATTTATTTATTTATTTATTTATTTTTACTTTACCTAATTCTATGAGCTCTGATTTCTCCATTTCCCATTAGCTAATTTTTTTTCCTTCTGATGTTCTACGATTGCAGATCATCTTTCTCTAAGCCCGAAAGAGCAGTGTGTTTTCTCCCACCACTGAGAGCTCCCCCCTTGGAATCTTGAGGGCATTTCTGAGTCTCTTAGCTATCACTTGTGGCCTCTAGGTATCCATCCTGTTAAATGAATCACTACCCACCACTCTGGCTTTGAGCAGTATAATCCGCCTGAAAGAGGCTGGCATTTCCACAGCCGGTTGTCATCCATTACCTGATGGGAAGTCTGATCCTCCAGCTCACTGCAGGACCCAGTCTGCACTCCCTCCCTCTCTTCTGTGGAGCTGGGTGCCTCCACTCACTTTGCCCTCCACACATTCATGTCAGTTTGTCACAATTAGCTCTTAGTCTGAACCAAGAGTTCATGTAAGTTTATTTTGGGAAATTCCCATCAGGCTTTGGTGCAATGGGTTCAGCTACTCGTTTCCCATTATCTGACCCTACCTCAGTTGTAAAGTTTTAAGTTCTAAATATTGAATATATCAAATGAAATTTAAATGACTGTAAATGTCAAATATGACATCTTAAATCAGTCATGAATATGTTCATTCTCAAACACATGAGCTGGCCACGCAAACGCTTAATAGGACAATTACAGATTGTAGCCATCCCAAGTGGATCCTAGGTAGCCCTTCACCTCTCTGCTGCCTGGCGATGCTCCATATCCATTCAATTCCTGGTTTTTCATTTTCATCCCTTCTTTCTTCCTCACATTATGCCATTTCTGATTTTTTTTTCCCCCAGCAGCGCTGGCTGGATTGCCTAGCACACAAAAAAACTCCTCTGTGGTTGACACTGATCTAGAAGCTAGTCACACAACTCTACTCAGAATAGCCCATGAGGCATGCATACTTCTCTGTATACTGTAAATAACAATATGGGCAGAATCAGACTTGTTCCTAGGCTGCAGCAGGGTGAGGACTAGGGTGTAAGCCTATTTGGTGGCCTTCTGGTGGTTCTGCCTCCAGCTTTGGTGATAAACCACAATTCATGGAGAACTCTTTCCAGAAAAAGTGGTCAAGATGTGTCACTGGCTAGAGCTGTCAGCCTGCCACTAACCCAGCAGCAGGCTTGGCCAGTGGTATTATCTCCTCATCGTTTGTGCTTTAAGTCAAGACACATTGTATGTATTCATTCAGTTGGCATTTATTAATTGGCAACTGTTTATCAGTCAGTAACTCAGACTGGGACGAGAACATGGAGAATGCTTATCTAACCCAGATAGGGGCTCACTGTGAACCACTGGTGGGAGGAAGATTCTAATACGGTGGATACCTTGGTGAAAATGGGGAGATTATAACGGCTAGTCTATGAATGCTGATATACGGACCACATCACTTTACAGACTTTCAGAAACATACAGCTTCATGATGTCCAAAAGTCACAGGAAGAGACTGTTCATGTGGAAACCAGCAACCTCCAGCATGATCTAAACTGTAGAATTTAGATAGAGAACCACAGTTGACAGTGAGGGCCTCAGCATGAGATTTAACTGCTCAGGCAAGGAGTGGTGGGTACGTGCTGGTTATGGTGGACTCTTAGGCTTTGTGTTAGTGAAGCCCAATATGATTAGATTTTCTTCTTCCAACAACCTCTCACAGTATTTTTAACTCAGCTGCAGTAAAGGCAGACTATGAATTCCCAAGTACACACCAAACACACATGCAATATATAATTTATCACACAAGTACACACATGTACACATTCATGTGAACACAGGTCTGTATGTATGTATAAGCTGATCACAATAGTATTGATGAAAGTGATTAGAATGATCTCATGGTCTCTGAGATTCTCAAGAAGAGATTCAGAATGCCTTCTCTGACAAGTATCCAGGAGAAAGGCTGTACAAAAGAGAGAGTCAAGAAGTGGGAAGTTGTGTCTGCCTATCACTGGGGCTGAGAAGAATAGAAAGAAATGGCCAGCCTCTCCCTGTCTTTTGACTCCTGGCTTTCTGAATTTGTTATAGGGTAAGTTCTCATTTTTTTTCACTGAGTCACCAACCCAAGAACCATCAGGGATCTGTTTTGAAATAGCCACAATTGCCCCCTTTATGCCATTTTTGTCCACATGAAATTACCACCTAGCTTAAAATAGTCAGAGCCTATAAGCTCTAAAGAAATTAGTTTTTGAAAAAGTAATAAACTCCTAGAAGTGGGAAGTAGGGGTACCAATGAACTTCAGTCCAGAGTTGCCTGTGCAAAACTTCGCCCCCATAATTGTACCTTGTTTTAAATTCATATGTATTCATTTCATAAGTACAGTCTATATTTTATACTGATAAATTTATCAATAGAAAAAAGATTCTGCAGGAAGATATAAAAAATTACCTGCCAAAATAATGATTTATGCTGGTTTTGAAGCTTCTTCTCTATTATTCATGTGCATAAGATATTTTTCTCCATTTTGACATTTACTTCACATTATAAAAATGTGCTCCTGTATGCCAATGTCTTCATTTGAATAGCAGGTAGGAGGGATGCATGAGGGTTGGCATCCCTGTCTGACAGTCTCTGGCAGGTGCAGCCCTGTCATCATTGCTCATGGACCAGGGATAAGGGTGGAAGTGCTACCCATGCAGTGAGAAGGGTAAGTTTCCAGACATACTCCAGGCTGTGGGGACCAGGGAGAAAGTGTATTCCACCAGGAAGGGCCGATGGAAAGCAAGGTTGGTTGTTTTACTGATGAGATAGTGTTTATTTGGAACATCAAAGTAGTATGTTGCCATTAATATTAACTTCAAGGCAAAATGGCTTTGGCATTGACAAACATGCCAGGAAGAGAACAAAGTAGACAAATTCCTGAGAAGGCAGGTCACGTTTCCACATCTGTTTTCCACCAAGAAGCACCCAGCGGTGGGACTGAACTAAGCCAAGAGGATTCTTACAGGGTGCTGAGAATGCTCGCTGGTGGTGGAGTGGGGAAGGAACACTAAAATCGCCCAGCAGGATCCATGTTTGAAACAAGGGTGGCACAATAGAAAGAAGGAGACTCATACAGAAATGGAATAATCTGGATCCTAAGTCAAGGAAGCTAAGAAGGGTCCTCCAGTTACAAAGGGCCTGACTCATGCTGGAAGACATGCTGGAAGTGCCATGGGGCCCTACACCTCCAAACCCAAGACTGGAGCTGTACCTCACCAGAAGCTCCACTTTAGGCATGGATACCCAGCGTACTACTTCACCCTCAGGAGTGTATGTTAGCACGTGCGGTAAGGTGAATCGCATGATACTTCCACAAAGGACTCCATGCTGTGGCACAATCTTGTCACCCATCTGGACTCTGTGTTGAGTTTTTTCCCAAGGCTTTGCAGAAACTTCTACTTACCTTCACTGTGTCAGTTTGGGGGTCACAGAGCCCAATTGCTTGGGTCAGACACCGTTGTTTTTAATGCTGGCTTTAAAGGAAAGGGACCCCAGTTTCTGAAAATTATCAGTCATCTCTTCTAGCCTGCTCCTTTCCAGGGGGCCTTCTGTCACATGATCCTAGATTTAGAGCATTCACATAACCGATGTCTACAAGAATCCCAGTCCTTCCACCATGATGTCTAGCTAGTTAAAGAAATTTTGTATGGAAAGTATCAAGATGGCTCTTGATAGTCGTTTGTTCTTTAGACATATGTCCCATGTTCATCTGCCATGAATGAACACTGTATGCCTGTGTCTACTGTCCACAGTGGCCTTACTTATTCATGTCTTTATCAACAGGATCACACTACACGGCTCTTTTGCATTCTGTCTTACCCATCAGTTGTTGTCCGTACATATTTGTTAACATAAGTGTCTCTTTTTCACCCTCCTCCTGACCACCTCCCACCCACCAATGACTCACGTTCACATCTTGACTTATATTTGGTCTGTAAAGTTGTCCACAGAGACATCAGGCCTTTTGATGACACATAAACATCATAATTAGATAATCTTTTGTCCTCTGCTCTTCTGTGTGATGCCCTGCATAATTCCTGGAGTGTGGCCCAGTGTATGGCCTCAAACCCAGTGGAAGCACATGTTCTACACATAGCTATTGGCTGATTAATATTTCTCAAAATGAAATACACCCAGTGTAGCCAATTATACATAGAAAGTTAATAATTAGTTTTGTAATTCACCACTACTTCTATTTCTAGAGTTGTACAGAATCCAGATTAGAGCTGATACATGAAGACACCCAAACTGAAGCCGCAGGTGAGAAGGGAATGATCCTCCAAGTCAGTTTTGAAGCTGACAGAACTTCAAATTCCCACCTCTCCAGGGTGGCATGGCTCCCCTGGGAAGATTTAATTGTGCCCATTCACCCAAGGAGAGGTGTAGACCCGGGCGTTCTTGTCTCTCATTAGAGAGTGTAGGTCATGGGTGGCAGAGGCAAGAGTCATAGGATTATGCTAACAACTGACTTACTTGTCTCAGGCTAGAGTTTCAGGGTGATCCGCCATGCCTACAGACAGAATAGAACTTTCTGAGGTTCAGAGATTTGGGTTAAAATATATGGAAAATTACAGTTGCACTTAGGACTAAACACTCACTTCTGTATGCCTTGAGTGGCACCTTGACCTTTCCCACTTTTAAACAGTCTGATCCTGTATTCCAAATGACTCTCTATTTCCCCAAGTGATGTCTACTGGCTACTTCTTGCAAAGCATGAGTCTGGATATTTTCTTTATTCTTGACAATTGATAAAGTCATGTATATTTGCACATTGGAAAACCCATCGTCAGCTGAAATATGGCTTGAGGTCTAAACTAATATAATGTTTAATTTGATGCCAGCTTGCTGGGATATACTGGACCATTAATTAGTCAGCAGTGGTCTACAAATGGCCAGGAGATATAGATAAGATACCGTCTCAGAAAAATGACTGACATGTCTATAGCTGGGCCTCATTCAACAAGTTGAAAATCTCTAAAGATCAAAATGAAGTTCTCTCAGAGATATGGAGTTCTGTCCACCATGAGACGAGGAAATTTGAGATTTAGGATATCTTCTAATTTCATAAGAAAGTTCTCAAAGTCTCTTCTTTCCTGTCTTGAAAAAGAGAGGATGACTTCAGTGTCAATTCCATGGCTATATGTCTTTGTGTCCTTCTGTGAGTAGGTCTGGATTTTGAACCACACCCACTTCTATGTCTGAATCTACACTTATAACAGCTTACATGTGTGTACTATTCATATCTGGACCTATGTCTATATACCTATGTCTCTGTCTATGTCTACATGTATTTTCACAACTGTCTGTGACCACACCTATTTCTATGCCTTTCCATGTTTGTGTCTATATTTCTTTCTATGTTCATGCATATTTCCATTTCCACATTTGTATCTGTATCATATATGAACACATATGTACATATTCCATGATTTTCTCTACAGAATCCTATAGAAACAGAGCCATGACTTGCAATTATTAAAGATTGACCCAATATTTCTTATTATTTCCTACAGAGTGTTAAGATTTTGTCATCTTAGTAGTATCTGGATGGAGAGTAGGCATTTCTCTTGTTTTGCTTCATAATACTGAAGGTATTAAATTGCTTTCTGTTTTTTCCTATATAATATATTCATGAAAATAAAAAGATGAGATAACAAAAGATGGAGGATCATAGATATATAGATGTGTACATGATAGAGAATAGGTAGCTGACAGGAAAAGCCACAGAGAGATGGAGTTCAAGGCTATCAGGGTAGTTAAACAAATAGATCAAGAGATAGATGATGGATGAATAGATAAATGACAGATGAATGGATAGATCATAGGAAAATAGATGACATATGGTAGATGATAGATGATAGATAAGTACGCAGGTAAAAGATTAATAAACAGAGGACATAAAGACTGTAGGCCCTGCCAAGACTCCATCGAGTTTTGTGTCATAATGAACACTCCAGTACATGGATAGAATCACTTTCATTTTACATTTCTTTAATGACAAGATTGATCTTAAAGAACAATTTGATATCATGAAACATATCTGCATTGAGTTCAAGTGTCCTTAGCACCTTAGACTAATACTGTCTAAGGCTCTACAGATCCTTTCTCTCCCACTCTAGCTCAAAGCAGATAATGACATTTTTAAACCTTTGAACAAAGACATGTGAATATGTAATGTTGTGATATTGAAGTGACTTCTCAGCACTGAAGATCTGTTTTTGATGTGATTTAATATAGACTTCTTGATAGAGGTATAAAAGGAATGGATTGATGTTGCATGGATATTTCTCTTCTGTCCTAACACATGCAAAGCAGTGTTTTGTAAAGTAATAAAAGGCCAGACTAAAAATTGAAATGCAAAGAACCATGTAACCTTTTAGAAGATGTCAAAATAGCAGGGGGTGACTGGACAACACACTGTGACAGGAATGGAAGTGGCCTGTGGATTGCTTGTGACCACCAGCCATGGCTATGGGTTGCTGCTGCTGACCACTATATGCAGGCTGGTGGCATGAGGCAGGACCACAGAAAGAAGGTGGAAGAACAGAACCTCCATGGGGGTCTGGAAACAGTGAAGCTTTTATGATGTTTGATTGGCAGAAATAATTCATTTTGATTCTTTAATAAGATGTGTGTTCAAAAGTGTCTCCCATCCTTCACCGTCACCTGTGTCAGTTTCAGCACTCCTGGCCCTCCACCATTCCTACCTCAGACATCAGGGAGCCAAGGAGAGCAGGCAGGAAGAGCGTAGACACTGTGCCTTATGTATGGACATCATGAGAGTCTCAGCGAGCTGTGTCCTTATTGTTATACCAGAAAACACTTGGAGCCATTCGTAGTCCTGGCTCATCAGTCTCATCTCTGATAAGAGAGCCACATTTCTTAGATGTTTTAGTAAGGAGATTTAATTTTCTTTATTTCTTTCTTCTTACCTTTGTGTCTTTGTTTTTTATCCTTTCTTTCTTTTTCTTTGTTCATGTTTTCCCACTTACCCACATATTTCCTTTAATGTACAGATTAGACCATGGGCATAAGTATCCTGGCAATTTTGCTCTTATCTAGTATTAAATGTGATATCACTGTTTTATTGAATCATGTAAAGACCTTTATTACATCCTATTCCCTGAAAAGTTTACCTCGTGTTTAACTGTCTTTCTTTGTTGGGGGACATGTAGAGCACCAGAGGGAGACGGGGTGTTGCAAACACTGAGATTTTCTTTCTAGCAGTAGAGAAGCACATGGTTCTCCTGATTCTGGGGAGGAAAATGGCTGCAGTTGGTAAGGCTTCCTGCCCAGGTTCTGGTTTCTACCACTCCAGGTGAATGAGGACATCCAGATCCCAGTTCATCAATACATACTAATACAGAATGAAGACTCCCAAAGCCAGTGCATAGGTTTTGACTCAATTGCATATCCAAGCAACCATCTTTCCCCACAGACACCATGTGTACCTACTGGGTGTCGGGCAAGCAATGGAGTCCAGAGTCCTCTATGCAGCACATGTACCTCCATTAAGTGGAGCTGATTTTTCAGAGGTAAGTCAATCACATACTTTGGAAAGAATTTTATTAAAACTCCCAGAAGTAAAAAGAGAAGAAAAGTCAATGCCTAATCAAGAGCCACTTCAACTAATCTGAGAAAATGTATTTATCAGCATAACAGGGAGAGGAGGGAGACATTTCTGCTCATCTCTATTCATTATCCCAGGAAAGTTTTCTTGCACTCATTTGTAGTTCCTTACTTTTGTTCTGGAAGAGTAAAACAAGGGAGATGGGGAATGCCTGAACAATCAATGCAAGGTTTTGTCGCAGTTCCCCATGCTCCCGTGTGTGCAGAGCATATTGAAATGGAGAGGAGACTAGAGCCTAGGAATGCTCCCACCACACTGCTCATCAACCACATGCTTCTTGGCCTTCTGAGATCACCAAGGGACACAGGCGATGATTGAGTCCTTCTTCCTCCCCTTCTGTCCCAACCCAAGGTTATCAGTCTGTGATAAAGGAAAGGTCCCTACCCTGCTCACCAGCAGGCGCCCCATCCTTCTGTGTCTTATGGCCATGCTGTCATCTTCCCTGCCACCAATAGGGTCACCTCAGCCTGACTCTCCAAGCCCCACTGTTCAGGTGAAGAAGAAATTCACAGCTATTGAATGATGATAGGGGTGGTAAATAAAAAAAAAATTAAGTGCCAGCAACAACAACAAAATAAAAGGTGGGGGCAGGCATGGGAGAAAGGGCTCCTGGAGAATGTGAGGAAGATAAATAGGACCAGCATTCTGTTTCTTTGTCAGCAGCACTCTGGGGTTATTTGAAGCTCTTATTTATGCTCTATAAGCAGAACAATGCTGGAGAAGAAATGATTAAATACCACCTCTGTGGGCAGCAGACATCTCATTGTGGCGGTGGGCTCACCGCTGGGTGGTTTTGATAAAGGCAATATGAGTTGATAACTGATAGAGTTTGCCAGGGAGTCATCCGGGGCTGCTGACAGCTCCTGAGCTTTAATAAAATCATTAGAATGTAAATGTTTTTATTGCAGAATAAAGAGCCTCCAGCGAAGTTGACACTACTCTCCCTGGCTGAATGGGGGTGCCCATTAGCATTCAAATGATATCATGATGGGTTGGTTATCTTTATTAAAATTTTTCAAATCGAGTCTTCATTTTGCATGATTGAGTTTTAAACAAATGCAATATGCAGTAGGCTGGCGAGCTGGCCTCAACACTTCTGAAATAATTAAAGTGTTCCGTGTATTTTTTTAAACATGTGTTTCATAAGAAATGAATTGGATTTGCTATTTTAATATGACAATATCTAGTTAGCTTTGCATAAAAACTGGACTGTTATAGCATAATTATTGAAAGTGTACAGCTTTTAAACATATGTTTCATAAAGCTGAATTCAATTTTCTGAAATCCGACAATGCCAGTCACTTGGCGAAGTGTAAAATCAAGAGATAGCTTGATTACTTGGAGCAATCCTGCAGAGGTCTTGGTAATTGATGGCAGCTTGGGTACTCCCATGTAGAGTTTCTCAAGGAAGAAAGGCTCTCTTCCTTACCCTGAGGGATAATGATGGGGTCCTAGCTACTCCCCTTCAGCTGAAGACCTTGGCCACAAAGTCATCAAATAGCTAACAGATTTTGAGAGGAGCTGAGCACAGCTGGTCTTTCTCCAAGTGGAGTGGATGGTCTATGGAAGCTGACAAGGTCCATTGGGTTTTAAATCTCCATTTATTTCCCCCTGGTCAGGTGTACTTTGTGCATACCAAGCATCCTTAAAAGTCATCTTGTGTTATAGGCTGAGCAAACCATTGTTAGCAGGATTGCCACTGATGCTCCTTAGTTATGAAGAGTTGAAGAAATCAATAAAAGAAATGTTGCTTTAAAAAATTGTCTCTGAAATAACTGGAGTATTGATTCCCAAGGTGAGGAAATTCAGGAGAGATGCTGTTTAATGGGGTGTTGGGCACACTGGTCAGCCATGTGTGTGCAAAAGGCAAGGCTCTTTACCTCTCACCTGAAAGTCATTTCCTATTTGATTATTTTTTATGCTAAGATAAAAAACACAATTTCAGAAATATGATAATGATACTGCAACCCATATAGGTGTGTTAGCACACCCTAAACTCTGTAGTGGTATCTCTTTTACCAGGATCTTAATTATAAGTCAGACGGCTTGACTGATAGATAAACTTCTAGTGGTTAGCAGTATTAATAGATACAGCATATATGTGCATTCAAGAAATTAGAGGCTTTGAAAAATTGGAAGCTTGTAATTGGTCTATAAGTGATATCTTAATGTTTCTAACTCCTGTGATTAATTCAAAATTCTGATTCATTTTAATTATCTCTACATAAAGTAGAATGCAGCTGGGTGTGGTGGCACATACCTTTAATCCCAGCCCTCTGGAGGCAGACACAGGCAGATATCTTTGTGTTCAAGGCCACCCTGGTCTACAAATGGAGTCTAAGACAACCAGGGATATTACACAGAGAAACCTTGTCCAGAAAAATCTAAAATAAATTTTAAAAAATAGAGTAGGATGCTTCACATTTGCGGTAACATCGAACATGTTTGTATCCATTCATTGTAGTGATCACAACGGGTTGGTGAGCAACACAAAACAGGAACCTTCTCAAAGACTCAGGAAAAATGGGTGTTTGAGAGACAGCTGTTATAAAGGTGTTTGATGTCACTGCAGAGGACAGACTGTGGAAGGACAGCTCTAGGGGCTGGAGGAGCCCCTGACATGGCCTTTGACTGTTCTCAGAGGGATAAAAAGGGGCCAGCAGCTGATAAGGCTTCAAGAAGGAGTCTGGACTTATAAAACATCATGGCAGCTTGCTTAAGGGGCTCAAACACAGAACCATAACCCAAAACCTAATGTGCAAACTGAAAAAGCACCTGTTCCTTCCTCAAAGCTGTCAGAGAGAAAGGAACGGGGTGCAAGAAGAGGACACACCTTTCCAAACCATCTACATGAGGAGTTGTAAAACACATCCCCAACAGCCTTTCGAACTCCAGTCCATCAGCAAATTCAAACCAATGCTCTGATGAGAGATCACACACATGTCACCTGCAGGAAATGCACAGATGTTTGCTTTCTGAGGGAAGATGGATTCTAGCTCCATCAAGCCCCTGGCTCAGCCTGTCACTCTCTCCCACCACGCAGCCCTTCAAGCTCTTGGTGATATTCCCTGATTCATCCTGTTGAGACTCTCAGCTTGGCTGTGGCCTGAGGATCCCATTGGATCTCAGTAAGTGATGGTCTTTGTCTCAAGGCCACTGATGTGAATTCTATTTCAGTATTTTTAATTCTTTTCTCTTTCAGGGAGGGGGAAGGTTTGCAAATGAACTGTATGCCAGAAGGCTTTTCCTGACTTATGGGAGAAAAAAGGACACAGCACACTACCATAGTCACAAGTGCCTTAGCTATGAGTGATGCCAAAGATCTGGAGCAGTCTAGGTAGAGAGAAGGGTGGGGTTCTGCTGTGTTGCTGAGGGCAGGAGTCATTTCTCCATGACATGGAAGCTAGAAAGGGCTACCCAGTGCAGATGACCTGAGCCTAAGGAGGAAGGTGATCCTGCCTGCAAGGAACTCTTGGGAAATGAGAAGAGATCAGTGATTGGTCACCTTTGGCTATAGGTGCAGCAAGAGCTTCATAAGAGTGGACTATGCAAGGTGTCAGCGCAGGACACAAATCCACTAAACCCATCAACAAGCCAAGGACTGGAGAGAGGCAGAGGATATGCAACCCCTACCCCCAGCTGCAATGGGACTACCAGTTATTCTCTTCTGGACTCTGTTCCAGCACAGTGTCTGTGGGTCCTTCTTGGGGCACCCCACACACATATGGCCACTGGCTTGACAGATCATGCTTTCAGACACCAACTTCCCCTTCACTTTTCTAATAGGTTATTCTTTGTGCTTTACCTTTTTAACCAAGTTCGTTTCTCTGGCCATACTTTGGGAGCGAGTCTTCATAATCTACCTGATGTGGACACCTATTGAGTTACTGCCTTGTTTATATTGCTGTGATGAAACACCATGACCAAAAGCAACTTAGGGAGGAAATGCCTTATTTAGGTTAACTCTCGAGAACCACAGTCCATTAGGAGAAACCGAGGCAGAAACTCAAACAGGGCAGGAACCTGAAGGCAGGAGTTGATGCAGAGAACATGGAGTGGTGCTGCTTACTGACTTGCTTCCCATTGCTTTGCTCAGCCTGCGTTCTTATAAACCCCAGGACCACCAGCCCAGGGATAGCACCACCCATCATGGGCTGGGTCCTGCCCTCATAAATCACTAATTAAGAAAATGGCCTACAGGGTTTTCTATAGCTTGTGTGAACTTTACATAAAAATAGCTAACATAGTTCATACTTAAATTAAGAGAATTTAATCTCAAATTTATAGTAAGATATACTTCAGAATAGTGGTAATTTATTTTTATTCCTATCTGTACATCTGAAACAGTTTTTTTGACTTTGAGTAATTCTTTGAGAGTCTGTACAAAGTGGTCTAATAATATCTACGTCCCAAAGTCCTCACAGGCATTCCCTAACTTCCATACCCACCCAACTTTGAGTTCTCTTAGACATTTTTAAATTGACCAAATCTAATTTACATTGTCCAACTACTCTTTTGTGGGTGGTGGTGGGCTGGAGTTCAGTCAACCTACCAGTGGCCACTCTGTTAAGAAAACTGATTCTCTCTCCTTCCTTCCTTCCTTCCTTCCTTCCTTCCTTCCTTCCTTCTCTCTCTCTCTCTCTCTATCTCCCCCTTCTCTCCTTCCCTCCCTTTCTCTCTCCCCTATTCCTCTTTCTCCCTACCTCTCACTCCTTCCCCCTCCTTCCCTCTCTCCTTTCCTTCCCTCTCTCTTTTCCTCTCTCTCTCTCTCTCTTCATCACTTTCCTTCCCCCTTCCTTTCTTCCTTTCTTTCTTTCTCTAAGAAGGCATCAAATGCCATAATTTCTCAGCTAGTGATGGGTCTTTATGGCTACCTACCCTACCCTGTGCTAGGATTTTGTTTGGCTTGAGTGTGAAAAAGTCTTGCTGTTATGACTGATATGAGTTTGTGTGTAGATCTGCCCTGTTACGTGTGGAAAACACTGTTTCCCTGAAGCCCTTTCTACCTCTGGCTCTTTCTACCTCTCTTTGACAGTGAACCCTGAGCCTTGAGAGGAGGATGTGATATAAATGTCCCATTTAGGGCTGACCATTCTTCAGTCTCTTTCATTCTTCATACTTTGTTTATGAATGTGTGTTTAGTTGAAGGTCTCTGTATTAATTACCATCTACTTCAAGAAGCTTCTGTGTTGAGAGTTGAGCAGTGCATTGATCTACGAGTGTAGTAATGTATTACAAGGAGTTAGTTTAATGCTCTGTCTGCTTAGTAGAATAATAATAGGAGCAGTTTCTCCACTCAGGCCTATGGCTTCTCTAGCCATAAGTTCTTGGGCTAATAATGGTGCTGTGTATGTGTTTCGTCTTGTGGAGAGGTCTTGAATCCAATCATAAATGCTTGGTTACTTCTAAGGAGCTCATGCCACTATTACAACCGTGGGCATGTTTTCAGGCCAGTCATTGCTGTGACTCTGAGAGTTCATAGCTGCATGCATACGACTGGGTATTACTTGTCTCCTGTGTTAACATGCACAGCCCCTTCTAGCACTACAAAAACTAGCCGTTACGGATGAAGCTTCTAGGTCAGTACCAACTTGACTTCTCCATTTTTTTATGATTTATATATGTGGTCTCATAACTGTCAAGTTCTGGAGGATTATCAAAAAATTGACAATAGCTGCAATATTTAGGGTTTTATGGGACCCCATTGGCCAACATTTCAAAAAGAGAGAAGCCATTACAGGTACTGGTGTTTTCATTTGTTAGTCCATGGTGTCTGCTTAGGGTGTCGTTCCCCCATTATAGCATAACTTTATCTAATGTTATTGTATATGTATGAATGTATATTTTAAAAATATGCAGTAGTAGATATACATAAGACCTTTAAAATGTCCTTAGTGTTAGTTATCCCTCTCCAATTTACTTTCTTATAGATATTTATGTATTTAATTTTTTATTTATGTTCTTGGATGGAGTTATGTATGTAGTTTGGCTGTAGAGGTCAGAGGACATCCGATCCCTCAGAACTGGGGCTATAGGGGTTTGTTAACTGCCTAATGTGGGAGTTAGGAACCAAACCTGAGTCATCTGCAGGAGCAAGGGACACTCTTAACTGCTGAGCTGTCCTGTGTCACAAGTCCCCAATTTTACTTTTCTCAGGGGGTTAATATAAAGTTCAATAACTACATTCTCTGTTATCACCTATGACCATTTTCTGGTGTCTGTGCTTGGAATTTTATGGTCTGTGAATAGGTAATAGCTGCCTGGTCTTTAATACTTTCATATTTGTTCAGCTTTTGGAAGTCATGTTGCCTTAAATAATCTGCTCCCAGACTATAACCAAGTTTGAGTGAACATGCTGAGCAGCCAAGTAAATCAGACTGCCCATGGCGACTATGAGCACATGCTGGGGGATGCAGCCATGTTCCATCCATGCACCTGGTGTGGGTCTAGCACAGACAAGGACAAAGGGACAAAGGGATGTCCCAGCCCCAAAAAGTTGTCTTGGAGCAGAGGTGACCTTTGCCTTCCTCCTGCCCTACTCATACAGAGGCAAGTCACTGCAGGAATCTTTGATGACAGAGGTCAGGTCACCCCTGACTATGGGAACATCACATAGAACAGCATGGTTACTGGATAATATTATAGGCTGAATTAGTTACAAGAGGATGCCACAGGTTATATGGCTACAGATATTATTATTGGTTTCACGGGATATTTAACTCACAGTTTTGGGAAGGGGTCCTCCTGGCCTGCCCCCTTAGCTAGAAGGAGAGAAGAAGTGGGCCTGCAAATCTATGGATTGGGATAGAAAGCCCCTAAGCTTGGCTTCCCAGGTGCTCACACATGTTGGTTCCAGATGCAGTCTGTGCCACCTTGGCTGGTGCTAAGGCTGGTGGTTCTGTGTGGCCATCTCACATTGGGAGTGGAAGAGGTTTGAAGCCATGTAGGAGCACAAGGGAGTCTATGTGGTGGAAACATCACCCAGGGCACATTTGCTGTATCCCAGTCTTATAGAAGGATGATGTGCGGCTCAGTGTGAATTTCATTTTATTTATTTATGTCTTTCTGTTGACACACACACTGACCATGTATTTGGGTCTAAAGTCAGGAAGCCAAGCCATATGAACTGTCAAACCCCATTCAATTTTTGCCTCTTCATGCCAGATCCTCTCCATCTTTCCTCATTGATATTATCAAATACAGGTCATCTCAGAAGTGACTATACTAAACATATTGCCAGAGGAGGAAGAAGGATTTGTGTCCCTGCCAGCAGCTGGGCTGGGAGAAGACAGGCATGGAATCTGTGGGTAGATCCATTTCCACAATGGCAGGAATAGCAATTGTGTAATCCAATTTCAACAGGGGATTTCTCTTTATCTTAATGACTAGTGAAATGGGTGGACCTCTAATTTCATCTCAGTTTGGAAACATTCCCAACATTTTGGAGATGTTTACTCCAAATTCAGCCAACTCTATAAACCTCTTCAGGCTCTAAAATCTTTCTGGGAATTACACCAACAGATTTCTTTTCTTTTTTTCTTTTTCTTTTCTTTGTGTGTGTGTGTGTGTGTGTGTGTGTGTGTGTGTGTGTGTGTGTATGCGTGTATGTATGTTTGATATGTTTAATGCTTCCAGCTTCTGGGATATTCTCTCCCCAACCTCAGATTTTGAAATAAGCCAGCATCTCATCCAGACCAGAAGACTGAATGGGCACTTGTGGAAGAGAAAAGGGATGAAGCTCTAAGACCTTATGTCTGTACTCCTAGTAAAGCTAATGGATTCTCTACCTGTGTCTCCTCCCACAACCCTCTCCAGAACCTCAGCACTGTGGTCCCAGGGCCTGTGACTTATTCTCAGAACAAGCACATCAACGCCAGCACAGATGGATCCTCATAACAAAGAGTCTTGGTCCCAAGCAAGTGTTTGAACCTTCAGCCTGCCACATCTCTGAAGATTTTTGTAATGTGTGCAGTGTTTCTAATCTGATCATTTTATTCTGTCTCTAAGCCTAGAGCATCTACTGTCAGATGAAAGTCAGGCAGACCCACCTGATCTGCCCCATCCTTCTTATTCCAGGTGGGTTTAGATGCTAGAACTTAATTTGTGCTGTTTTCAAGTCTGATGGCTCCATTTTGTCCAAAAGAAGTGCAGTGTCCTACAGTGAAGCTCAATCTCATGTTATAGGAAAGGAGTGAAGATACCATTCACTGAACAAGGGAGGTGGTGAGTCCTGGGAGATCAGCGACAGCCAGTCTGGAAAGCAGGACTGGCTCCTTCTCACAGTGGAGCCATCTGAGGAGGAGCAAGAGGGCAGACACCATGAATTTGGATTTGGAACAGACAATGTGGATATAGGATCTCAGCAAGTGTCCACATGCTGCCACAGTGTGATAGAGTCACACCTTCAGGAAACTGTAGCTGGGAACCATTGGGAAGGTTGTCCCCACCTACGGAGCTTATAGTGGCCTGAGAAGCATCACACTCTGCCAGAAGCCACAGAGTAAAATCAACAGCTAGTTCATTCTCAAAGATACCCATGGCTCTCCAGAGCCTCTCCACATCCACAGAGCCTCTTCTGCGAAAACACACTCAAAGGAACAGGAAGTCCCAGGAGAATAGAAGGGTTCTCACTGCGTGCCCACAGCCTCAGATTCAGATCTAATAAGGGTGCACCGGGGAAGCAGCTTTGGCACTTCCCTTCTCGTTCCAGACTAGGAAAAAGTAATCAAAACAAACTCAAAGCACACGCAGGCCTCAGGGATTCATTTCTCCTTCACAAAGGTCACCTGCCAGTCTTCAGAGTCTGGGATGTTAGTTTGGATAATCTATTTATTTGTTTATTAAGAAAGTCAACAGATATTCTTGACACACCCACCTATGTGTTGTTGGTTTCAGTGCTCTGGAAATGAAGAAAAATAAAGATTGAGCAAGAAATTATCCTAAGTGAGGAGCAAAGAGAGGGGCAAGTATATGTATGGACTCAAGACAATGTCTAGTAAGCCCCGAGGCCCTGGGCAGGATCTGAGGAGGCCTCTCTAAAGAAGGGGGCAGCACAGGTTGGAAAAACTTTGAGTTTCCTCTACACTGTAATCTCTTAGATTCTGTTTGCATTCCTCTAACAAATGATAAGTCACAGACATTAATATGTCATGGTTTAGCTCCCTGCCTCCACATAGTGTGCATCTTAATAACTGGACATATTTACTTTACCTGTCTTATTTCTATTGTGATAAAACAGACATACAATTCTTCACCGTGACCATTTTAAGTGCATATTTTCTGAATGCCACACATGCTCACATGGTTGTCCAAACTTTTCTATGTTTTCATCTTTTAAAACTTAATTTTCAATATTTTGAAACTATAATATAATTACAACATTTCCCTCTTTCATTTTCTCTCTTCAAACCCTCCCACATACCTCTCCTTCAAACTCCTTTCAAAGTCATGGCATCTTTTAAAATGTACTGTTGTTACCCACCCCCCCCACACACACACACAAATGTGTTACATATGCAGCATATATATAATGACATTTATACATATATATAAAAATGTCTATATAGTTCTTGATATATACATACAACTCAGTCTATATAGTGATACTTACATATATGTTATCAGGGCTGACCATTTCGTACTGGATAATTACATAGCATGCTCTTCCCTGGGGAAGACTATTTCTCTGACCTCCAGCATTGCTTAGTGGGCACTGGTTCTTTTTTTTTTTAATATTTTTTTTTCTTCAAGTTACATCTCAGTCACAAACCCCTCCCTATTCCCCCTTCCTACCCCGCCCTTCCACCCTCTTCCCCCCAGAAGTTTCCCCTTTCAATCCAACAGATGGTTCCTTCTCTTATAACAGTAAGTATTATGCAAAACAACAGATATAAATATGCCACATTTATGAGAGTTAAATGGCCCAGTATACCTTCCCAATGTCCAGTTTATACATATTTGGCCCCTGACTTTAACATTCTACTATCTAACCATCTCCATGAGTTTAAAGGTCTATATCTGACTCAACATTCATACTAACTTGCAACACACTTTTAAGAGTATCTTCTTAGATATATAACACCCTCTTGATTCCTAAACAACTCAAAATTTAACTATAAGACTCTAGCTGTCTATTCTTCAACCATCTCAGAGACCTGAGAGGGATAAATATATCTGCTTATATAGGAAGTGCAGGGCCTGCAGCTTCCAAAACTAAGAAATGACATACCAGTGACTGCCTGGACAGTTCCCATTTTCTCTCCATACATTCCTGCATCAGTCTTCAGCCTTTGGGTCCTGTTTCTCTGCATCTTCAAAAACCCCAAGAGATCTGCAGAATATGGCATTCAAAGATGTTATCTTAAATTAAGATTTTCTTTTTTTTTTTGATAACGAGACATATCAGCACCTGACAGCACCCCCTATTCTACTCCAAGTAGAAGATAAGCATCGAAGAACCTCCACTGTAAGATGGTTGAATTAGTGGCAAGCCTATCTCTTGGCACGAAAAAACCCCTTGCACCAACTGCAGACAGACTGCTGTCCAAAAAGGACAAAACTTGGTAGCAGGGAAGTCCACAGCCTAACTCTGCCAAGACAGGGTAGGTAAGTCCTTCATAATCCCTGCTCTACAACAAATGTCTGTCAGAGAAACAGGGCAGTGGTTCTTTGTGTAGGGTTGAGGCCTCCTGGACTTTTCTCTGTCCACTTCATCGTGTCTATTGCTATTGTCCTTTGTCATGTGTAGATCTCCGTGTTGAGACTTCATGGGTCTAACTTCCAACACTCCTAGAGACACAATTTCACAGCAAACTCCTTGATCGCTTGTCTCTTATTTCAGCCCCCTCTTGCCTAGTGCTGATCTTGTAAAACACATCCCTTTAAGCTCTCGTGTCCGCCATGTCACAGAGATTCCATGAGTCTAATATGCAGAGACCTCATGGCAGCACGCCAGCCAGCCTTTCTGCTGCTGCTGCTGCCTCAGCATTTGTTACAGTGCCCTCAAGACTCAACATGCTTCATCAGAGTCTTCTACTTCATGGCTGAATGTTATTCCACAGGGTGCACACACCACATTGTGTTATCAGACTACATCTAGTTCATATATTTTCATTACTATAAAAATAGTCTCATTACTAACACAGGCGTAATTTGTCTAGATAAAAGTTTAACTTGATAAAAAGGCTAATTTTTAAACTCATATAATAGAAACAATAAAAACAAATATGAAACAATCAAGAAAACCATATATAAAAGTTATGCACATAATGCTTAGCCTATTTGTATCAGGCAATCTTGAAGAAGAAAAAAAATCATTTATCTATCTTGCTGTGTCTAAAGTTCTGAACCAAAATAATTTCTATCATATCCTATATTTATAAACCTAAAGATTTTATTTAGACTTGAAAATATCCTTTTAAATTCTGAACAACTCAATTTCAATTGAAATCTTATAACTATTATGCCTTCAACCCCATCAAAGTCATAAGAAGGGATAAAGTTATTATTTGAGTGAGTAGGAAGCATAGGAGAGCAGCTTCCAAAAAGAAATATGACAGTTTGTTGCCTAGACAGTCCCAAATATCTCTTGATATCATTGGAGCATCATCTTCAGCCTTCTGGCCAAGCGTTTTTCACAGACTAAATTGTGCAGCAGGAAATAAGGATTTTCCCATTCTGTCTCTGCAGAATTAGGACATCGATTTACCTGCATTTAAGCTCTGGTCCATCTTTGGACTTTATATAGTCTGTTGAGAGGGCAGGGGCATTTTTGCCCAATAGGAATTATCTCCTGATGGGAGATTTCTTTTTGATGCTCATTGTCTTCTTCCAAGTCAAATGGGAGCTGTCAGGAGCTGACTGTCTTAAGTCAAACAATTCTTAAAATAATAAAAACATCTTTAAATGTCATTTTCTGTATGCCTCTGAGGGTTTTGAAGACATGTATTTTATTTATAAATCTATCTATCATCTATCTATCTATCTTTAAACAAGCAAACTGTATATTTTAACCATTTACTATCGGTTTAACCTAGTAAGTCTATTTTGTGATAAATTAAGTCTAGTATTTGACATGACCAGAAGTTTGACTGGCCAGTCAAGTTGTATTAACCAGACTCCTAAATAGATTGCAATAGTAACCCATGAAAGGATCGGAAGTAAACCTGTACTTTTAAATGAGTTGTATAGGCACAATACCTTATATAAGAGTTAAAATATAAATATTATGTGTCAAAATATAAAATTCTATACTAATGAATCAAAATTAATCTTATTTTTGTATCAATATACAAAATTCTATACCAATGTATCAAAAGATAACCTTATTTCAGAATAACAATAATTTTAAGTTTCAGAGCAAATTCAATAATCTATCTTTGTATCTTATCATTTCTATATTATATACATATATTCCCCATCGTTTCCTTTTCAAGTCTTTTCCCCCAATATAAGAGAGAAAGAAGGATAGATAAAAGAAAAAGAAAAAGAAAAGTCCTTGAATCTAATCTCCTATAACTTGCTTAACAAGACCATTTAACAATTAACCATTCCCCCTAAACAACATCCACCATCCACCTCACTTTTTGGGAATGGGAAATCCTTCTCTTAAAACTCTTTCCTGCTGAATTGGGACGCAGAAAACCTGTTTGGAGGCCCAGTCAAAATGGAAAAAAATGGTTAATCAATTTAATAGTAACATTTGTTGTCCAGTCTCTATGTGCTCATCAATTTGAATGTCCTGAGCAGTTTGTACTCCAAAGCTGGACTTTGGTTAGGAAAATTCAAGGGTTAGGAAAATTCAGTGTTAAGCATTCTAAATGTTAATTAATTGGTCCTGCTTGCTGTCTGTTTCTTACATTGACTATGATGGGTTAAATAAAATGTCGAGGCCTGATACTGGGCAAAGACAGAAAAGGTGGGACTTCCTGGGATTAGAACAGGAAGCCTGCACTTTAGACAGAGAATTAAGGCATTCCAGCCAGGAGCATCAGGAAAGAGGAGATACAGCATGGGTTAGAAAAAAGAACATCATTCCTGATGACCTGGAAGATCGGCTAGTGTGGAGATTGGTGGTCCAAGGGGATGTATGTATATATGGGGTCATATTTAGGTAATAGAATTAAGAGCTAGATTAAATGGGCCAAGATTGCTCCATCCAGGCCTAGACTTGTGAAAATCCAAGTGGTGTCTGTGTGCTCATTTATAATGGCTGCTTAAAGATTAACAACCGCCAAACCAATTAATGACAATATAAATACAGGTTAAATAGCTTAATTAGCCATATTTCTTATATTTCTTTTTACAATATTCTGTCATATATTTTCCTTTTTTTTTCAAAAACTGTCTCACTCTACATAAAGTTGTGTGGTATAAGCATAAAATACATAAATTTAAAAGATTAAAAAAAAAGTTTAACTTGAAGCTACTTTCTGCCTGGGTCATTAGGAACCACCATCTTGGGATCTCTATTTATCTTCTCAAGTAAATCATGAAATGGTCAACCTATGTGTATTTTTATATAATTCTGTAATATTATGATTTTAAAGATTAGCATAAAATCTGTGTTTTTTTAGTTTTGCTAAAATTACAACATTAGGGATTCTTCCTTTGTGAATTCTCTATTTAGCTCCATCCCCCATTTTTTGACTGAATTATTTGGTTTCTTGGCATTTAATTTCTTGAGTTCTTTATAGATTTTGGATATTAGCCCTCTGTCAGATGTGGGGTTGGTGAAGATTTTCTCCCAGTCTGTAGGCTGCCGTTTTGTTCAAATAACAGTGTCCTTTGTCTTACAGAAGCTTTTCAGTTTCATGAGGTCCCATTTATTGATTATTGGTCTCAGGTCCTGAGCTGTTGGTGTTCTGTTCAGGAAGTTGTCGCCTGTGCCAATGAGTTCGAGGGTTTTTCCCACTTTTTCTTCTTGTAGATTTAGTGTGACTGGCCTTATGTTAAGGTCTTTGATCCACTTGGACCTAAGTTTTGTACAAGGTGGTAAGTATGGGTCTAAGTTCATTCTTTTACTAGTAGACAGCTGGGCAAGAGACACTTGAAGAAATGCTCAACATCCTTAATCATCAGAGAAATGCAACTCAAAATGACTCTGAGATTCCATCTCACACCTGTCAGAATGGCTAAGATCAAAAGCTCAAATGACAGCACATGCTGGTGAGGGTGTGGAGAAAGGGGAACACTCCTCCATTGCTGGTGGGAGTGCAAACTTGTACAACCACTAGGGAAATCAGTCTGGCGCTATCTTAGAAAACTTGGAATAGCCCTACCACAAGACCCAGCCATGCCACTTCTGGGTATACACTCAAATGACTCCCACCGGAATCATAAGGAAGTTTCCTCATCTATGTTCATAGCAGCCTTATTTGTAATATCTAGAAACTGGAAACAACCCAGATGTCCCTCAACTGAAGAATGGATTAAAAAACTGTGGTACATCTACACAATGGAATGCTACTCAGCTATCAGAAACAATGAAATTATGCAATTTGCAGCCAAATGGATGGAACTAGAGAAGCCCATCCTGAGTGAGCTAACCCAGACTCAGAAGGATGCACATGGCATCTATTCACTTATAGTAGGATTTTAGCCATATAGTACAGGATATCTATACTACAACCAACACACCAAAGGGAACATGGACATAGACTTTTCTGTTTGTTTGTTTTGTAGTTTTCTCTCCCTGACAATGAGACACTTTTCACTGGTGGTACTGCCTTGTAGGCCCCCAGTGTATGAGGAGGCTCTTGGTCCTCATATGACCTCTAAACTGGGGCCAGGGATTATTATGTAGGGACACTCCACTCCAGAGGAGTGAGATGGAAGGGTTAGGGGGTAGAGGGTGTGAGGGTGGGGCTGGGAAGGGGGGAAAGAGGACAATATGATGGAGATGTAACCGAAGCAACAAATAAATAAATTTATTTATTAAAAATTTTCAACAAACAATCTAATTTTTATAAAATAAGGATAAAAGAAGACTTAAGTTAAAAAAATAAACTGATTTCTGTTTATTGTACCAGTTTTTACTTATGATTTGATTTTGCTTCCCTTCAATTATCTTGCTTGTACCAAAGACACAATACATTTTAAGTGCATTTTCAAAGGCCAGATGTGGTAATACATGCCTGGAATCCCAGCATCTGGGAGGTAGAAGAGGATCCTCACAAGTTCAAGGCCGGTCTTGGCTATATAGCAAGGTTCTATCTCATGCAACCTAGAGCAAAGACAAAATAAGTAAATAAGAATTATCAAAGAAAATTTCCAGAGTCATGTTCTTCTATGAGAGTCCCCAGTGGAGTGAGGTTCTAAGGAGGGAAAGAGAACAGGCCGCTGGCTGGGAATGGAAGCCCTCCTTTAATTAGATGAGAGATGGCTTCTGTGAGAGTTCTGAGGGTTGAATCTGTGGCTGTGTTTTTTTACACTCAGATGTCCCATCTGGTAACTAGTGTGTTGGGGTTAGGTGTGCATGCTCTCACTGGTACAACTCCAGGCATCTGCTGGGCTCAAATGTGGCTATCAGGGTCACCATGGCCACAGCTGGCCACAGCTGGATAACTAAGTCAGGAATCCAGCTGGTCGAAGCCCAGAATAAAGGGAGAGGAGAAAAAGGTGGGACAGTTGCAGCTCATGAAAGATGCACACAGCAGACCATTCTGGTGCTTTGAGGACACATGAGTTTTCCATAATGTCCACATATATACAGAGGTCTTGAGAAGGCTGCCTTCTTTAGAAGATCCCCCAGGAACCTGCATTTCCCTTCATGTTCTCAACCTTGCCCAAGTTTGCTGAATTCTATTTTGGTTCTCTTTTTCCTTACCTTTCTTTTTCTTCTCCTCCTTAGTTTTACATGGTTCACTGGTAACATGAAGATTTCATCTGTGTGGGGCCAACACTGTAGGAAATCTCTCAACTGTACCTGATGGGATGTCTCTTTCTCCTTTACCCCTTTCACAGTAGATGGTACAGGGGCTTAGGGGTACCTATGCTTCAGTCTCAAAGTGAGACTCCCAGTCACAGGCACGGGGCTGTGCCCACGTCAGGGGTCAGTCAAGTAGTCAAGTGCCCAAGCCCCCGGAAGAGCCTTTTGTATCAATGACATTTGATCTGCAGACATTGGACTCTGTTGCTCAGGTGGCCTGGTTGCCAGGGTAAAACACAAGATCACGTGAGCAAAAAGAAAAGTTTTCTGTTTCATGTTAAAAAGTACAAATATTACATTATTGATTCAGAAAGGAAATGTGCTGAGCGAAAATTCAAAGTACAGCTGAACCAAACCCCAGGGAGAGCTTATGGGAAGGAATGAGTGTAGTTTTAGAATGGAAACAGATGTTATTCTTCACAAAGCCAGGAAAAAAAAGTTTGCTTTTTTTGACCAAAGTAGCAGCAGGCTAACACCTGGGCAAAGGGTTTCATGAAGAGAAAGTCCAAATGAAAAGTCCAATTGTGTCTGTTCTTGAGAATAAAGCAAGAGAGAAAAAATAGCTCAAATCTTGCTGAGTAACAGGAGACTTGGGGGAAGGGATCGCACAGTGTTAGGGAGGAAAAGGCAACCCATGAGGCTCTCATTTCATCTGATGATTGGAAGACAAATGGCAAAGGAAGGCCCACGGGGGGAGGTCGGGGGGGGGGGGGTGAGATGCTGGCTCATTCTTATGCAGAAGTCCTGGAGGCTGAGACACACATCCTGCCTCTTTCTTGCATAAACTCTCCCAGGCTTGTGTCAAGTCAAGCGGGCAATTTTTTCTCTTCAAATTTGAAAGATCCTTTTCCTTCACTCATCTGTCTCCATTGTCATCAGTACTTAGGGTTTCACCTGCAGAGCGCGGTGTGCTCCCCGGGGTCTTTTCTCCTATCCACGTCCAAATCGTTTGATACCGAGTGTAATTTTCAAACAAAAGATTCCCCGGGGGAGAGCGTTAAGAGCGGCCTGCTTTTAACCCTGCTTCCAGAAAGAGTTAGACACAAACATTTCCACTTAGTTCATTTGCTTCTAAAGCCAAGGCTGGTTTCTAATAGGAGCAATTGAGAGTACTTCTGAGAAGAGGTTGGGGACCTGTGCTGGGCTTACAGAGTTGCAGAGCTTGGCCAGGTGGTGAGCAGATTGCATTGTCCTCCTTCCTTCAGGCCGCAGTCAGTGATGGATTCTGTGCGCATCTTTGCTGCCTCTCAGCATTTAATTCACACTAGGTCAGGCCCTTGACAGCCAGAAACCAAGCCTTCATTCAAGCCCCCATAAAAGAGGCCAGTTTATTTCCAAAATAGGATCTGGATCATCGTCTCTGTTTCTGTCCTACTGATGTGAGAGACAAGAGGTAGAAAAAGTAAGCATCTGAAAGAAAGCAGGACTGCTCAGTCCTGCCCCTCATAAAGTAAAAAAAAAAAAAAAAAAAAAAAATACAGTCCTGTCTTTCAGGTACTAGATAAGGATCCTCCCCGCTCAACTGCTGTACCCTAATTTGACTGCAGTCTGTCACATCCACCACACTGGGACCTATGTCTGTGGAAAGTGACCTTGTACTATCTGTGGAACAGTGGTCTACGCCCTGAATGTGACCTGCGACCTTGAGCTGAAGAGGGGACTCAGAGAGGTAGGCCAATGAGAAGAAATTGTTTTAAGAGTTCTGCAGAGGTCAGCAATTCAGACATACAACATCACTATAATATTTCCATTTGATGAGGATAATGAGTGACTAGTATTTGCTTGTTTGTTTATTATAAGCGTTTCTGTCGGTCTGTGGATATGTACACATCTGTGCAGGTGCCCATGGCAGCCAGAAGAGGAGATTGCGCCCTGGAGCTGGAACTGCAGCTGACAGTTGTAAGCTACTTAATACGGGTACTGTGAACCAAACTTAGGCTCTCCGCAAGAGGCCGAGACATCTCTCTTGCCCCTAAATGACTGTTTTTATTATTTATTTGTTTGTTTGTTTATTTATTTTAGTTTTCAAAACAGGATTTCTCTCTATAGAACATACCATCCTCAAACTCAGAGATCCACTTGCCTCTACCTCCTGAGTGCTAGAATTAAAGTCATGCACCACCACCTTCTGGCAGTGAATGACTGTTTTAAAACTTCACTATAAAGATGAAAATATCTGACTTCAAAACAAGTTTTGATATTTTTATCACAGCTATAGAAAATAAACTAAGACAGGCTCAAAGGTTCAAAAATAGACTCATCTAGATCAGCAGGGAAAACCACACTTTAAAAAAAAAATGTTTATTACTTCAAGTTACATCTCCATCACAGTGCCCTCTTTCCACTCCTCCAAATCCCATTCTCCCACCCTCTACCCCCTCTCCCTTTTGTCCTACTCCTCTAGAGTGGAGTGTCTCTACATATCAGTCCACCCCCCCAGTTCAGCACTCATATGAGGGCTAAGAGCTTCCTAGTATACTGGGGACTTATATGACAGCACCACTAGGGAAAAGTATCTCATTAACAAGTAACAAAGTTTATGTTCCTATTCCCCTTTGTGCATTGGTTGTAGTATAGTTATCCTGTACTATATGGCTAAAATCCGATTATAAGTGAATAGATGCTATGTGCATCTTTCTAAGTCTGAGTTAGCTCACTCAGGATGAGCTTCTCTAGTTCCATCCATTTGGCTGCAAATTGCATGATTTCAATGTTTCTGATGGCTGAGTAGTATTCCATTGTGTAGCTGTACCACAGTTTTTTGTTTGTTTTTTTTTATCCATTCCTTGGTTGAGGGACATCTGGATTGTTTCCAGTTTCTAGCTATTACAAATAAGGCTGCTATGAACAATGATGAGGAAATGTCCTTGTGGTTTGGTGAGGAATCATTTGGATGTATACCCAGAAGTGGTATGGCTGGGTCTTGAGGCAGAACTATTTCAAGATATCTACAGACTGATTTCCATAGTGATTGTACAAGTTTTTACTCCCACCAGCAATGGAGGAGTGTTCCCCTTTCTCCACAACCTCACCAACATGTGCTGTCATTTGAGCTTTAGATCTTAGCCATTCTGACAGGTGTGAGATGGAATCTCAGAGTCATCTTGAGTTGCATTTCTCTGATGATTAAGGCTGCTGAGCATTTCTTCAAGTGTCTCTGAGCCATTAGGGATTCCTCCTTTGTGAATTCTCTGTTTAGCTCTGTTTCCCATTTTTTGATTGGATTATTTGGTTTCTTGTGTTTAATTTCTTGAGTTCTTTGTAGATTTTGGATATTAGCCCTCTGTCAGATGTGGGGATGGTGAAGAATTTTTCCCAATCTGTAGTTTGCCGTTTTGTTCGAATGACAGTGTCCTTTTCCCTATGGAATCTTTTCAGTTTCATGAGGTCCCATTTACTGATTGTTGGTCTTAGCACCTGAGCTGTTGGCATCTTTTGATTTTCCAGGAAGCTCCTCACAGTGACATCACGAGCAGACAGAATGTCAGTGATGATCTCTCATCCGTTTGTATGCAACCTGATTGTGTCTACAATGCAGACCTCTCACCAACAGATCACACAGGTCATGTGTTCATAGCAAACCAATGAAACTAATGGATCAATTATTACTTTAAAGACAGGACACTTCAGTGGAAACATCCTGTAAGTGGTGCCATCAACCCTGGGAAACCTGATCTAAGCCTCCCATATTTCAGGTCAGAAGACTGCTGAGACACCTCTCTGCTGCCAAGCTATTGGATTTACATGCTCTTGTGAGTCAGAATCCTGAAGTCCCCTCAAACAGGGGATCAATCCCTGATAGTTCAGCTTTCAGGTCTATTTAGGGAAATGTATTTTGGAAGCAAGAAAAAAAAATACATCAATGTCTTTTCCTTTTTCTTTTTCTTTTTGTTTTTTGTTTTGTTTAAACCTTGCAAGTCCCAACTTGAAAGATAAGCCTGGCTTTCAGAGTTAAGGCTGTTTGACTTAATAACCTTCTGTCAAGGGTTTCACTGATATGACACCCTGTTAGTTACTAGTCTCAACCACCTCCTCAACCTCCTTAGTGGTGTGTTGGGGTGGGGTCCTTTCTGCTTCTCCAAGAGGAACAATAGCAGTGAGCATCATGGGAGCTGGTAGTCACCAGGTAAGCTTCCTACAAATTGATAAACTTCTCTCCTTTGCCACATCCCATGAACATCAGAAGCCTCTGGTTTAAGTAAGAGCACAACACTCAAAGACACAGATTACAGGCCACGGGGCATGGCTGTGCTCGGCAGTGGTTGACCAGTAGGTGCATTTGGCCTAGCTTTGCAAATGACCACAATAACCCACACAAAGAGGAACATAAGTTGGTATAGAAACACACTGTAATAGGCCTGCTCACAGTGCTCAAGGGGACTCCAGGGACCTGCCAGGCCATGCAAGAAGAATAGTACAAGCTAGAAGAGTCTCAACAAGATTAATCACCACTGCAATGCAGATGTAGCATGTTAGGTAAAAAGATAAATGTGGAAAACACTGTGTCAGAACCCATGGTGTGGCCCACTTGGCAATCCAGGGTCAGTAATTGAACTTTACTCTAATTATCCTGGGGAGAGAATATTAACTTATCATTGGAGTGAGAGGAGAGTCCATAACTCATCACGGATGGGGCTGCTCATAGCATTGTGTTATTGAAATATGATGGCTCCATTTTTATCCTGTCATAAAGACAACTGATGTGCGTATTTCCTCGCTCTGTGCCTCTAGGGGATGGTGGCATCGTGAGCAAACAGCATTCCTCGTCAGAGAGCAGCCCTTTGTCATCCCACTTTCACCTCAGGAAAACGTGCTTCCTAACTCAGAAACAATTCAGGGAGCAAAGCTGTCCCCATGGTGACAACCAGGATGGCAACTCCCAGCAGGCAGTGGGGGGGCACTGTCTCACTCTTGCACACCCCCATGACTTTAATCTTCTCAGTTCATTGTCCTGATTCAGCAACTTGACTCTTGACATCCCCAGCCTGCCAGCCTCCAGAATCCACTCTCGCTGCAGGGAAGAATGATGCGGAAGGAGTTGAGATTTTGTTGCTTAGTCTGTGTATCAGAACACATTGTCCCTACTTCCTGTGAAGGATGTCAAACAACTGTGACTACAGATTGGGCATCCAAAGCCCCCAAGATTCACCACCTACCTTATTGCCTTTATCAGTGATGTTTTATTCCTTTTTCTTCACATTTGGTCTTGTAGTCTGAGAAACATTCTGTAGGGATTATGAACAAATTCAGGGGCCAAAGCCCCAGCCCATATAATGAGAACATATCATAAAATTCAAAATGTGGAGGTTCCCAGGTAGTTTGAAGTGAGGTGGTAGAGGATGCTTGAGGGTTGGAAGGAAGGAGGGTGTATCCCAGAGAACAAAAGGCTTACAGGATACTAGGAATTTAGTTTTGGCCATCACAACAAACTCAGGAGAAGCAAGGGATTTCTGTATTTTGACCCAAAAAGAAACAAGTGAATAAGACATCATATTTGACCATGAAATGTGAATCAGTCAAGCATGACAGAAGAACTGGAGACCAAGAAGGAATAGGGGGAGGAATCTCAGGACAAGTAAATTAATGGAGATTTTAGTTAACAGGGAGATGCTAATAAAAGTTGAAAAAGAAAAGAAAAAAGGCTTCGGAAATACTCAGTCCGTGCTCTTCTCTGGGAAAGTCCACACAACATTTGACGGTCTTCTGGTTTAACTGAGAATAGAATGTTGGTGTCTGAGGAAGGAAGTTAGTCTGAAATCATCTTCCTTTGGGACTGAGTTCCCTTTGCCCCAGCATGCCATGTGAGGGCAGAGGCATGCCATTGTGGTGGGCTGAGTAGAGGCCAGACACTTTGGGGGCATGCAATGTGAGGGCAGAGGCATGCCAGTGTGGTGGGCTGAGTGGAGGCCAGACACTTTGGGGACATGCCATGTGAGGGAAGAGGCATGCCATTGTAGTAGGCTGAGTAGAGGCCAGACACTTTGGGGACATGCCATGTGAGGGCAGAGGCATGCCATTGTGGTGGGCTGAGTAGAGGCCAGACACTTTGGGGACACCTCTTTGGGGCTGCTCACTTCAGTGTCACTGCAGGGTCTTGAAGCTCCTGCAATGCTTTGGAAATGAGAGGGCACTCACATGTGATTCTGGCCACATAGGGAGGTGTACATCTTCTGCTTTCTGCCTTCACAGCCCTGGTCACTGGAGCCAATGGAGACAGAAGCTGAGGCTGCCTTGGAAGCAGGTAAGTCGACAGCCTAGCTCTGCCAAGACAGGGTAGGCAAATCCTTCATAATTCCTGCTCTACAATCAATGTCTATCAGAGAAACAGGGCCAAACGGCTGAAGATTGATGCTGTAATGTATGGAGAGAAAATGGGAACTGTCCAGGCAGCCACTGGTATGTCATCTCTTAGTTTTGGAAGCTGCAGGCTCTGCACTTCCTATATAATCATATATATGTATCCCTCTCAGGTCTCTGAGGTGGTTGAAGATTAGATAGCTAGAGTCTCATAGTTAAATTTTGAGTTGTTTAGGAATCAAGAGGGTGTTCTGGATCTAAGAAGATGTTTTTAAAATTGCGAGGCAAGTTAGTATGAAAGCTGAGTTGGATATAGAACTTTAAACTCATGGAGATGGTTAGATAGTAGAATGTTAAAGTCAGGTGCCAAATACATATGGACTGGACATTGGGAATGTATGCTAAGCCATATAATTCTCATAATTGTGGCCTATTTATTTCTGTTGTTTTGTATTGTATTTATTATTATAAGAGAAAGAACCATTAAAAAAAAAGAGAGAGAGAATGAATGTGGGGGTAGCCTTTGCCTGCCAGTGTGTGTCCTGGGTAGATGATGCATGGGTACCTATACCAGATTTGTGAAATCCTAATGGCCCCTGAAAGCACCAAGCAAACTTCAGGACCCAGCACTGAAGGGTTCACAGTCTTTTATTGTATTCTGCTCTTGGGTCTCCATAATTAGTAGTGTCCCTCATCTAATACTCCTTGGGCAACCTTTCCAATGGAGGAAGGGAGGGCTCTTCATCTCTGTATTTTTTTTATCTCTTTCTGGGTTTTCTGATCAGTTGTTTTCTTCACAGAAGAATGAATACTCAAGTCAAGATCCCTGAGATCTGTGGAGGAAAACTGGGTCCTGAGGGAGCAAGGGTGTTAAACAGCCAGCAGCAGAGCTGACAGGCATCTGAAACTGGCAGAGGTACACAGCTACAGAGGGTGCTGGTTTCTCTGCAGTGCAACCACTCCAGTGCAGGGTACCAAGAGGCTTTGACCAGGTGTCTGTCCCTTTGTCTGTGGGTCGCTGCTCTACTTTGGTCGGCACAATTTCCAGAAACTGTCAATACCAGGTGGTAATGCCAAGGATCAGCCCTGAGTCTGTGGACAGAACCCACCTTCACTGTTTCCTAAATATAATGTTAAAAACTGACTTATTTTAGAGAAACCTCCATCAGTCGGGAAGACAAAATAGTGCTTTAAAAAGACATCAGCCTCATAGTTACATGAAAGATCATGACAGCCTGGTAAAGCTAGCCTGCCTATACTGGGTTATATATTTTAAAGGACCTCATAATTTATGTTTTAAAATTTCTTTCCTACACGGTTGCAGATTGTAGTCGAAGCTTCTGACATTTATAATGGAGCAGCAGAGATCTGCTGGCTAAATGGTATGCAGCATTTCATAAATTACAGCCTGAAATTTGTCTTAGTGTTCCAGTATCCTTGTGACAGGTTTTTTTCTCAGAGAAAAAGAGAAAAGAAAAAAAAAATGTGAAGGGAGTATTGAAAGGCACAATCCATCTTACCCATCCTGAAGGTCTGACTGGAACGTTGCTCTGGGGCACTTAGGATGACCGTGGGATGGTACTCACCTGGAGGCTTATTCACTAAGCTTAGACAGTTCTTATTGGAGCAATACTAGTCAACGATCACAGGCGCCTTGGCCATCAATCAGGCAGAGGCCTTCCAGTTTTACTCAAGATGGCGGAAGTTAGCTGCCTGCTCTCTGCATCTCCTCTGTCCTGCTTTGCTGCTTGTAAGCCTGGTTCACAGCCCGGGGTCGGCATCTTGCGAAGTGGGGGAGTTTCCTAGTTCCGTCCCAGTTGAGTCATCTTAGATCCCAGGTCTTGTGAGTAACAGTGATGCAGGTGTTGTAGACTCCTGGATTGTGAGCCATAGATGGTGAGGTCTCCTGGACTGACACAACGGGAGAGACGGATAGGACAAGCCCAAGGCAGGCAAGATGGCAGCCAGAGATCCCTGTATGTAAAGGGCCAGAAAGTGAAAGATAATTCCATCTCTGCTGGCACTAGCCAAGACAATAAGCGCGCACAGTGCGACCGTAGGTTGATGGAACTGTCTTCACAGAGACAGACTGGCTGCATGACTTGTCCCACAGGCCACTATGTACTCAGTCTTTGTGAAAGATATTTTTCAAGATATTTTGCTCAAGTCTCCATTTCTGGAAGTGATGGTCACAGTTGTTCTTTAATGACAAGGGTCTCAATCCATGGTTACTGGTGGAAACCCTTTTCCCTTCTCTCCTTGCACTTTGTGAGGCTCTCTACCTTTCTTTCCTTCCCTGACAATACTTTTTCCACTCTTCTCCACTGCCGACAGCATACTCCTTTCCTCTCCCAAAATCCTGACACTCTATGAGAACAGCTCTAAGCATCTCTTGTTCACAGAAACCCTGGCAATATTGAGGAATAGAAAATTTATTAAATGCAGCAGGTTTCCACAAACTTAAAGTTCTCACACATGCACACAACCATTCTTGCTGAGTGTTGTGTTTCCTGTTCTGTTTGTGCTGCCAGAAGTCTGCTTTGAAAAGAAAAGCAAAACACGCTTCCCTAAAGAAACATCAGGCAGAGAGAGAGGAAGAGAGGGACAGAGGCAGAGACAGAGAGAGAGGTGTGGGGGAAAGGTAGAGGGAGGAGAGAGATAGCTCAAATGGAAAATCTCCACATCTGGTCCATCCTCTAGAAGCTCCAGGAAACCCTCAGAAGAAGTTGAGGAAGGATTTCAGGAACCAGCATGTTCGAAGACACCAGTAGAACATGGCCTTCAAAAATCAATTAAGCAGGGCTCATAGGGGTTCACACAGACATTTGAATATTTGGTCCCAATTGGTGATGTTCTTTAGAAGGTTTGGGCAGTGTGGGCTGGCTGGAGGAAATAGCACTGGGTGTGGGCTTTGGGAGTTTAAATCTTTGAGTCACTTTGAGCCAGAGTGTTTTCTTTGCTTCATGCTTGTGATTCAAAATGTGAGCTCCTACATTCTCCTTCCTGGTGCCATGCTGACTATATCAAATAGATTCTAACACTCTCTAACTATGAGCCAAAAATAAACTTAAAAAATAATTTGTCTTACTCCTAGTGTTTTATCACAGTAACAAAAAAGCAAACCAAGAAGTAATTACATAATTTTCAGAAAAAAAATTAACTGGAGCCCCTTTCTATAAAAACTCCAAGACAAAATACTGTGACAAGCATCTTTGGGAATGGAGAGACCCAGTTGGAGCCCAAAGTAACACTTGGGGTGAGTGTCCTCATGACTTAACTACATGGGAATGCACAGTCCCTTCCTAGCAGACCTCTGCTCAATGAACAAATAAATAAATTGAGGAAATAACTTGATATCTTTTCTGGCCCTATCATCAATTTCTTTTCTATGACTAATATTTATAGAAAATAATTATTCTAAAAATGTTGTGACAAGTATTTCTCAATCACAGACAAAACTTGACTAACTGCCCTAGAAAAATACAGGACTGGAAATTTGGCATTTATTGCTGACAATTTTCCATTAAAATCACCCTGTTAACACATGAGAATGGAGTACATGTTTATTATGCACCATTAGTTTCTGAAAGATAAGAAACTCAGGTCCTATGAACATTTTGAAATCAGCTTAAAAATAAGAGGACAAACAAGGAATAAAACCTCTTCCAAGAACATCTGTAGCTGCTAGCCATGGAACGCACACCATGCAGAGCTGACTTGAGATGGTGCAGGCTGGGTAAAGAGAGTGGAGGTGTGGTGTTTTATTCAATTTAGTCTACACTGAGTAAGAGCAATAGAGTGTGAAGGTAAATTTAAAGGAGAAATGCCAGAGTCAACAGACTTGCAGCCAAAGTGTTGGCAGGATCTTGATAAGCAGAAGTGGCATTTGTTGTACTCCTGCCTGGAAGTATGTAATTGATTCAGACCTGGAAAGGAGGGGATGCTGCAGGTAAACAAACAACTTGGAGGTGGGTTCCTCTATAGGTCAAGCCCAGGCTAGTGGTGCGAGGTGCTTATACTATCAAAGAAGTGGAGTGTGTAGTGAGAGGTCAGTTTCCTACAGGTGACCACATGGGAGTAGAAGGTGGAGCTTGTAGTGGAGGTTTGGATTTCTTTGTAAACACCTTTGTGTTGAAAGAATGTAAGGGTTGTGGGAATGCTGCTGAAAAACAGATGCATAAAAGGGGCATAGTCTCAACCTAAAGACTGGCACCTGTGGAGAACACCTGGGAAAGCACATGGTTTTGGTCAACAGGTGTACCTCGGGAGGAGGGTATAAGATTGGCCGGTGAGCAAACATCCCAGTGCATAAGCAGAGAGCACATAGAAAGGATGGCACAGAAACTCAGGATGGACTTTTGGTTTGTTATTGCTTCTTAATGCTGCTCATCGCTGCTTCACTTTGAAAGACTGTAGACAAGTGTCACTACCGAGACTTTCTGAGACTTTTGGCCGAGGCTGGGTGGGGCCGAGGTTGAGCAGATTACAGGTTGGGTGGAGCCCAGGTGAAAAGTCATGGACAAAGACCAGGGCCCCATAGAGGGCAGCACCTGCCCTGTGGATTTGGAAGAGCTGGCCAGTTGGAAGAGGCCATGACCCCAAATGAGGGTGTACCAAAGGCCTGTGCTTAGGCCAATGGACAGAGGGACTGTGGCCTCAAGTGAGTGTTCAGCGACCTGCACCAATGGGATTCAGCTAATTCAAATGGATGGGGGAGATCAAGGCCCCAAGCAGGGGGTGGGGGGTGGGGGGGAAATTCACTAACTACAGTTTCAATAGCCAGGTGACCACTGGACTTTGCTGATTTCTGTGTTCCCTTTGGCATTGGCTGACAAGTTGCTCCAAGGAATCAAACCTGAGAAATATCCTTCCTTCTGTGCCTCAGGTTAGTGGGTTGGAAGTTATTTAGAATTAATAATAAATAGTTAAAAGGTAAGCCAACAGGATCTGGAGGTCTAGTCTCTCACTCACATTCATCTTTAGAGAAGGTCTCTCCTGACATTCTCCCACACAACTGCCAGCCTGTCTCCCCTCTAGACATAGGCAAACCTCAGCCATGCAAGTCAAGGTCAGAACAAGATCGATTGGAAAGCCCCATGGGTCCAGAGGGTTAGAGGGCTAGACAGGATTTGATTCTGAATGCGCAGAAATATTATCTAAATTTTTGGAAGGATCTCACTGTTGAAGGAATATGGAAAAGGTTTTGAAAAAACAAAGACCAAATTTGAGTTTATTTTGCTAGTTGAAGACACTTAGGGGAAGCGGTCAATTTTTAAAGTTTTTATTTCATTAGAACTCAGGTCCTATAAGGATAGAACAATTTGAAAGTAGCCAAGTTGAAAAAGTTAACAAAAATTTATGGGGTATTGACAGTCCTAACTCTACATTACAGAGAATATATAAGACAAAAGACCTGGGGTAGGAGTTAGCAAACACACAGAACATGGGGATGCTAAATTTGAGCATCAGAAAATTGAAGAGCTACTAAAAAACATGATGGAAGAAAAATGGAAAGAGTGGTTACACTGAGGTGCGGTCTCAGCAGAGGGGGTCAAAGAGCACAGTGCCACGTGGTGATGGCTCAACCTGCATCACAAGTCACCACATGCTCATGAACTCTCCCAGACTCTGTCTTGTTCCAGGGATCATGGTGGACTTGGACAGATGGACCAGCAGAGCTGTACACCCTCAGGAGGGAAGATATCCAATTTATAATTAAATAAGTACAGAATGAAATATGAGATAACTCTGACATGTACCATAGGAAAAAGAAACAGGTACACGAGGAGAAGTTTGTTCTTACCTCATACACAGTGTCCTGGGGACACATGGAGCAAAGAAGTTCACGGAGTAAAAAGAATAATGGATTCCATGGAGATGAACACTTTCTTTCTTCTCTCTCATTTTTGAGAGAGAGCATTGCAATAGCCTAGAAGTCCTGAGATCAAGACCACCCCTTCTCAGCTTCTCTGTTGGCTAGGATTGCTGATGTACCACCACATCCGGGACCACCCCTTCTC
>CAJQZJ010032670.1:3082414-3110355 GCA_907164525.1 Lophiomys imhausi
TTGCTGATGTACCACCACATCCGGGACCACCCCTTCTCAGCTTCCCTGTTGGCTAGGATTGCTGATGTACCACCACATCCGGGCTGGATTGCTACTTTCAGTTAACTCAGCTCCTTTACCCCCCAGTTTCCTTCAGTAACTGAATCCAAGTATAAAGGGACAGAATTTGCCCAGAATGCAAGTGGGTACTGCCTGGAGCAGGTGAGGCAGGTGGCAATGCTAACGGGTCAAGCTACAGCCTTATATAACGTGTTCGGGCTCTTCCTTGAGAAGTTAGACCTTACGGTCTTCACATAAAAACACCATGCACTCCTCTTGTGAAGGACAGAGTTCCAGCCACTAACACTGTGCAAGTGACTTAATGAAAAATTCAGTGGAGAATTGCATGGTCCCCGATCTCACAGGAACCTGGGTGTCACAGCACCCAGATGCGTTATCCTGAGTTTCTAATCTGCACTTCCTCCCCTCCAGGGTTTAGGTCTAGAAAACTCTGCCAATGACATCAAAAGTTTCCAGTGATCACTTCCTATGAACGTCCTGGGAAGTCAAATCAACAAGAAGGCAAGCCAGTCTTCCAAATTCATCACCAGAAAGTGTTGAATGTCATCTTGAGACTGAAGACAATTTTCTCAAAAAAAAAAAAAATTGCTACATTGGGTAGATGAGAACATCCTAGATGTACTCCTGAGGAACTCATTTCCGAAGCTCTCGCAAAGGGATCCCATCTTTGCAAAAGTCTCATGTGTTTCAATCTCCCCAGCATGCTCTGGGAGCATACTCCCCCCATGTTCCCACTAGAGGCAGACACTGTAGCCAGTTCAGATTGTGTGTGTGTGTGTGAATATCAGACAATGCACCAGAAAGGAAGGCACAGTATGTAAAACCCCAGGAGACCAGGCAGAAGTTATGCTTTGTGGCTGAGAAGTGAGACAAGTCTTTTAGCCACTTCAGACTCAGTATGAAATGTCAAGTGTCAAACTGAGACTTATAATAGCCTGTGTTTGGAGTTCTTGCTCACACCAGCCCAACAGAGCTTTCTCTATCGCCTCAGAGTGGGATGTTGCACTTGTTCACCAGCTCCCAGCCTCTTCACAGGAGAGAAATCTTTGACGCTGGTACTGCCTTCCCTCGGTGTCCCAGTCAAGGATCCCTGATTGAAGCTAGTCCTCACCTTATCCCCCCCCAAGAGCGTTTGTTTCCTGGCCCTCAGAAGAATCTTCTAAAAGACCCTCTCCCGTGCCCCTAGAAAAGTGAAAGCCTCAGAACCTCCAGCCACCTTCCCTACTGTGACCGAACATCATACTGATTTATGTAAAAGGCCTGTCTTTGGAAGGCCCCACAGAACTATGAAGGTGAAATTTCACCCCAATCAAGCTAAAAATAAAATAACACATTTGTCCCTGTTGGAAAAACAACTTCGAATGTTTCTCTCCACAATTAAAAAAGTGATTCTATAGTTTGTGGGTATGTTATAACTTGCAGGAATATATTTTTCACTCTAAATATTAATTACTGTGTAGCTTCTGATTTGTCAGCAATGACTGTTATTTCTTGTAACATTGCACAATGCATATGGGCTATTGCGGGCTCTTACAATGGCTATTTTCAGAGAGATGAGCCATCTCCCATATCTCAGCAAATACGACAAAGAAAGCAACAGAGCTCAGGAAATCCCGCCACATACCTTGTGGTTAATAGGACACTAGGAGGGTGTGGGTGGAGAACATTCAGAGCAGATTGGAAGTGCCATCCATCACATCTCTGTCACCTAATTAGCTTCACCTCCTTATGTTACAAAATGTATTAATAAGAATTTGAAGTGAAATGGCCTGCTGTAAATGCTACCATTTGGATGTATTGCTGACCTGACCCCCATGTCAGCAGTCACTGGCCACAGTGTCTCCTTCAGGAGTCACACAAAAGGACCTCCACCCTTGCTGTTTGTTATGGTCTCAGTCATTACATATGCATAACAGATGCCAGCCAAGCTCAGTCAATTGCACAGCATTTCTTCTTTCCCCTCACAGGAGCCGAATCAGTTTCATCTCTTTGGGGAAAATCGGTTCCATTTACTTCACTGACTGGAATGTATAAAAGCCTAATGTCAAGAAATCCATTTGCTCTTTAATAAAAGTTATCATAACGTCTGGGACTCTTGATTTATGGAGAGGCCGCTGTCACCTCGACAGCCTGGCTCTTTCTCTTGCCACTGGAAACCCAAGACAGGTCATGACATTTACACTAGGTCAGAATAATAAAGTCACTCAGATCACATTCCCTGACAGCAGCTCATTTGTCGCATTTAAATAATGAGTGTGATTGGTGGAAATCGCAGGCTGTAACCTTAACACACACAGGAAATGACAAACACAACAGGATGAATAGCTAGGTGGGTACAGCGGCCTGCAGCTAAAAATGGTTGTTCATATATTTACTTATGTAACCTTCCCAGAGCATATTCGATAAAAGACCAGACGGTCATGAGACAGGAAAATGAAAATGTTTGCCTAAGTGTGTTCTGATAAGGGACCTACTTCTGGGTGGCAACTTCGGGGTGGCAAGGCAGTGTCCTTCTGACAAGGTGTTATTCTATGTGGACTGCCAAATGTGATCTCTAATGGATGTGCAGGGGAAGGACACCCACTCGAATGCCATGTTAAATTTGCAATCTGAAAACCTCTGGGAGAAACCAAGTTGCACACTGGAGCAGACAGCCTTTCATGGTCCATGGACCCCTGGCATGGGGTGGGAGTCTCCTTCTAAATGACAGAGCTGGGATGCACATCTAGGTTCCTCGTGAACTGTACAAGCAGGCCCACACTCCAGCCAACAGTTTCTAAAGAGGCTCAAGGAATATTAGCATGTGTGGAGGGTGTGGGTGGCAAGTTTCTGGTGGGACAGAAGACAGCAGAATTCTTGGAGGAAGACTACACAATGCAACCACTTCTTGTTGCCCTAGAAGCATCTAGAAGCCCTTTCCACACTATTTCTTGAAGTCACACTGAGCAATCTCTTGAGATGACCAAGTGCACTGTATTTTCATAAAGATTGTCCTGGACAGTGCTCGCCACAGCCCCATGTGAGTATTCTGAGTTAACTGGGTACCTCTGCTTCATCATTTATCACCTCTGACTGGTGACAGTCCAGTCACCCTAAGCTTGCACTAGAGGTTTCATTGTGCTGTGAACCCTCTCTATCTCCCAGACCTGTGAATTAGCCTGGATGAGCCTCAGCCTCCTCCTCCACCTCACCTCCACTCCAGGATGGAGTTAGGCAGGTAGGAAAGGATAATGTGGGGAGTACCAAACTCAGTCAGGTTGCGCTTTCCCTTCCGTCCACTTCAGGCTCTCTCTTGATCACTTTGCTGCCGAGGTTTCAACAGCAGGACTCTATTTAAGGGTGTTCATGTATCTTGGTAACACTTGGTAAGACTTGGTAAATTTCAGCCCTTACAATATTGTCATGAACTGCCTCTGTTTTACTCAGCACAGGGACTCATCTCTGTGACAGCCTCACTTACCAACAATACAGGTCATATTTGGTGGGGCGGGAGGGGGGACACAACAACACAGACCCTTTGCTTTTCTTCATAGAATCTGATGGACCAACTGTTTGAGTGACTGTGAGGAGTCATGAAAGGACCAACGATGGAAGGTGTTCCACAAGTGAATCCCACCTTGCCTTTTTGGTCCTCGTCTCCTCTCCTCTGTTCTCCCAGATCCTAGACATTGCTGACTCATTAACACACAAACACACACACACACACACACACACACACACACACACACACACAATATATATATATATATATATACACACACACACACACACACACACACACACACATATATCCTATCTCACCTTTTCTTTCCACTGACTCCTTCTTCTTACAAACTTCATCCATTCTGCAACTCCAGAACCTCCATCTCCAGGTTGGATATCTTGCCATTGTCCATTGTTACCATGCCAAGCATTCATTTTTTATTGTGAACAGAAGCATTTTCCTTAGACGTTCCACACCCTCAGCGTCTAATGTCTTCCTTGTTTCTAGTGGGCTTAACATCTGCTCAGCCTTACCGTCACCATACACAAAGGTTGATTACTGTTGCTGTGTTCCTTTTCTGTAGTAACTGAATGATATGCCCTCTCTGTTAGCATCCAGGGTGCGTAGACTGTGGGCCTCAATTCCAGTGTCCCCATTCCATGGCCTGAAGAAGTGTCTGGCTTCTGTTGACTATCTCATGCCCACTTTGGCCATCACGTATCGCTTGGCCCAGGCTCATCACGGATATCCATTGAGTTCTGGAGTGCTCCTCTCTTTAAAGCACAGCTCGTCTCCTGGCCTACAACCTGGGAATTGAATTACATGTACAGCCTTCCACCACATCTTCTTCACATAGGTCTTTAGCCTATACTGGATACATGTGCATTATATCAAAACATGAATGTCAAGAAATAAAACTTAAAACAGAGATGGGTCACTCACATGAGTCTTAGATATGTTAGGTCTGCTCTGCTTTGAGTGAAAAGAAAATACTTGGTGGTCGAACTAAACAGTTCTCAGCAAGGTCCCTTCCATCTCTCCACCTATGTTTGCTCCCACAGATTGCATCCCAGCCATTGGATCCACATGTCCCTTCCTGTAGCTAGTTCTTTGGTCTGCCCTGATTTATTCCGTGCTGCTCTTAGCTGATAAGCCTTCACGAGGGAGGAGCCTGCCTCCTGAGTGATTTCTTCCTGTGTCACTCTAAATCATTTAAGTAACACTGAATGGTTGTAATGTCTCTGACACCAAAGGGATTCATTCTACTATCTACCAATCCCGTTTTGAATATTGTGGAATGTATAAACTGAGGTGGTTCTGTCCCAAATCGGATAACACGAAAACAGAAAAGAACTGTGTGGACATCCTAAGATCTGAGTCATAGTCTGTCTGCCTGCCAAAACTATGTAGTCTATGTTATCTCCCACAGTAGATGGCACAGAAAATGGGGACCCAAATTTAAATGAGGCCACTGGGGCATGTCTGATGTGGGAAGCACCACAGTTGGCAGGTCTCCACGGACTCATCTGATATGGAAATATGAGATTCACAGAGGTGTACCAATCCCCAGGAAGCTCCGAACACAGGGCAACATGCAACTAATCAGGGGAGGCTGGTAGGGTAGGAGAGATGGAGTGCCACTCTCTTGTCTGACAAAGACAGCAGTGAGGGTTCAGGGTGACTTGTAGAACATTCTAGATCAACAGCAGCTTTAGGTAGGAAACACAGGAACCAACCTTGATGGCAAACAGCCACATAAGAATTCGGAGACTCAGAAAGTAGCAACAGAACCAAGTAGCCCCAAAGGCATACTGGGGCTAATCTGTGCTTTGTCCCTTTGATACTGCCCTCTAACTTTTCCAGTTTCCACAGTGTCCGTGAGACCTTCACACCATTCTCCATCCTTGTCTCCCTCATGCTCACAATTCAATATGAAAGTAAACGGCTGAGAAGAGAAGCCTCAGCTCTCAGGGTTGATGATGACACACATCTGACAGTACCCTAAATGGTAAGGGATGAGGACAGGAGTTACTGTACCCAGAAACCTTTGCACTGTCAGTCAGCTGGGCGCTGAATGTCCTGGAATTTATTTATGTCTAGCAGCCTTGCTGTGAGGGTACTGCAGGACACTATTTTCAAATGTAAATATCTCTGGCAATTCAAACATGTTGTAGGCCTTCTTTCTCCATCCTAAAGTATGAAACATGCCAATATCTGCGGTTACAGTGGGTTCCATTAACTAGTTCTGCTGAACATTGTGATCAGGCAAAATAATTAAGGCTTGCAAGGAGGTCCGCTTCACTGTGACCTGTGCACTCAGGGCATGAGAATATGCCAAAGGTTTCTTGTGGAGACCTGCCTGTCAGGACCCTGTCTAAGGTTGCTGTCCACGTCTGCTGTGATGGTACACGATACTGTTAGTCACAGAGAGACCTTTTATTTTTAAAATAGCCCCAGAACACTACATCCTGGCAGTGAGAAGTCTCTGCATGACTTTTGCAACATAAATGGTTGATTTTATGCAAGATATTGCTCCCCACCCTCTCTAGTACTGGGCATTCAAGAAATCAGAATGCCTAGGAAATTGTTCCACAGAGTCAGAGAAATTCAAGACTATATCTGTTAACTAAAACAGGTTAAATTTCACTTTGAGATGAGCAATATTTTGGACTGGAGATAAATGTCCTTGTGCCCAACATGTGTCTTTATGACAATCATCTTACTTAATTTCAGGAGTGAACTCTTTCTCTCTGAAAATTATTCAGCTTCAGTAGTTAGCATCTAAAATAACCACTTCATCAAAATATAGAATGCGATGGGGCAATTCTCAGTGTAATAGCTACATAATCAGTTACCAGAGCATTTTTGGAATACTCTGAGTCCAAAAGAACCAAAGAAGAATGTGGTGTAAGCCTTCTGCATAGATGTCATCAGAGGGTTGCCCTTGTGTGTGACTGAGATTGCTCAGTAATAACATGTATGCCTTGCAAGCCTGAAGACCCAAGTTGAATACCCAGTATCCATCAGAAAAAACCCACCAGGCTTGGTGGCACATCCTAGCACTGGGGAAGCAAAGCCAGGTAGATCTCTAGGATCTCCAGCCAGCCAACCTACCTTAATTGGTGAGCTCTAGTGAGAAACTGTACCTCAAAAAACAAAAATGGATTTTATCTGGGGAGTGAACTGTAGGTTGATCTCAGAAACACACACACACACACACACACACACTCACACAGACACACACACTCACACACACACACTCACACAGAGACACACACACTCACACAGACACACACACACACACACACACTCACACACACGCACACACACACACACACACTCACACACTCTCACACACACACTCACACACACACAAAGCCCTTTCAAATATGAGGTAGTCTATCACTCTACTGTGCTTGTACAGCCTGCGTGTCTTAGCAAGCTTGCTGTGTCTCTGGAGAAAGTTGGCTACAGAATTCTTATCTCAAGAGATGTTGGGATAACCTGGGACGAAGCACCAGAGCTTCACTGTCCTGATGTCAGGCTTGACAGGAGAGTTTATGTAGCAAAGCCTCAGCTGAAGTGTGGGATCAGTGGCCGCCTGGCTCCTCATGTCCTCAGGCAGGCAAGGTCTATGCTGAGCCCTGCATTAGGCCTCCTCCATCTCTGCCTCTCCCTTCACATCAGCCCTTTTGCAGTGTTTCACTGCTAACACAGCTCTTGTAGTGGAAGGGAATAAAGATTAAAAGTGAATCCATCTTCTTTGCTCCTGTCTGATTTATTTGCATTTTGTATGTAATTGGTCCTGACGAGCCCACTTCTAGGAAGAGAGCTAAATGTGGCTTAAAGATGAAGAGAATGGCTTGAGACACCAGGCTGGAGTGATACCGCCAGAGTAGCTTTATTGAAAATGCTTATCAGAAAGAGTGTCAAAGACACTCAGCATTCATGTCCCAGCAGATCAGTGAGGCTCCCATCAGAAAACTCTGGGGTGCGTATTTCAGGAGGAGGTTTAACTAGGGATGGCTGAAATGTTAGTCCATTAGTATTTAAATGTTTGGAACATGTTTATATGTGAGTAACCCCCTAAACAGAGCAGCTCTCTCCTATGCTGTTCCTGCAGAGAGCACTGAAGTCTTTGAACAAAGAGCGTCTTAGCTGTTACCTGGCTCTGATGACTGCTGGATCCTGCAGGTAGCTCACAGGCAGCTCTAATGTGAAGGAGCCCGAGGTAGGTTCTCTGAAGGCAGAGGCATCTAAACTATCTGTGCAAAACAAATGCCACAGCAGGAAACAGTTAATTCATTTTGCATAAAACTTTGAAGCTGCAGACTGGGGATGGGGCTCATTGCCAGCCTGGCTCCTAAGACCTTGCAACACCTTTGCCCAGAGAGAGCAAGTAGGCTAAAATTCTTAGAGTACTACTTTTAAAAATGGGAACCCAAATGCTGCTGGGTGACAGGAATATAAATAAATGTCACACAGGGACACGGCCCTACTGCACATTTGTGTGAGGGTCATTGAGAGCATGAGAGGCTTATGTTGGCAGACTTGTGCACTTATGTTGGTATGGCTGGAAGCACATTTCAAGATCAGTGGGTGCATTTCACTGAGCTCAATGCTGAGCCAAACCCGAGTCTGCAATGGGCCATCAAGACATCAAGACATGATTTCTGTGTTGTAGCAATCTTGCCAGTCACATACGGCTGCATTCCAAGCCACGGAGGTGAAGTAGCCTGGCTCTACCAGTTTCCTGCTGTTTTGGACATTCTCAGTCATTCACAAATCCAGGTGAAAGAATGGAAGGAAGGCCTACATGGCCCATTTAAAAGTCCTCCCATCTAGAAATTCTTCAGATGTTGAGGACTTCTGAATGAAAGAGAGTTAGCCTTTATTTTTGGACTTATTTATTCTTGTGGTGTGTGTGTGTGTGTTCACAAGAATAGGTCATGAATTTGGAAAGGAGTGGGTTGATGACTTGAGAGGAGTAAAAATGGAGAGGAAGAAGAAGTGGAAATATAAATACAGCAATGAAGTATGGAGTTCCCGAGAATCATTTGCATACAAACAAGCAAATAAGACTAAGCAAGTTGTATTGGTATGTATTCTACACACACACACACACACACACACACACACACACACACACACACACACCACATACATATATATACACACATGCACATGCACACACACATAATTACATATACATTGTTACATGTATGTATGTAACAATAATAATCAGAGACAAAGAGCCAGTTAATGAGAGCCAGGAGCCATGGAGAGGGCTTCAAGAAAGGGCACCTGACTAGGGCTGGACAGAAGAGAGGGAGTGTTAATAAATTGGACACTCACTTTAGTGGATGACAATTTGGAAGCAAAGGTATCTTGCTGTGATTGTGTTCCTTTTTTAAAAATCACGTATTTTGTATTCTGTGATTAAAATATAGCTATATTATTTCTTTCTTCCCTTCAAACCCTCCCATTATTCCTTTTTCCTTTCTTTCAAATTCATGGACTCTTTTTCATTAATTATTGTTACATGTTCCTAAATACAACTTGCTCAGTCTGTATGAAGTTACTTGTATTTATGTTTTCAGGACTGTTTAGTAGTGGATAACCAATTGGTGTGTTCTTCAAAACTGAGGGCTTGCCAACTAAAAATGTTGACTATGTAGAAAATTTTGATTAGTTATTTGGGGTGAAGTAGTATCATCCCCATTCATATGATTAGCCTGTGGGTGTTTCATGCTTGTTGCTGAGAGGTACAGTTAAAGGAAATCTTGTTGTGTGGTTCCCAAGTTGAGGAGAAATCAGAGTGGACAAGGCAGAATGTAACTGTCTGCCTGATATTTCTTCATCTCCAGTTTTAGATGTATTTGCTGGGTTTTGTCAGAGCACTAGTTAAAATAATATTAGAGGTATAGTTCATCTCCCTCACCTCATTTTATTCATGACATTTGGGACTTCAATATATGAGAAACCGTGAATGAAGCTTTTCCATAATGAGCAGTGGGAGGCAATGGCCAAGAGGAGCCTTCCTTAGCCATGGCCTCACTGTAGGACAGAGAGATCGGATGACTAGCATTATGAATCAAGGCAGGGTCTGAAGGCCACCAGTGACATCTAGGAAGTGACTGTGCATCCTACCACCAGCAAAGGCTGAGCAGTGAGCTGGAGAGTCCCCCACCCACCTAGCCAGAAGACTTGTAAAGGAGGCCAGCTTTCAGAGTTTACAGGTACAGACAGCAGCTCACCTCACATGATGGTGCTCGAAATGCAAGATCCAGCCCAGCGGCTGTTGAACCAAGCTACCTGCTCCATGTGCATTTTGAAGATGGGGGAAGACAACAAGTATGGAGAAGTCCGACCCCATGTTGAGCCCAATGGCTAAACAACATCTAGAGCCCCTTCCACCAAACTCAAGGCATTTCTCTGCTGGAAGCTCCAACCATCCTCACAGCTCTGATCCAAAGGCCTGGGTGGTCACGCAGGGGTATGCTTTTCCACTCTGATCCTCACCTCCTTTTCTCCGTTACAGTGATAATGGTTGCTTCTTCAGGTAGCCCTTGTGGCTGTTGTTCCGAAGGCTTGTCTGTGCTCATTATTTGAATTAGTACTGTATGGACATCTAGGTACTGGGATCAACCAGAAAGAACCTTCCTTCTCCAGTTTTGCAGCAATTGATTTTCTAGCTGGATTCCAGAGAGAGAGAGGCAGGATGTGGAAAACATGATTGACTTCATAAACACATATTCATTATTTCATGTTTGGCAATAATTCTGAGTGCCGGTCAGGTTCACAAGGTCACCATTCTTGTAAATTTCAGGAGCACTCAAGAACTTGTGCTCAAACCCCATGATCAGAGCACAGCATGACACTCACGTGTCGGGCTTTAGCAACTTTGATGCAGAAATCCTGGTATCATGAGGGAAGCGGAGCCTGCCTTTATTCCAAGATGGCATAGTACAGAGTCAGCACGCAGAGAGTGCTCCAAAGAGGAAGCAATTATATTTTATGACCATTTGGGGACCAGACCCTGTGAGTGTAAGCCACAGATGCCTTCTTTCTGATGTGCCTGTGTTCCTTGCTGTATCTTTGAAGCTGGACTTCCTATGGAAGGTGGTCCGGTCTGCCTCATAGGGTGTTGAGCCCTCACACAGAAACAATTCTAAGTGGTTAGTCTCTATTTTGGTCATTATTGCATTGAATTCTCAGACAAGCGCCACAAGAGGTGGTATCACATTCCAGTCATGTAGATAGAGCACAGGGCTATCCAGATGCTGACCACATATGCAGATGCAGCCTTTCTTACTTCTCTTCAGTATCCATGCAACAAGGAGAGTCATGAGGGGAGAGGGTTGGTGACTGCAGACACTACTGTTCTGAAGAAAACTTTGCATACGTGATCTGAGCTTTCAGGAGCAGGCAGGAGTGTGGGAATTTATGACACCATTTGTGAACCTGGTTCTTCCAAGCCATATTCTTAGCTGTCCCAAGTCCATTTGTGGGTTTGGTAGACAAGTCATGTAGGTTAATTCTTTACTTGAACATAGAGTTGCATTTACATATTGGGGGACACAACTAGTGTACCTAAAAGGAGGAAATCTCTATATTAACCAGAAGGTAGGATTGGTTCCATGGAGTGTCAGTATGTTTGTTTATGGTCCTCTGACCTGCATTGAGATACAGAAAGCTCACAGAAAGCCTTGCTAGCATCCTGTTGTCTCTGAAGGTGTCAGTCTATAGTTCCAAAGGTTGATATGCCGGTTTCATATCTCACTTGACTTTTGAAGAAGCACCTGTGAGATGCTAGTCCATCCCTGGTAAGAAGAATGAAGGTATGGAAATATGTTGGGCTGCAGATGACCTAAGAAGCGGCCCCTTCCTTTGGCATGAACTGTGAACATAGAAGTCAAACTGGAAGGAAGTTAATGTTATGAATGGTACTGAAGGAGAATGGAAGTCAAGGCATTTTGCACATTGAGATGAAGACTGAGGAAATAAGTCAACTTTCCTGTACATATGAGGGAATCGCTGTTACACAGAGCATAAATCCAGCTGTGTGTCCAGAGCGCCGAGTTCAAGAAACCTGTTGCCAAAAGCCCAGGCTCTGATGACTACAACTGGATGGCCTGGACAGGCTTTCTTACGACTCCTGATTTCCTGCTAGGTAACATGGTCCACCTTATTGAGACTTAGGAGCTCTCAGAGGCTGTAGGCATGTTTCTGTTTACAGCACAAGTGAGTCAAATGTGGACAACTACTTTAGTCAGTCATCACTGCAGCCAGGCCTGTGTGTACCTTTTTGTTGAGTCAGCACATTTGCTGATGGGAAAAGTGGTTTTGACAAGCCTGAGATGCTTGAACCTGTCTGGTTTCATTAGGTATGAGAAAGGGGAGGCAGATTCTCCCATAACCTCAGTAATGGAAATCTGTTTCCCTCTTGAGCCATAAATCTCAATGAGAGTCTGGGAACCTGGCAGAATTCCTCATCAAGGTTCTTTCTACTGCCTCTTCTTGCTTATCTCCTGGTAGTTGCATGATTAACAGCACACCTCTTTCTGACCCTGGGACCTGTCACACACTGCTTTAGAATGAGTTCAGCTCCCAAACATTCGACCTGTGCATGCTCATCAGCTAGATCAGTGCACGAAGTCATCCTAACTCAGTTACTCATGAGTCAAGTGGCCTTCCAGGAAACACACATCCACTGAGAGAAAGATGAAGGGTCAATGATGTAGGTGACGATGGTCCTGAAATATCTGCTACTGAACTCTGTTCCATAAAAACAAGAACTTTGAGTTAATGATGGCATAGGTTGGAAGAACAAACTCCACACTCATAAACAAAGTGCAAGAGCTGTAAGCATTGACTGTTTATCAGTATTTATCAGTACTCCATCATCAACTCCTCATCTTGAATGACTGCTGAGGATCCCGAACACACTGGCTGACGCAGGGTAGGAACAAACCAGCTCTGGATGTATGTGGCACAGTCAGCAACACTCAGTGCTGACTGGTAGAGTTTTGTTTGTTTGCTTGTTTTTGTTTTTCTGCTTTCTTTAAAAATTATATAAAACTATAGTTAAATAGATACACACACAAACACACACACACAGACACACATACATACACACACATACACACACATACACAAACACACACAGACACACACACATACACAAACACACACATACACACATACACAAACACACACACAAAACACACACACATACACAAACACACACACATACACAAACATACACACATACACAAACACACATACATATACACAAACACACACAGACACACACACATATACACAAACACACACACACAAACACACACACATATACACATACACAAACACACACACATATACACAAACACAAACACACACACATATATGCATACCTACATATTTAATTTTAATATTTAAGTGCCAAAACAAGGCATATGCATTTATTTACAGGTCACTGTCACTGAGGTTTGTTGTAGAAAATGCATTTTGTAATTTCAGCCTGAAGGCTCATTCCCATTTACTGATGGTCAGAGAGACCTACTCAGGCCAACAACGATGGGAGAGATAAATGTCTCCCTCTGATGACTCGCACTGTCACATTTCTCAGCTTTCCCCTTCTCTGTAGTTTTGACAGAACTTATTATGAATATAATTCGTCTTGTTAAATGAATGCATTGCCTCTGTAGACATCTGATTTCATCCCACCCCCGGGCCTAGCAAAGGAGTCAACTCAAAGAAGAAGGCTACTGACAGAAAGATCTTCTCATAGTCTCAAAGCTGCCCCGCTGGGCAGAGGCAATGAGCTGGAGGTTATAAGACTAAGACAACTGGAGACTATACTTAAAACTACATCTTAGGCTGGCTAAGTGGATAAACCCTAAGCTGAATTTCATAGCTGGTGTCCACATCATGGAAGAAGAGAGCCGATTCCTACAAGATTTTCTCTGAACTGAACATGTATGTTGTAGCACATGAACATGCCTGTCGACATGCATAAACATGTAATCAATACATTTTTAAAAATTGACATTGTGAGATCAATCCCAATTGGAGAGATGACCTGAGAGAGAAGTCAGCCTACAATGGTCAGGAAAAAACATACAAGAAATAAAATAATGTCAAAAGATCTTTGGGAGATAAAACAAGGAAGAAAAAAAAAAGAATAATGGGAAAAAATTGCAGAGTATCAACTCCAGGCTACTGCATTTCCTAAGATGTGCTATACTCACACAGAAAATAGAGATAATACTGTTAAGTGTGAACTCCACATACAATCTTCTTAAAGGCTGTTGTGTGGGCTCGATGCCCAGTCATAGTTTGAAAATACTCACGAAGCCCATTATAGGTAAGAGCAAATTTGGCCTGATGGGAGGTGCTGAGGGTGGCTAAGAAGCTACCTTCAGATGCTCTTCCATGGCTGCTGGGTGAAGGGTCCTGATAAGAAGTGTGCACAGGCTAGGGGAGTAGCTTCAGGGCTCGGCCTGTGGGCTCTGCCAGGTGCACCTTCCTCCTCTAGAACCATCTCTCCATCCCCAGCTGTTTTTCATTCCACCCAGTTTATTCTTTATTGTGAGATATTTGGTGAACTCTGAATGCCCTGCTTGAGGCTTTGCATTGTACCGGCCATTGTATGGTCTTTAGTTTGCTTCGAAGACACACCTTACTCTCACTCATGAATAGTGGGAGCTAGAGCCAGGTCTAGGACACAGGTTTCTTCAAAGGGCAGAAGAGACTCAAGAACCAGGTGACTCCTGGACACCATGTGTAACACATTAGGATTGTCAGGGTGCACATCTCATGCCATGCTCCCCATCCCTTCATGCCACCAAAGCATGGTCTGTGTCTCAACATGAATTTGGAAGGAGCATGGACATTCACATCCTAGAGGGACATGAATTACATCTTAATAATTTCTTCATCTAAGTTATGCAATAATAACAGAGTCACAGGAGTGATATATCATCAATGTATCATAAGGGTCACAAGCCACTTCATGAAGACCTGATGTGAAGGTTTTACACCAAAGCTCAAACATTTTTGCCTGAAGACTTTGGACTCCTGTGGAAGCAGAACTGAGTTTGGTGACTGAAAGGAGAAGGCACAAGGTCCCAGCTCCTCTGACCTGTGGCTGTGGTCATTCTGAGTCTTATTAGTCCACCTTTTAGCTCTTGGTAGGTATGTATTTGGTGACTATGGCACTGTGTCAAATGTGTCCCTTCCCTCCCTTACCTGTAGACACTCTACTGAGCTTCCTAGCTTCCTAAGTTCAGCCCCAGATAATCTGATTGCTCCCACACTCCATATTAAGCCTTGAGCTGGTGTGACCAGGATTAAGCCCCATCAAGCTGCAGGAACTGCATAGGTGGGTGGGTTTTCTGGCTGTTCCAACAGAAGTTGACACCCAGGAAGCTTGAATATTCATTGATCTCTTGTGGCTTGGAGGCTGAAGTTTGGTGCCTCCTGAGTCTGGCAAGAGGTTCACAAAGAACTGTAGAAAAAATTAATTAAATTATTTACTAGTATTTATATTATATTTAATTGATTCGGCAGTTGTTAATCTTATCCAGACATTATAAATGAGCACACAGACACCACATGGATCTTAAAAAGCCTTGGCCTGAATTGAGCAATCTTGGCCTACCTAAGCAAGCTTTTAATTCTATTACCCAAATATGGCCCCATATATACATACGTCCCCTTGGACTGCCATTCTCCATGCTATGCGGATGTTCCTGGCCATGTGGAATGATATTCTATCATCTACCCCATGAGGTGTGTCCTCCTTCTTCCTGCTGCTCCTTGCTGGAATGCATTTAATCCTCTGTCTAAAGCACAAGCTTCCTGTTCTAATCTCAGGAAGTCCCACCTTTCTCTGTCTTTGCCCAATCTCAGGCCTCAGTATTTTATTTAACCAATCAAAGACAATGTAAGTAGGAGACAGCAAACAGGACCAATTAATTAACATTTAGAATGCTTAACACTACCCCATAAAAGAAACTGCTTTACTGATAATTTAAACTGGATGATGGAGCCTTCTATTTTCTGATGACAATTGAGCCCTCCATTCCTCAAACCAATAGGAAATGAGGGAAATATTCATAATTTTCTTCTACTGGGTGAAAAAAATCCCACTTCTTACTGTAACCAAAAAAAAAAAAAAAAAGGAATTTTTGTTTCTTCAGTTACAGACTGGTAACCATCTCTGAACTGAACTCAATTAACTTCATAATTTAATAAAATATTTTCCTGGTTGCTAAGTTAAATCTACAAAACAAGTTATTTCTTTTCCCTCTGTCACTTCACAAATTTAAAATATTTTGAAATGATGAACGTAAGCATCATAGTTACCCCTACTTATGAAGGCAGAGTAATGCTATGAATTATGAGTATAAAGAAAAATAATCTCATTCATGCTATTATGTTGTTCACTGCCTCAAGTATTTATAAGTTTTTATGGTGAGGACATTTGAAATTACTGCCAGCAAGTTTACAATATACCACAACTTATGATTTCTATATCCACTATGCTGGGTAAAACACACACACACACACACACACACACACACACACGAGATTTAAGTTTTATTTTATTCCTATGTGTGCCAAGGCTCTGTACTCTTTCATTATACCCTCCCATTCCCCCACACTCTATCTCTGATAACCTCTCTAGTGTCTTTGAAATTAATTCTTTTCTTTTCCATGTGAGAAGAGTGGGTAAATACTGTTGCATCTGGCTTATTTCACTAAGTGTGATACCCTCTATTCTATCTATGCAAACACAGATGAAATCTGCCCTATTCCAAAACTTAGCAGCATGTCACGTGCATGTGGCCAGGAGTCCTTGTCCTTCCATGTGCAGGTGGACATTGGTTGACTTTGTTTCCTAGCTCTCATGAACTGTGATTCCATGGTCATGGCAGTGAAATCTTTCTGACATGCTGCCCTCTAGTCTTTTGTATAAATGTCCTAGAGTGGGGTAGCTACATTATACAGTATTCCTGGTTCAGCATTTTGATGAGCTTTACTAGGTTTTCAGTAATAACAGTATCAGTTAGCATTGAATTAGCACTATGCGTTTCCACAGTGATTTGGTAATGTTGAACATTGTCCATGTATCTGTTGATCATTTACATATCTTTTGAGAAACATTAATTTAGATCCTTTGCCCAATTTTTTAAATTTAATCGTTTTTGAGAATATCATGCATGAACATTGTATTTGTATTTTTCAATCCTCCTTTTCCTCCAATTCCTCTTCTATGCCCTGCACTTCCTTTAAAATTCATAATATTTTCTTTATTATATTTATAGACACACACAGAGAAACACCAATACACACACTCACGTTGAGACCATTTGGTGCTGCTCTGGCATATATAAGTTTAGAGTTGACCCCTCAGGATTGAGTATCCTGACTCTTCCGTGGAGAAGAGAGGTTCTCCTTCTTTTAGCAGTTATTAATTGCTTGTAACTCTTAATCTAGGGGTGGGGCCCTTGAGATGTTTCCAATCTGTATTACCACGTCAACTGGTATTGTCACCGTGCAGGTCTTGTTTAGGTGACCATATTGTTAAGATTTCATGGATGCAACTTTCTTGTCTTATGTAGAATACACTCTCACTAACAGATATTCTGGTCTGCCTTACAGTCTTCCTGGTCACATTTTGTAATGTTCTCTCACCCCTAAGTACAGAGGTCGTCTTGTAGATGTATTGGTGGCAGTTCACCCCATGGCCAGTTACTCTGTGCGTTTTGACCAGTTACATTATTCGGTAATGGTCTCCTCTGCTGCAAAGAGAAGTTTCTTTAATGAGGAGCAAGATCTGTACGTGGGTGTAATGGTGAGTATTTAGAATGTAGTTATGGATTATCCTTGTTCAGGAAACCGACCGTAGTAGATTCTCTCAAGGGCTCATGACCTCTCCAGACATGGGTAGTTGGCAAGGTTTATTGTACCAGACATGAATCCCCTCCTAGTGAGGGGGCCTTAGGTCTAATTAGACAGCTATTGGCTATCCCCAAGGGAAATGTGTCACTATTTCACCATTGGGGGAACATTGCTAGACTGGTTATGGTTGTGGTTCACAGCCTTTACCACCAGGTAGGACTGCCATTGCTTTTCTCCCTTCTCTCTCATTTTGAGATGCTAAGACAGCTAGTCTTCAGGAGGATATTTCCTAGCTGGTTCCTACTCCATGCCACCAAACCCTGTCTCAAGTATCTGGTGTCCTCAGAAATAAGGTCTCATCTTCAAGTTCTAGGAGGAAGCTGAGAGCAACAGCAACAGCCCGTGCTGTTTGGATGCTTGGCTTTTCCAAGTTACTTACAGCATTAGAAACTAAGCATGCTATCTGATTTAAGGCTTTGCCTATGTTCCCCAGTAAGTGGGTGCTTTTTTTGTTTTGCAAAAATTTCAATTTCTGATTCCATCATATTTGTCTATTTTTGCTTTTGTTGTTTGTGCTTTTGAGATGAAATCAAAATAAATTGTTGCCCTGTAGCTTTTGCTATGTTTTATTTTTTGCTCGTTTTATATGTTATGGTCTTATCTTAAATTCTCTAATCCATTTGAGTTATTTGTGTGTTTAGTGTGAGATAAGGTTCAATTTTTTTTCTTATGCATGTTGATATCTGGATTTCTCCATGTGTTTATCAATTGAGGCTGTATGTTTCCAAAGTGCTGTCTTGGTTCCTTCCTCAAAACCCAATGGCTATTCAATATAGGGTCATTTTCAAGATTTTACTTATGTTCCTTTACCTTGGCTCTGTTCTCATGTGCACTCTTGATTGTTTCAGATTAAGGAGTATAATGCTTCAATTCCTGCCTTTGTGATCAGAATGGTCTGTTTCCATTTTTTTCTTTTCCTTCACTCTTTCTCTTCCCTTCCCCTTTTCCTCCTCTTATTCTCCGTCCTTGTCCTCTCCTATCTCTTCCTCCTTCTCTTCTCTTTCTCTTCCTTTTCCTCTTCTTTTTCCTACTTGAAGTTCCAAATGCATTCTAGTTTTTTTCTTTTCATGTAAAAAATGGACTTTTTTAGACATTGCCACAAACCTGTATGCAGCTGTCTTTAGGCAGCCTTACCAATGTTAACTTTCCCAATCTATGGATATAGGCTGCAGTTCCACTAAGTAGTATCTTTCTTAATTTGTTTTTGTTAAAAATTATTTTCTGCTGATGAGGTTTTAAGCTCCTCGTTTTAACTTATCTTTAAGTATTTTTGGAAATGGATAAGAAAGAGTATTCTCTTTATTTAATTTTCAGAATACTCACTGTTAGATTATGGAAATGCTACTGTTTTTTCTGTTGACTTTGTATTCTGACACTTTGTTACATTTATTTATTAATTCTTATGTTTTTAATGAAATATTTAAGAATACAATCTCCTGACTCTACCATCCTGACATACTTTGAAGATAGATACTTTTTCTCAGCAATTTCCATGTAGTGAATGCTGTTTATTTATTTTATTGTCATGTTGTTCTCTCAATGACCTGTAAGAAATATTTCTTTTGTACAGACCTCAAGGACAGTGTCCTTGCCTTGCTGTGGATCTCAGGGAGCATTTGGCACCGAGCATACCAACTATGGCAGTGCGGCATAAGGCTTTTATTTTGTTCAGGCATGCTGCTTACATATTTAATTCACTGAGTGGCTTCATTATAAAGAGAAGTTGAATTTAATCAAAAGTTTCTCTAAACCCTCTGAAAGGATCCTGTTCTTCATTCTGTGAATGTGGCACAACACCAAGAAATGTTTGTGCCTGCGTTCATGAAGGACACTGGCCGGTTGCTTCCTTTCCTTGTATCATTGGAAGATACTAAGGGCATTTCCTTTTCAGTTTTTGAAGGTGCCTGACAGATATTTCTGTAAGTTCTTTAAATGTTCCATAAAATTTCACAGGGTGGCTGTCAGTTCCTGGATTTTCTTAAAAGAAATGTGTGCTTGGTATCCAATCTTCTTACTTATTTTTTATCTAGATTTTCATTTCTTCATGATTTACAACTGGAAAATTATTAGTTATTCTAGTAATTCAAGTATTATTAGACTCAGTATTGTATCTTTCTTTAAGATTTCCACTTGAATGTATATTGTTCCTACTTATTTGTCAAAATCCTCTATTATATTTCCAGATTTTATTAAATTTTTTGAATAAATTCTTTTAGGTCAGGAACCTTAATTTTTAATATATAAAATTACATTATGATCCCTTGAAGATCTGCAGCATGCCTACTCTGGATTTGTGCTTTGTAATTATGAATAAGCTTACATAGTATGCCCTTCACTCATTCAACCATAACTACTCTATACTTTTATCCTGCCCACATTTTATGTTTTGATGTCAAATTTACATAATTTCTTAGATCTAGAACACCCTCTTGATTCCTAAACAACTCAAAATTTAGCTATGAGACTCAAGCTGTCTATTCTTCAACCACCTCAGAGAGCTGAGAAGGATAAATATATCTGATTATAGTGTGAAAGCTAAGTCAGTTATAGAACTTTAAACTCATGGAGATGGTTAGAAGGTAGAAGGTTAAAGTAAGGGGCCAAATATGTATGAACTGGACATTGGGAAGGTATACTGGGCAATTTAACTCTCATAAATGTGGCATAGTTAATTCTACTGTTTTGTATAGAATTTACTGTTATAAGAGAAAGAACCATTTGTTGGATTGAAAAGGGAAGCTGTTGGGGGGGGAAGAGGGTGGAAGGGTGGGACAGAAAGGGGGAACAGGGAAGGGTTTGTGACTGAGATGTAACTTGAAGAAAAAAATAAAGTACTTATATAAAATAAAAAAAATAAAAATAAAAAAAAGACTTCCTTAAAAAATTTACGTAATTTAACAATTTGCCTTCATTATACTTGTTATTAATAGTTGTCTTTGATCTGTGGTCTAGAGCAGTGATTTTCAACCTTTCTAAATCTGCAACCCTTTAGTACACTTCCTCATGTTGTGGTGACCCCCAACCATAAAATTATTTTCTTTGCTACTTCATAACTGTAATTTTGCTACTGTTATGAATCTTAATGTGAATGTCTGTGTTTTCCAATGATCATGGGTTACCCCATGAAAGGATCAATTGACCCCCAAAGGGTCAGCAGTCGCAACCCCCAGGTTGAGAACCAAAGTTCTAGAGTATTCAGAGCTAGGCTTTCCACTGCTTCTGCTGAGGTGAAGTTTTGAGCTGCAGCCCCTTGTCTTACTTAGAGATCCTCTTATTCTACTTAGATAAGGTAGTACCAAGGGTGATAAATTCTGGTGGTATTTATTTCCCTGGGAAACTTTTTATTTCTCCATAATTTTGGAAAGACAGCTTTAATTAGCAGAGTTCTCTTCTTTGGCAAGTTTGATTTTGCTCTTACTTTAGTGCTGAGGTAAGTTATTCCACCTATGAGCTTATACTTTTTTTCTTGAGAAATGTATTGAGCATCATCCCGATAGGCTTTTGGAAATTGTTTGTTCCTTGTCTCTTGCAGCCTTCAAATACTTTTCATTGTCTTTGAGTTTTAATATTTTGACAACCATGTGTCTTGGAGAAATGTTCCTTGAAGACTTTGTGATTCCTGCATTTAGGTACTGATTTCTTTAAATTGAAAAAGTTTGGAGTAATTATTTTATTAGGCATACTTTCTGGTTCTTTAAAAGTTTTCTTCCCCTTCTTAGTTTCTTCATCATATTAAATTAGGTGGATTAATTATATCATGTAATTCCTGATCTTAATTATTGTTATTCTTTTGCTCCCTTGACTAAATAATTTCAAATGTCTTATCTGGGAAATTTTCTTTAGCTTAATTGGAATTGCTGTTAAACATTATTCATACCTCAACTCAGTATTTATCCTTCTTTAAGATTTCCACTTGAATTTATATTGTTCCTATTTATTTGTCAAAATTCTCTATTATTTTTCCAAATTTTATTAAATGTTTTTGTATAAATTCTTTTAGGTCAGGAACCTTAAGAGGTTTGTTTTATAGTTATTTTCTAGTCTTCTCATAGTTTTTTTTTTTTATGTCTGTCATTGGATGTTTATTAGCTTTTTTGAGGCAACCATGATCTTCCATTCCTGAGGATGTTCTGAATTTATGTTGCTGTCAGTGCCTGAAGATACAGCCACCTCTCCCAGTGCTCACAGATGACCTTTGGCATGAGCATAGTGTCTCTGTTTTGTATATCTTATGACTCCAAAAGTTTTGCCTGCAGGCTTTGCCCTACTCACGTGGCAGGCTGGACACTGTCAGAGACGGAGGATATGATTTCCCGGTGAGAAACAAGAGGTATTTGAGTCCAGGAGGTAGACAACTTTGCAGAAACACCCAGCACTTTGTGGAGGTACTGTTGGTGTCCTTCTGCCTGACTCAATAGAAATGTGTGGGGAGGCTTACCTCCCTGAGTACCTTTGAGACTCTGGGTGGGACGGTCATCTCTCTCCCTGCCTAGGGGCCATGGGTAGGTCTGAAATCTCTCCTGGAGTCTGCTCCTCCATGATTCAAATCAGACATCTTCCCCTACCTCGTCTGGAGCAGCCTCCTTAGCTTTGTAGCTGGCAGTGCTGTTTGCAGGTTGGATCCAGGATTGACTTCAAATCAATGGCTGGGAACTGCTTGATGGTACTGTGGGCTTTGGTATCTGCTTTGTTTCTACTTGACCAGAGGTGGGGTCACCTTGCTTGCCATTTTCTACTGTGATCCTCATGAGACAGGGCAGGATTCTCAGGGGATCTCATTGGGTGATGGGAGATAGAGTCTGTTTCCAGCTTTTGTTTTCTCTGTAGAAATTATGATGTCTGCAGAATCTGCACTGCCAGCCAGCTTGGAAAAGGCTGAGGCAGTCATGTTGATGACCTTCACTCTTCCAGTGTGCTTTTCATCCCATTGCCCGGACCACACACCTGTGCCTCAGATTCTCCCCCATAGGGGCAGGGGAGGAGTACATGTGTTCATTTCTATATTGTTGTCTGTGGAACTTTCTTTGAGCACTGTTGAATCTTGGGGCCTCCTGTTGAATCAGTCTGTCGATGTCACTCAAAATTCTCCACGTCTGGTGTATGTGTTAGTGCAAGATGTGTGTGCGTGTGTGTGTGTTCGTGTGTGTCTGTGTGTTTTTGTGTGTGCGTGTGTGTGTATGACTAGCAACTGATTTTTACCTGCCAGTTATCTATTATGAAACAACTGTTGCTGTGCACTGAGCTGGGAGCCAGTCATGGATGGCATCCAGGCAATGGTAGAAGTAGAGAAAGTAGCCCTTCTGTTGGAGCCCACTGAGCTGAGGGAATTTATAATCTAACATCAATATTTTGGACTAATACCCAAAATATATAAGGAACTCAAGAAACTAGATATCAAAACCCCCAAATAATCCAATTAAATTTGAGCACACATTTAAATAAAGAAATCTCCTTTAAAAAATGTATTTATTTATCCTTCTCTTATATATTACATCCTGACCACAGTTTCTCCTCCCTCCTCTCCTCCTGGTCCATCCCTCCAACCTCCCTTCTGTCCAATCTCAAATGACTGAGAAACATAAAGAAATATTCAAGACCTGTAACCATCAGATAAATGCATATCAAAACTACTTTTGATTCCATCGTATACCTGACAGAATGACTAAAATTAATAACACAAGTGACAGCTCATGCTGGCGAGGATATGGAGGAAGGAGAACACTCCTCCATTGTTAGTGGGTGTGAAAACTTGTACAACTACCATGAAAATCAATATGGCACTTCCTCAGAATATTGGGAATTGATCTACCTCAAGACTAAGCTATACCACTCTTGAGTATATACCCAAAGGATACTCAATCCTATCACAAGAACAGTTGATTTGGCATGTTTATTGCAGATTTATTCATAATAATCAGAAACTAGAAAAAAACTCGATGTCCCTCAACATAAGAATGGATAAAGAAAACATGATACATTTGAAAATGTGGCGTATTTGTACAATGGACTATTACTCAATTGTAAAACAAATAAGCAAACAAAAAGCCCTAAAAGAAAACAAACAAAAACCCCAAACAAACAAACAAACAAACCAAAGCATAATATCATGAAATTTGCAGGCAGATGGGTGGAGCTAGAGAAAAATCATCCTTAGTGAGGTGTTCCAGAACCAAAAAGACAAATATGCTATGTATTCACTTACACATGGATATTGGTGCTAAGTAATGATACCCAAATTACAATCCATAGACCCAGAGGGGTTAGGAAAGAGGGAAACTCTAGAGGGGAATGCATGGATCTCCATGGAGAGGGTAAATAGAATAGAATTTGTGGGTGAACTGAGGGCAGGTGGAGACAAGAACAGGAGGAATCAGGTTGGGGTAGAGGGAGGATGGAGGATACTGTGTGAGAAAAGACTTCTGGAATTAGGAGGTCATGTGGAAACCTAGTGCAGTGGAAGTTTTCTGGAATCTATGAAGGTGATCCTAATGAGGACTCTTCATTACTATGAGGGATACGGAGTCTCATCTTGCCCCTCTCTTGTATCCAGGTCAGGCTTCCAGTGGCAGGACTTGGTTGAATTCAAATGAGTTATTGGCCAAGAGATTTCCATGGAGATCCCCAAACCACACAGGCTGTGGGTTGTTCTCTGCAAACTGACAAAGGGGCCCCATTGCTAAGGATAACATCCACAGAGCTTGTTGAATGTCAAGAGGTCAAGATTTTACCTACATGGAGCTTTCATCTTTATGTTCTAGTGTCTTTGGTGTGGGAAAGCACTCTGTGGACTACATAAAGAAAAATGGGGATGCCAGCCAGGCCAGAAAATCTTTATCTTATAGTCTGTGCTGCCTGCAAGATGTGCTGGGCCAATGGTGGCACAGAACTTCTGGGAGTGACCAACCAGTGTCTGGTTTAACTTGAAGCCCAGGCATGAGAGGGATCCCATACCCTACAGTGCTTGGGTTGCCAAGAACAGAAGAGTAGAGAGATCTAGAGACCTAGAGAAAATTAAAACATGAATGGCAAAGAAAAAAAAAAGATTCCTAATGATATTCTGCTCTACTCATAGATGGATGCCTTGTCCAGTTATCAGCATAACAGCTTTCTTCAGCAGCAGGTGGGAGTGGATGTAGAGATCCACACTCAGAGAGAGCAGTTAGAGAATCTAAGTTGTAGATCTTCATTGGGTCCTTTCCTGAAAGATGGGGCAGAAAGAGTGTAAGAGTCAGGAGTGGGTGGATAAAGGACACCAGGACAACATGATCTACCAAGTCAGCAAAACAGGGCTCACATGGGCTCACAAAGAATGAAGCGGCAAGCAAAGAGCCTGCGTGGGTCTGGGCTCAGTTCTCTGCATATATGTTACAACTGTTCTTGTGAGACTCCTAACAGTGGCAGCAGCTGTGTTTCTGACTCTTTTGCCTGCTCTTGGGACTCCTTTCCTCCTATTCATTTGCCTTGTCCAGCTTTAGTGTGAGGACTTTTGTCTTTAATGTATTTTGTTTTGTCCTGTTTGGTTGTTTTCTTTTGGAGGCCTGTTCTTTTCTGAAGGGACATGTAAAGAGGAGTGAATCTTGAGGAGAGGGGAGGTGGAGAGGAGCAGGGAAGAGGGGAGGGAGGGGAAACTGTGGTTTGGATGCATTATATGAGAGAAGAACCTATTCTCAATTTAAAAAAAGAAAAGAAAAGAAAAAGAGGCCCTGTAAGCAAAGAGTCATCTTCCTGAAGCTCATGCTCCTCAGTGACCAGAAGTAAGTACCACAGCCCCAGGGTTGCTTGTCCTCTTTCTTCGGGACATATTTCCCATGCCCTGTATGTACCAGGAACAAATACTTACTGCATGGTTTAAAAAAACAGGGTGGTGATGGCACACACCCTTAGTCCCATCATTGGGGAATACACCCTTAATCCCAACACACTAGAGACAGAAACAGGCAGCTCTCAGAGCTCAAGGCCACCTGATACAAAACACGCTCTAAACAGAGAAAAACTTTGATCCAGGGGTGGAGGAGCACATTTTTAATCCCATCAGTTGGGAACCACATGTCTTTGATCCCAAAACTTAGAATGCAGAGACAGGCACATAGGATTTGGAAAGATTTAAGTTTTAAAGCTACTTACAAAAGGCAGGCTGCAACTCAAACAAATTGTCCTTAGAGATACCAAAATATATACACTAAAGGTTTGTCTAGCTCCAAAATATCAAAATAATTTCTTCTTTAATCCGGATTGAAAGGTAATACTTTATATATTGTCAAAAAACCAAATTTGCTCCAGGAAAAATATTACCTGACCCCCCCTAAAAAAAGGTAATTGTCCCAGAGTTAGGATTAGGGCAGGGCTCTGTTCTTATCTTTCCAGGAGATTTAAAGCATCCATTCAAGGAATCCAGGGACAACTGGACAAGGGAAACCTCAGCAGAAAACAGATCAGACACCAAAGAAGATGAGTGGCCCAGATGATCCAGCCTTGCAGACTTCTTCAATAGCAGTTTCCTCAAAAGTCTACAACCACAACAACTCAAAATCGCTAAGATCGCTCAGCTCCACAGACTACTCCAGCCAGATCTTCAGTAAAGCTCTGAAGATCAGCTTCTGTCTATGAACTTCTTAGGACATCTAAATAGCTGAGCACAAAAGGACTGAACATCAAATGATTCTATTAACATTTTTAACCATTTTTCCATTCTTATTTGGGCCCCAAACAGGTTTACTACATCCCAAATCAGCAGGAAGTCATTTTAAGAGAACAACGTCCCATCCCCAGAAGGTGGGGAGGGTGTTCCCCCCACTTTGGTTATTTGATAGATAATAGAAATTTTTGTTATTTAGGGGAAAAGACTACAAGCTGTTAAATGGTCTTGTTAAATGGGTTTTGGAGGTTAGACCCAGGGACTTCTCTCTTTTTCTTTTCTGTATCCTCCTTTCTCTCCTATATAGGAGTGAACAGACTTGAGAAAAATGGGACATAGACATAGTATAGGAAAGATCAAGAAAAAAGGACAAATTATTGAATATAGCCTTATACCTTTGTATACTGATACAAAATTAATATTATATTTGGCTAAATTGGCATTGATCATTGTATATTAATGCAAAATTAAGATTGTATAGGGCTACATCGGTATTGATCTTTGTATATTGATACAAAATTAAGATTATATTTGGCCACAATGGTATTGACCCTTGTATATTAATGTAAAATTAAGATTGTATTGGGCTACATTGGTATTGATCTTTGTATATTGATACAAAATTAAGATTATATTTGGCCACATTGGTATTGATCTTTGTATATTGATACAAAATTAAGGGTAATGTTTCTTAAAGGTATTGTTCGTAGTAATACTTAAAAATGAAATGTCAAGTTTTGACCTCTCGCTACCAACTGACATAAACTGTTTATAATAATTAAGAAACGGAAATTAATAATCATGAAAACGTGTCATTTTGTTAGTTACTATGACAGTCTATCACAGTTATTTTCTAAGCTATTCAGAAATCAAGTTGCTAAGAGACAAGCAATATTTGCTTATCTGAATATAAGAGATAGATAGGGCATCTTCAAAAACCTCAAGAGATCTGCAGAATATGGCATTCAAAGATGTTTTCTTAACTTAAGATTTTTTGATATCGAGACATGTCAGCTCCTGACAGCACCTCCTATTCTACTCCAAGTAGAAGATGAGCATCGAAGAATCTCCAGTGGGAGATGATTGAATTGGTGGTAAGCCATTCTCTTGGCAAGAAAAACCCCTTGCTTCAACTGTAGACAGACTTCTGTCCAAAAAGGACAAAACTTGGAAGCAGATAAGTCGACAGCCTAGCTCTGCCAAGACAGGGTAGGTAAGTCCTTCATAATTCCTGCTCTACAATCAATGTGTGTCAGAGAAATGGAGCCAAATGGCTGAAGATTGATGCTGTAATGTATGGAGAGAAAATGGGAACTGTCCAGGCAGCCACTGGTATGTCATTTTTCAGTTTTGGAAGCTGCAGGCCCTGCACTTCCTATATAATCAGATATATTTATCCCTCTCAGGTCTCTGAGGTGGTTGAAGAATAGATAGCTAGAGTCTCATAGTTAAATTTTGAGTTGTTTAGGAATCAAGAGGGTGTTCTGGATCTAAGAAGATACTTTTAAAATTATGAGGCAAGTTAGTATGAAAGCTGAGTTAGATATAGAACTTTAAACACATGGAGATGGTTAGATAGTAGAATGTTAAAGTCAGGTGCCAAATACATATGGACTGGACATTGGGAATGTATGCTAAGCCATATAACTCTTATAATTGTGGCCTATTTATTTCTGTTGTTTTGTATTGTATTTATAGGTATAAGAAAAAGAACCATTTTTTGGGCTGAAAGAGAGAGCTGTTGGGGGAAAAAAGAAATACTTTAAACTAAAAAAAAAAAAAAAAAAAAAA
>CAJQZJ010032670.1:3115352-3137956 GCA_907164525.1 Lophiomys imhausi
ACACACACACACACACACACACACACACACACACACACACACACACACAAATCAAGCACTGAGAATAAATCATAAAAATATTCATATTAAAATAGTTCTCTGGGGTACATCTAATTCTACCATTTATTAAAGATGAAAACAATTTTGCATGCTAATGCAATAGATGTGCTTATTTTTACATGAAAAATTAAATCTCAGCTGAATATTATTATTAGAAGACACCAAGCATCTTTAGTGGGTTTCAAAGCTGATCCATATTTTGATTTTATAATCATCAAAACTTTTTCATATACATATTCACCATGTGTAGGAATGCTTCAGAAATTGTTAGAAACACTTCCCTAATTCCAAGCTATAATTTCCTTGATGATTATTTATAAAACTGGAGTCAGCAACTCAACATCATTTTTAAAACCGAACATTTGAATTTAAAATAATACAAAGATATACTAACTTGATATCTATGTAACAAGTAATGATAGAAAAATACTATCTCTTATCTGTAACTAAACCACTATATTTCTATAAGAAGAGAAAGCTTTCATCATGTAATAAGGCAGTACACTATGTAGCATGCCATAGCTCTGAATTTGAGCCACGATGTTCCAGGCACTGTTGATGCACTGTGAGGCACGAGGACATGCACAGTGATAAGTATGTACACTGTGTGTCCACAATGAAGACTGCAGTGAAGTTGTGACACACAGCACAGACCAGCCCCGTAAGAACACCTTAGATCCATCTCCCATGAGATCTGGAGACACACAGCACAGACCGGCCCCATAAGAACACCTTAGATCCATCTCCCATGCGATCTGGAGACACACAGCACAGACCGGCCCCATAAGAACACCTTAGATCCATCTCCCATGAGATCTGGAGACACGCAGCACAGACCAGCCCCGTAAGAACACCTTAGATCCATCTCCCATGAGATCTGGAGACACACAGCACAGACCAGCCCCGTAAGAACACTTTAGATCCATCTCCCATGCGATCTGGAATGATTTTTGTTTTTGAACAGTCAGAAACTTACCACTGTTTCTAAGTTTTCAGGACCTCCACTCAGCTCACAGTGCCCACGGGGTCAGGACCCACAGTGTACAAAGCTGGGGTTTAACATTTGGATGGGTGCTCGGGATAAGGACTACTTCTGGAAACTGCACTAGTTGATGTCACCACCCCAAGAGCATCAGTATGCTCTTGTATAGAGAGATGGTGGCCCCAGTCCTCCGAGATGTGATTTCCTGGGACGACGCTGAAGTGTGTGTACTTTCACTGACCAAAGTAATCCTTACACAGCTCATCGCTGTTGGTTTGTTTGGCGTCAGTCTTAGTCACTGCTCTAGTGCTGTGAAGAGGCACCATGACCAAGGTTATAAAAGGAAGCATTTACCTGGGGGCTTGCTTACAGTTTCAGGGGGTTAGTCCTTTATTGTCAAGGTTGAAAGCATGGAAGTATGTGGGCAAACGTGGTGCTGAAGCAATAGCCAAGAACTTAACATCCTGATCCAAAGGTAACAGGCCTGGCATGGGATTTTGAAAACTTAAAGTTCAATCCTAGTGACACACTTACTTCAACAAGGCCACACATTCTTTTTTTGTTTTGTTTTGTTTTTGTTTTTTGGGTTTTTTTTTTTTTTTGCTGTGTTTAATTTTTTTTCAGTTTTTATTTTTATTTTTTATAATTTATTTTCTATTTTTTCAAGTTACATCTCAATCACTATCCCCTCCCTACTCCCCCCCTCCAGTCCCACCCTTCCACTCTCTTCCCCCTCAACCCCTTCCTCTACCCTTTTTTTTTTTTTAGTTTAAGGTATATCTTTTCCCCCAACAGCTCTCCCTTTCAGTCCAACAAATGGTTCTTTCTCTTATAACAATAAATACAATACAAAACAACAGAAATAAATAGGCCACATTTATAAGAGTTATATGGCTTAGCATACATTCCCAATGTCCAGTCCATATGTATTTGGCACCTGACTTAAACACTCTACTATCTAACCATCTCCATGAGTTTAAAGTTCTATATCTACTCAGCTTTCATACTAGCTTGCATCACAATTTTAAAAACATCTTAGATCCAGAACACCCTCTTGATTCCTAAACAACTCAAAATTTAACTATGAGACTCTAGCTATCTATTCTTCAACCACCTCAGAGACCTGAGAGGGATACATATATGTGATTATATAGGAAGTGCAGGGCCCATAGTTTCCAAAGCTAAGAAATGACATACCAGTGGCTGCCTGGACAGTTCCCATTTTCTCTCCATACATTACAGCATCAATCTTCAGCTGTTTGGCCCCATTTCTTTGGCAGACATTGATTGTAGAGCAAGAATTATGAAGTACTTACCTACCCTGTCTTGGCAGAGCTAGGCTGTCGACTTACCTGCTTCCAAGTTTTGTCCTGTTTGGACAGCATTCTGCCTACAGTTGAAGCAAGGGGTTTTTCTTGCCAAGAGATAGGTTTGCCACTAATTCAACCACTCTAATCCTTCTTAAACAGCTCATCAACTGGGGACTAAACATGCAGATATGTGAGCTTATGGGGACTCTTCTCATTTGAGCACCCACACAGTGTGTAGGATGATTTTGTGAGAGTCCTTTATCACTTGATGATACACATGCAGACACCAGTTACCTAAGCACTACCATTCCACCCCAAGCCTATGTCTCTATACCCCTTGCTCCTCTGCCTTGCCTGGTCCCTGCAGCCTGATGCCAGACTACTGTTGGGGGTCCCAGGATCAGACATACAAATTCACTGTGGAGCGGCTTTCAATGTTGAGCTGTGCAAACAGAGTCTGCACGGAGGATGATTGGGTCCCTTCCCAGTGTAATTCTGCCTCTGCAGCTGCTGAGAAAAGAGATTGCTTTCAGGAGGTGAGCTGAGCAGGTAGGTATCTGGGATCAAACTTTAGACTCCTTCAGGGCTTGAGAGAAGAGTGAAAAGAAATCCTTCTGCCAGGAGTGAGCCTGTTTCCCAGGACACCCAGCTCCTGCCAGATGAGTAGGGAATATGAGACCTCACGAGATGGAGGGATTAGTTTTGCGAGGAGCAAATGTTGATCTTTCCTCACCTCCTTTTAACAAGTCTTTGCCTTGCTGAAATATTTTTTTTATTAAATTTTAATCAAGAGCACAAAAACAGATTGTTTATCATAGGAAAGACTAACTATATTGTAAGCTCGCTTCACCTTGCCAAGCTTCCTGATACTGGTCCAGGCAGGCTTCCTGAGGCTACCCAACCAAGTTTATCAATGCTAGTCCCTCTACTCAAGAACACATAACTGCAGGACAGACCAACAGGGAGCACCTGAAGACATACAGAACAGAATAAGTTAATTTACTTTGGGTCAGGGCATTCCTTTTGATATGAAGACTATCATAGGAACTCTTTCATGAATGTTGCTTAACTTTTAAATTAACCTTTGATGTGTTTGTTTGGTGTTCTCTGGGAGGTCTTAAATATCTGTTTGAATTTTTGGGACAGAGAAAACTAGATAGGTAGGATGATGCGCTTGTGGCCTGCATTATCTCACACTCTGAGTCCTTTGCCTCTTTCCTGGTAGGCTGCACTGCATCCAACAACAACAACAACATGTTTATAGAATTTAGCTTCCAGATCGATGTGCTCAGCCTTACCCCAGCTGAGCTGTGTGTTTGTAAGAAACATGTTCAGGTCTCATCCTTGATGCTTGATGCTCTTAAGTAGCCAAGAGATGAACACCAGACACATTGTAGCCTCAAAATGGGTCCAAAAAATTACTCAGTGAAAAAATGACTCTTGCTGTCCTGTTATGGGTGAAAATGCTTCTTCATAATAAAATACCAGCCCAGAAAGGGAAGGAATAACCACCTGCATTCAGTGTTCTAATACTGGAGTACTTCCAATTGCCATGAATCACTGATAAAGCACAACTTCTGGCTCAGGAGTCGTAAGGTTGAAGCAGACTTCTTTTCTAAAGAAGGACCAATGTAACAAGGAGGGGGCAGGAAAACACAGAGAAAGTTATTATGGAAACTGTCTGCTCTTCAGTGCACCCCACCTACTGACCATATCGGTCTAGAGCTGAGATTCCTGAGAGGCCCAGGCTTTTCTGACCTTTTTGGCTAAGGTACCCTTGAATTTCCTCTTTCTGGATTTTAGTTATTTTATTCAGATTGTTAGGCGAGAGACACCAAGGTGGTGTTAGGCTATCTATATAAGGTCAGAGGGTTATTTTCATAGTAGGAGTGAAACAGAATTTTACTTTGTGGAAACTGAGTCAGAGATGTGTTAGCAGGTGGTACAGAGCGGGCTGTCTTGCAGTGCCTTATTATGTCTGGGTGTTCCTTGAATGGGAGACAGTGACAGGACTTAGTCTCCAGTAGGTGCCAGGACACATTAGAACCATGTTTTTTAGACTCTAGTGCCTGGGACATTTATATTAGCAACAAAGGGAATACTCCAGGAATGGGAATTCTTCACCTCATGAATTCTGAAGAATCTGAAGCTTCCAGATAAGGCAGAGTCTCTTGGGCATATAGATGAACCAAGGCTGATCTGTGAGTACCAGGAAGGGGCAGTTGAGAGATCTGGGCTGAGATGTGGTTCCTCCAAATTCTTTTTATAAATAAGTTTACTTATTCACTTTCCATCCAGGTCATAGCTTCGTCCCTCCCCTCCACTGGTTTCCTCTGAATTCTATGAGAGTAGTGAGCACCAGCACTTCAGAAATGATGTCAGTTGGAGATGAGGTGTGAAACAAAAAGTTAGGTCTCAGTAGGATGAACTAACTTATTCTGCTTGGTCGGACACGAACACACACAGAGAGGATGAGCTTGTGAGGCACAGAAGAAGATACAGGATACCATCTCCAGCTTTGGGAGGGAGGCTTTGGCAGTTTCCACTTCACTGTCAGGAGGCCACCTCCCATAGGAAGAAGGACACAGATTTCTATTGCTAAAAGTGTCTGGTCTCTGACATTTTGTGAAGGCACCCCTACCAAACTACCAAACTAATAGTGTAAAGACGTGCAGTGTCACATGAAGCCTTTCTCCTTGGGGACATTCAAGAAGTGACTTTAATAGAAAGACATGAGTTTTCCTCTCACCCATTTGGTTCTTAGTCACACAAAGCATACACTGCCCAGGTTCCCAGGACCCCATTCCAATGCAAGTGCAGTTCTTCGGAGATGCTATGGTTTGAATGTGTCCCCTGCAGAGTCACCTGGAATTCTTGGTCCTCAGCAGAGAGCGAGTCTCAAGCTGAGGTTAGCTGGAGGAAGCAGGTCACCGGGTGATCTTTGAGGTTTCTAGGCCCAGAATCACTTTGTATCTTCCGCCTCTTTCCTGGCTACAGAGGCAATGACTCAGGGGACTCAGGCTTCTGCCACCGACCTTGGCCTCCCTACCACAATGAGCTGCACACCATGTTCCTTTAAACCACAACACACTCTTCCTCCCTTAAGCCTTGCTTCTCAGATATTTGATCATAACAAGAAAACTAACCAGCACAATAGGTTTGTGTGTGATGGGTGGCCATTGAAGACTTCAATCCAGCCTGCAGCTGCCCCTTCAGGATGCAGCAGATTGCAGGATACCAGGTAGAGAACAGATACATGCTGTAGTTTTACACATTCCTAGCCTCAACTTTAAATCTAAGTCTTTGCCCCATTCAAAAATGGAGGGTTCATGAGGCCAGGAGGTCTTGAGCCCAGAGAGACCCATCATAAAGCTTAATAAAATGTGTAAAAAGCTTTACATTTTATAAACAAACCTCACCATTTTGCAAGTCAGGTGTTGATCCATATGATGCTGTCTCATGCAGGAAAAGTCATAGCAGGTCAGCTGACTTTCCCAGGAACCCCGGTTGTAAAGTGTAGCTCCATGCTCAGATCTAGCCCTGCTTCATGTTCTGCTGCTATGCCATCTGCATTCTCCCCACTGATTTCACGGTTAACTCGAGGCACTCAGAGCACACCTTGCAGATGCGTTCAGAATGCTTCTAGAGCTGACTCCAGATTTAAAAGCCAAGGTTGGATATCAGAGATCTCTGCCTCCTTGACATTTGATTTGGGAAACCAAATATGTCAGATATGACACTGTTGATTTAAGAGTTTATACTTTATTTTGGGTATGTAGCTACACATTTAGTCAGTTTGCACAATAATGTCCTTAAGAGGCCTTTAAGGTGGAAAGAAAAAAACCCCACATTTTTAAAGTCCTTAATCTTGATCCTAATGCATCCTTAATTTCCTTAAGTTTTTTTTATTTCAAAGCCCATCTGAAAGTGATTTGGATAAGATGAGAGCCATTGCTCACTTGTTTGCAACTTAAATAGCCTAAAATAGTTGTAAATTACCTAAAAAGGGAAATATTCCCCCCAAGTGTGAGGAGAATGAAGTCAGGCCACTTACCTTCATGTTACCTCTTTCTTCTGGACTCATTTCAAGATGTGTATGTAGGGTAAGTGCCAAGAAACTTTACTTCTTAGATTCTGAGAGTTTTAGATGAAAGTTGCCCATGTTTGGACAGGGCTTTGAGCTGGATTCCTCCTAATCCTGTGCCTGCTCTAACAATCTGTCCACAGGAGACTCGTGTTTTCGGTTTTCAGTCAACAGCCTGTATTTCTCCATAGTTCCAAAACATCATTTTTACTCTTCTGTAAAGATTCCTAAGCTAAAGCAAACAGGAGCAGGCAAATAAACAAAACACAATACGCGTTTGAGATCTCTGTTGCTTATTGACAATAGAACCCACAAGTGGTCATTCTGCACAATCACATGAATAAGTCTCAGAATGCTGGTGATTTTCATGGAACACAAGTTCCAGCCTCATCCCATGTCTGTCAGCACCTTCTGCCAGAAGTGTCTGTCTGAAATGGAATCCTTTCCAGGGAAGAGCAGGCTGCAGGGTTCAAGTGGGGGCCAAGGCCTCTCAAACATTGTCCTGTGTTGGTGAGAACGAAGAACAGAGAGTAAAGAGGACATAATGCTGGGGGCCGTAATAGCTGTCACCAAGTTATCACCTATTAAACTCTGTCAGTCTGGGGTGACTACACAAATAATCTGACTAAATCCATCCTGTTTATCTGTCCCCCAGTTGTGAGTACTTAGGAAGAGGCAAATTGACTATTTTGTAAAGAAGAAACAAACATGGAAGACCAATTCTAATTAGATTAAAAGAAGCCATAGAAGGCAATAACTTTAAAACAGGTTTGAACCCTTCACAAGAGCAAAACAGTTTTCATCTGTAACACATACAATGGGATTCAAGACTAGATGTGGAATAGAATTGTATTTCACTCACAGATTCCTAGGATAGCTGCCCTTTGAAGACCTCCAAGATGCACTCCTACACCACGCCTCCGTCTCTCTCACAGCCAATCATCATGCAGCCTCAGCTGTCACTGATCACTGTGTCACCAGGCACCAGACAGAGTGCCACAGCACTTCCATGGGAGAAGCTGGTGGAGAAGACAAGGTCACAAGGATCCGGAAAAAGAGTGAGTGCTGCTAGAATGAAAAAACACCCACACAGCAGGATGGCCATCTCGCATGCCCTTTGATATCTGACTCTCCCTTAAAAACAGAGAGGAATCTGATGACCCATTCACCTGCACCTGTCATTGTCAAATTGATGCATGCAAAAATGGGGATGCTAAATGGAATCTGACTTTAAAATCTATCAGATGTGGACAGCAAAATTGAGAGGGTGTTGGGAAGTGTGAGAAATCAGGGGGAAGAGTGTGGTGTGAAGATGATCAAAGTAGACTGTATGCATGCAAGGAAATCTCAAAGAGTTAATAAAAATATTAAAAATTAACCAGGCCCCCAGTGGGTGTGAGCTGTGTCTGACATATAGTGTCTTCTCTGCTCGCTCAATTGTGCTCCTAGCAGCTTTATTCATCAGAACCAGAAACTGGAAACAACCTAGATGTCTCTCAACAGAAAAATGGATAAAGAAAATGTGGTACATTTACACAATGGAATACTACTCAGCTATTAAAGACAATGTCAACATGAAATTTACAGGCAAATGGATAGAACTAGAAAAGATCATCCTGAGTGAGGTTGTCCAGACCCAGAAGAACAAACAGGCTATGTACTCACTTATGAGTAGACATTAGCTGTAAAATACAGGATAATCATGCTACAATCTGCAGACCTAGAGAGGCTAAGCAACAAAGAGGGCTTAAGGGCAGAAACAAGGATCACCCTGAGAAGAAAAAATAGAATAGATTTCACGGGTGGACTGGGAAGTGAGGTAGAATCCTAGTGCAATTGAAATTCCATGGAATCTATGAGGCTGACGTTAGCAAATGATTCCAGTAAAGGGGGACACTAAGTCTAAACTAGCCATCTTCTGTAACCGGTCTAGGCGTCCAATAGGAGGAGCACACCAGCCAGTCACAAAACCTCCAACCTACAGTTTGTCCTGTCTGCATGATGTGCTGGGACTGGAGCCTATCATAATCCTCTTCTGAAAGATCAGAGAGACTTCATCTAGCAACTGATGGGAGCAGATGCAGAGTCCCAGAGCCAAATACTATGTGGAGCTGGAGAAGTCCTACAGAGGAGGGGGAGAAAGCACTGGAGGAGTGAGAAGGATCAAGGATATTGCAAGAACATGGCCCAGAGAATCGACTGACTGGGACTCAAGTGTGCTCATAGAGATCCCGGAGGGAGCCTGTATGGGTCTGAGCTAGGTCCTCTGCATGTATGTTGTGATTGTGTAGCTTGGTGTTCTTGTAGGATTCCTAACAGTGAGAATGCGGCTGTCCCTGACTCTTTGGCCTTCCTTTGGTACCTCTTTTCTCCTACTGGGTTACCTCATCCAGCTTTGATGTGAGAATGAGTGCCTGGTCTTTTTGTAGCTTGTTATGCTGTATTTGGTTGATGTCCCTGGGGGACCTGCTATTTTCTAAGGGTTGTAAATCCAAGAGGAAGTGGGGGTAGGGGAAGAGACTGGGGATGAGGGGAGGAGGGTAAACTCCAGTCAGGATGTAAGACATGAGAGAAGAATAAATGAATAAAATGTTGTAACTATGAATGTCTGAAACAATATCTCTATTGATGGATACTAGAATAGTACACAATTGAAATTTGCACGTGAAAATGGTAGCCATCCATCCATCCATCATCCATCCATCCATCATCCTTCAGCCATTGCACTTTGATTTGTTACTTTATTTTGAGGGTCATGGATAAACACTTGTTCATAACACTTTCACAAACACTCTCTCAGAAGTGAAAATGAGCACCAGAAAGACACCTCAGTGGGTAAAGGTGGTTGCTAAGAAGCCTGATGTCTGGAGTGCAATCCCAAGGAGACCCTCATGACTCCCACAAGGTTTCCTCTAACTTTTACACTTAGACTTTGGAAAATCTGCACCCTCATGCCACCAAGAAAATGTCCATTCTTTAAACTCAAAGAAGGCTAGTGAGGTCATTCACTCATTTGAGGTGCTTGCTTCCCAGACAGAAAACCTGTCTTTTGTCTGCAGAATGGATATAGAGGAAGGAGAGAACAGATAACTAACTGTAAGTTGTCCTTTGACTTCCAAATGAACCCTGTGGCTCATGCTTGAGTATAAACACACATCCAAATTTGCTTTAAACAGAAGAAATTAAGAAACCACAAGAACAACTAAACTATGATGTGAGAAAATGTGATACAGTTTACAAGTTGAAATTAGCACATTAGAGGATGTCAAGAAGTGTTACTGTTTAATAAAACAAAGCCAGTTCCTGTCTAACTCTTCTAACATTCTTCCATTCTCTGATTCAAAGATAGTTTGTCTTAAAAGCATATATCAAATTTCTTGTAATCTGGACAGGTCAACAATATGAGTTACATTGGGTATCTTCTGTGATATTTACTTAGATGTAGTGTAATATACTTCACTGACGTAATAATAATTGAGTTGAGCAGTTGAGTTAGTCTTTCAGTTTCAGTGAATAAACCACAATTTTTTCTGATATTAAGAAAAATAGACTCTAACATGTGTCTCATGTCAAGGGGTATGTGTATAATAATGTATTTAAAGAATATTATCTTTCCTGGTAACCTATCTCACTGAGTCATAATTCAATGTCAAAGCATCATTCCCCATATCTAACTAAATTCTTCATGCTGTCATTAACACCACTTCATTTCCTTTCATTCTGCCTTTTGTAAGACATGAGAATGTTGACTGGGCATCACCCCACATGAGAGTGTTTTCAATGTAGGTGTGGAGTCATTTCCATCTCTTTCATCTGTATCAGCACCTGCAGCCCCTTGCGGTCCATGATGACATAACAGTGGACACACTGATGTGCTTAAATGTCAAGGTACCCAGACCAAGACCCTGAAGGAAGAAGATTTAACCCACAATCAGCAAATGTCTCCTATCCATACAGAAACATCATTGGTCAGTACATTTAGAGAGTAAATATAAAGAATACAGACCCCAAGCAAATTGCTCATTGGTTCTCCAAGCCAAGGGTGTGACAGCTGTGCTGAGGGCAATCCTGACTCTGCAGTGGGCAGGGTCATTGGCTAGCTTCTGTGTGTTTTCTCTGATCATTACCCTGTTAATGACTTATCACTGTCATTTGTTTTACTTTTATTTCATATTACAGAACCCAGGTTAGACAAATCAACCAACAAACATAACACTCAAGCATTTTATTTGCATTCAGAATGGCTCATGAAGCAACAGAGAAAACCCACAATGCACACTATCAACTGGAACTTCCTATGAGTGTGCAATATAGTTGTGGTTCAGAAAGAGTGTTGAAAACTGGGCAGTATAGAAGACAGCCATCAGAAGTTGACAGTGATAATTTAGAGGTGTCATAAGTTTACAGTGGCTGGATCATAATGTCAGAAGCTAGTAGTGGCTGCTCACGGCCATCAGAATTGACAGTGACCATTTGAGATCATCAGATGTTGGCAGTGACGGGTTAAGGGCAGTCATCAGAGCTGATCCTCCTACAACTGCATGAGAAGCAGCTCAAGTACTTGATGGGGGCCTTCAGTTGCCACTCGGCCTGTGGAGCAAAGTGGAAGGTAAAAAGGGCTGGATAAGTGGGAGTCACATAAACTGACCAAAAATAAAAATAGAATCATTTTGAAATGAATTCTTTCTTATTGTACACAAGAACAATGAACTCTTCTTCATGAAATTGCAACATGGGACAAAAAAGGGGATTAAAGATGACAGCCAAAGATAACCAGCTTAGAGGATTAAAAATGATCTCCAATGTAATTCCCAAAGAAGAACTTGCACAAAAAAAGGTCCTGGTCATTGTTCATTGGTCTGCCATGGATCTGGCCCACTACAATTTTCTGGACCTCATCAGGAACATTATACCTGAGATACATGCACAGAAAACCCATCAGACGTACCTTAAGCCCCCAACACCTATGGCCAGCATTGGTCAGAAGAAAGGATTTGTTTCCTCTCCATGAAAATGTTCAATTCCATGTCTCACATTCAACCCTATAAAGTTGAATGAAAGACTGCAGAGATGGCTCAGTCATTAAGAGCGTGTATTGCTTTTGCAAAGGAATTGAGCCAGTTTCCAGCACCTACAAAGGGCAGATTATAACTCTAGCTCCTGGAGATCAGGCACTCTCTTCTGTCTTCTGTGAGTATCTGTACACACACACACACACACACACACACACACACACACACACACACAGAGTTAAAAATGAAATCTAGAAGAAAGAGGAGAGATTAGAAGAGGAGGTGAAGAAGAGAAAGAAGATGATGAAGATGAAGAAGAAGCTGAAGACTTTTGTTTCAACTAGCTGCCCTCAGTTCACCTCTGACAACTGACCATCACGTCTTAAAGCATCTTGTCAGCCAATTTCAGGGAAAATACACCTATAACCAGCCAGATTCAGAAAATGCTTCCTAAAGCATTCTTCAAGTCTCTAAGCATAAGAAGTGGTTACTTCTTCCTCAAAGCTGGTAAAATTGTAGCCTATGTGGCCTGCTGATCTTTCTGGACTCTCTGTACTCACTGTAGCCCAGTCAAGTTCCTTAAATGGCAGTAGGCCTGATCATGGTGGCGTTGAGGGTCTGTGCTCTGGATCCAGGTTTTACTCTTACTATATGTGGAATAGATGAAAAGTCAAAGCCAACTCCCCATGATTCTCAGGATGGGTGAGGATGGGGCTGTGGGCTTTGGCAGACCTGGAAATAAGGATCTCACATCTCTGAAGCAGAAGCCAATGACCAAGGCTTTCTGCTTTCAGGAGGTTGGCACGGTCATTGGCCTGGTCTCTTGCCAAATTCTTCTATGTTGGGCGCATCTTTATGTTTTTGCACTTCTTACCTTGAAATCTCTGTCTTTCTCCCTGTTCATGTGGTGTTCTATGATCACACCTTTGCATTTGTCTCCCTGCTGTTTCCTGAGGTCATGTACATCTGGGATCAGGATGGGGACCTCAGCATGTGAATATGAATCTGCAACAGGAACATCCTTTTTAGGGTGCTGTAGGTTATGGTTAGCGTATCTCCACATGCCATCTCTCCAAAATGAGGGAAGGCTCATTTTGAAATGAAAGCCACCCATTTCACTGAGGTGCTGTGACTATGGGATCATGGTGAATCTCTTCACTTCCTGTCTTGTCTTTAATTTAATATAGTTCTTTAAACTCCCAAGGATTTAATCAGTAACAGAATGGAGTTAGCAATTCATTATTGAATTACTGCAATAAAACGTAGACTCATAGATGTTACACAGTTCATTTTTATTCTGAAAAATGGGAAATGCATCTGAGGCAATGCTAGGTAATTGGTAAGGCCAGCAAAAATCACCCTTGAATTCCAAGGAACAAGGATTCTCCAATCTGTGTATCTGGCCTATGTGTGAAGTAGGACAATTCCTTATACAGAAAGTTGAAGCCACTGTGAAATCTAGAACAGTTTCTCCAAATGCCTAGTAAGCCAGTTGAAGATGCCACTTTAGTGACTACATAAAGGGGAGAGTTTCCAGTGGAAATGTGTTCCTCATAGCAATGTCAGGATGAATTGCTTAAAGAATGCCTTGGTATGTGGAATTCAAGAAAATTTTCTGTTTGAGCCCTGATATGTGGTTCTTCAGATACAATTAAGAGAATAAATAGCCACAGGAAAGTTTGTTTTCTTCAGCTCTGTGGCCTACGGTAGGTTAGGTATGTCTGCTGGATGACTGTAAAGGTACAGCAGAATTGATTTTACTATGTGGGGATGAAGGAAGAAGATGAGGAGGAGGAGGAAGAGAAGGAGGAAGAAACAGCAGAAGGAGGAGAAGAAGAAGAGAAAGAAAAAGAAAGCAGGAGGAAGGGAAAGAGAATAAGTAAGTTGAGAAGAAGATGTGGTGGTGGGGTGTTCTGGAAGGCATTGGACAGCAGAAATAGGGTGGTTATGATATAAACACACCATGTTCATGTATTAAATTACCAAACAATTCATAATAAAAAGATAAGTTTTAGGAGGACTGAAGTAGTTGACAAGCTTCCTGGCCTCAATCTTATTCTACAATACAGAGACATGACAGGATTTATTTACCTGCCTTCCCAGCAGTTGAATGGGACTGTGTGCATGCTAACGACCTTTCCCACTGACTCCGGCATTGTCCATATCAGGAGAAGAGTTGGCCCAGGAAAGAGAAGAGATGACTGGGTGTACTTTCATATCCGACCATCATAAAGCGACTAATTAAGGTTGAGTGGTTCAGGGCAAGAGAGAGAGATATCAGTTCCCAAAGAGCTGCCCTTAAACCTGAATCTTGGAGAGATTCCTTAGGAAGGGTATCAGCACAGGCAGAGCACATGGAAACTGGGACTTCAGAGCTCACTGGGGAGTGAAAGTGATAGCTGTGTCCAATAAATTAAGCATTTCTATCAAAATATCTAGGAAAATTTAAAACACCATGAAGTATGTTCCTTGTTGACACACTGAAAGAAAAAATAATATTCACTTCCCTTCTTTTTTATTAAATCTTTAAGTTATTAACTGGGGGATATGTATCATTTTACAGCTTATACAAGGTCCCATGCAAAAGCAGAAGAAATAATATGCACTGTGACACACATAGTCCTCAGTTGAAATGAAAAAAAAAAAAAAAAACAAAGCAAAAGGAAAAAAAGGCAAAACCTCTCTTTTGATAAGAGTCAAGGTATGGTCAAATCAAACCACTAAAAGGCTGTTTCTCTGCAGCCTGTGGCCAACAATGCAAAGTCCCTGAGAAGCTTCATTTCTGAGTACAAAGGCAAAGGAGCCGTCCAGATTCCTGACTGATTTTATAGGATTGAATCTGGCAGGGGAGAGAAGAATGCTATAAAAGAAAGGGGAAATAACCAAAAAAGATAAAGTGGGACTCAGGCAGAAGTAGAGGGTTGATCTTGTTTGAGTTTACAATGTGTTAAGTATTAACACATGAAGAAATATTAAAGCAAGGTATTTATTAGAAGAAATATAAATAAAAAAGCAAGAAGTTGGCCACTTAGAATTAACTACAAACAATTTAGCGCCCCTGCACCAAGAAAAAAATAACATGAAAGAAATGCAATCATTGTGTTAAACAAATGTCCCTCATATAAAGGAAGGCTAAAAGTTCACAGAGGGAAGAAAATACCCTCTGATGTGGAAGAAAATATGTGCAGAGGGCTCTGTGAGAGTTCTGGTCAACCTGCACAGTGTGTATTACTACACTTTCCATGTAGGCTGGAGGATGTGTACTTTCAGAGTAAATTCATATGAAGCAGAGTAGAAGAGCCAGAACAGGTTGTACCTCATGTTCTAGGTTCCAAAGCCTCAGTCAGGACACCTAAGGCTTCTGCTTATAGTTCCTTTATGGTATGTGACTAATTAAGAGGCTAAAATGAATCTCTTTCTATAATATTTAGAGAAGATTGTGCCTTGGAATTGTGATGTAAAATGTATTAACTCTTGAGTTTCATTTTAAATAAAAATAAATGAATATTTTGTGTTTAAAGAAGGTATTTTAGAACTTACTTTATACAATGCTCTCAGGAGCTCTGTACCATCATGCCTCCTTCTCACAGGCAGAGGATGAGCAAGGGCGCTCACACTCAGATCCCCTTGGGGTTCTCCTGGGGTGATGAGAGGGATGTGTTCTAGTGTCTCTTCTCCCAGGGTCATGGTCCTATCTGACAGCTTCCCTTCTCATGCTCTGACTACCTCTGCAGACCCTGACTTTGAATATCATCTCACTGGGGGTCATTCACCTTCACCATTTGACTTTCTGTGTATATGTGTCTCTGTTGTATATGCACACATATGTGTGTGGAGAGGTGCTCATGCACATACTTGGTGTGTGTGTGTGTAAGACAGTAGTTGACATCATGGATCTTCAATCACTTTCTACTTTATTGAAGCACAGTCTTTCACTAAACCTGGAGCACTTCCTCTCTCACTAGTTTAGCTAGTTCTCTAGTCATGAGGATTCCTTGTCTCTGCCTCTTGAGTTCAAGGGTTGGAGGTGGCCTCTAAGCTGCCCAGTATTTACAAGGGCCCTGGCAATGTGAAATGCAGTCCTTATGTATATGTGACAAACTATCTAATGAACTCGTCCCCTTACCCCAACATTTGACTTTTGAGTAAAACCAATTCTGTTTATAACAGTATTATTACAGAGAAACAAGTTTTCACTGTACATTGATGATTATCTTGACCAAAGACGTTTGGTCAAGAATTAGATACATGGTTTTGCTGGTCTATACCATATCATGTAAGCTAAATCCACCCTCCACTGCTTGTCAAAAACGAGCTTGTTGTAACTGAAATGTTCCCATTCATGTACATGTAGTCACTGATCACTGGTGCTTTCTCCCTGTGACCTATCATTAGAATGAAAATTGCTCTAAATGGGTCCTAGATTTATCGCCTTCAAAAATCCCTGGTAGTAGCAGAGAGCAGTCATGAGACCAGGGAAACACCACAAACTCAGCATTTGTTCTTACAGAGGCTAGGACACCAAGCCTGAGGAGCTGGGAAGGCACCTAACATGTGTAGATCTTGAACACTTGAAATGTGGCCACCCCACTGAAGTGTGCTGTAAGTGGATTTAAGTATGCACTAAGGGAAGTGTGCAAAACACCTCATTAATAATATTCTGTCTTGAGGACAGAGTAATGTTTATTGGATGCCCAGGATTATTTATCGTGTATTAATGAACCTAAGTTGGCCCACTTGTTTCCACTTTCTTCCATGGCTATAAGGAAGTCTTCCTGGCAGGCGGGCACAGTTCCAGTCTGCAGTCCACATCATGCTCTGAAGACAAAGTAGCCTCAGGAAAACTCTGGGTGAGTTTTCATCAGGAAAACCACCTTTAGAGCTCTGCTTCTAAAGAGGGATTTTGAGTTAGAAACCTTGGGGTGTGTGTTTACTATTCTTTGTCCAAACTGCCTAATCCTGGTAATCTGGATGTCAACTATGTGAGTGCCAATGTGAAAATGTTAAATTGGGGTGTTCCTCATGTTGCCCTTGGGGTAACAGAGGCATGGCTCCCCACAGGTAAACTCAGTGAGGATTACTGAGACCCTGCTCTCTGTTTCACCCCATCCTCTCCCTGCCTTCCGAGGAGAGTACCATCTAGTCAGCTGACAGGACAGTGTCCACCTTCACCTCCTCCCTGAAAACTGAAATTCAACAAGAGCAGAGCTGACGTTCCTGTCTCCCCAGGGGCTGCACAAGGAAAGGTGCCCCACTGAGAGTTTAGACAGGGACCCTATGGGCCTTAAAATTTGGCACCTGCAGATAGCCTACATAAGAACTTCCACAGTGAAGAAGCAATTGACTACAAGTCCATGGATAGTCAGAGCCCTACCTGGCATTGTGAAGAAACTTGAGCTTGGAGAAGGTAGATCAACACTTTCTGGCAGTGCTGGCTGGAAGAATGCTGTACTGTTCACCTGGAGGATGGAAAATTAAGAGAGAGGATGGAGACAACAGGGACTATGCTGGGGCAGCACACTGAAGTTAAGTAGACTCCTGCTCCAGGGAGCCCCAGATCAGACTTAATGCTGGGACCCTAAGATGAAAACTGTGACAGGGATAATCAAAGGTGTCTTTGTCAAGCCATGTGTGCCTCTCTCTCTCCTCTCTCTCTTCTCTCTCTCTCTCTCTCTCACTATCACTCTCTGTCACACACACACACACACACACACACACACACACACACACACGCTCATGCTTGCTCACTTGTTCATTCTAACTCTCACTCTCTTGCTCTCTAGCTCTTCTTCTTACCAGATGAGTCCAGTGTTTAGAAACTGTGTCTGAACATTACCATCTACAAAAATTATGGCACATCATTGCCATCTAAAAAATTACACCCCATACTCTCTTCAGCATTCCCTAATGTGTAGAAATACAAAGCATTGAGAAGTCCTGTAAAGTTGACAATGTACCCTGAGATCTGGTTGATGCAATGCATCCCTAGGAGATCTCTGATTCCTTGTTCTGGGACAAGAAAGCCATACAATCATGTTAAAAAGAGTCACAAAAACTTTTATAAGACTCAAAGTAGATTTTTGATTTTGTGGGAGGGAGGGTTGGACAACATTTATCTCTGCCTTTTTCTGTGTACCACATTACCACACTCACCACACCCTGACATGTATTGTTCTTCTGTCACCTAGGGAAATACTGTATGCTCACTAGGGAGAGGGGAGAGCTTTCTTCACTGCTTGTGTGGATGTTGTCCTTAGAAGCTACTCTGTTGATGAGCACTGTGGTGAAATCACATGGTGTACTTGGATACCTGCTCTAATTCCTGCTTGAGAAGCAGTGTTGGCAGAGTAGATCCAGTTGTTTAATGGTAATACAGAGACATCCCTTCAGAGCTTGAAAATGATCTAGGAAACATGGTAGACTTTCATCTTGCTGCCAACACCAACACTCTGGCAGTTTTACCCACAAAATTGCTGACATATTTGAGTTTCTAGAACAAATTCACAACTCTTAGATAAAATCTGACTTTTGCATTCTCTGAAATACCAGCATTCTCTTTTATTTTATTTTGTTTTGATTTTTTTCTATAGTAATGTATAGACCTAAGGATAGAAAGAAGATAATATAGGGAAAAGTGATTTAAACATTGTGAGGATGAGCAGGTTACATGGTTGATGATCACAGGTGATCTCTGCCTGTAAGCCTGTTACCCTTCCTCCATCCCAAAGTAGCACTGTCAGTATATATACTTGATTCAGCATCAACTATACCACCAAGCCTGTGGGCTGTGTGGCCATGTCAACAAAGTACTATGTCCTGGTGCTCGTCCCAGGAGGCCATCAATGGACATCAGCTAGGGTCCTTCTGTACTTATCTGAAACTAATCTTATTGAACTTGAACTTGATAAACATCACATGCAACTATCAGTAGACTGTTCTTGACATTCAACCCACACAGCCTCTAAGAGAGAGGATGGAGACAATAGGGACTATGCTGGGGCAGCACACTTTAGGGCAGCAGAGCCCTAAAATTACACCCACAGGTTGTCTCCATGAGGAGTTCTGTAAAGCTAACCCATTGTATTCCTAGATCTAATGGGAGTTCTGAGGACTCATGAGTTTTCTTGTCTTGGAGCAAGAGAAATCCAAGATGCTGGTATAATGTACAAAGCCCATTAGGGATAGTGTGGCCAGGCAGGGTCTCATCAAGTGTAACTCTATCCCCAGCCTGCTTACCAAGTTCCTTCTCTCCCAGAGGGTCTTATTTTTAAGCAAAGTGTTTTCTTGGACACCTTGTGTTTTCCAGAAAATCCTAAAGTGGGGCTGGAAGGTTCATACTGGAACAGACACGCCATAGATAGGGAGGAAATATGGACTGAAGCAACCCAGGATCCCCAGAAATAAACACTGAGCTATGACAGAGACAAATCCAAAGATCAAGGGCAATCTTCAGAAAGTGATGTTTACATTCATAGTAATCTTGAAAAAGTGAGTACAAACCTTACAAGTGTCCCCAGCCAGCTTGATCCAACCACAGTGAGATGAGCCCAGTGACCCTTTGTCTGGCCAGAAGGTGACACACCATGATACCTACAATAAGTGAGGAGGGTACAGCTGTGAAACTCACAGGACCATACCAGATGACGCTTGGGCTCCATTGCCAAAATCTGAGAGGACCACGCCTGAGACACAGAAGTCCACCACCCCTGGAATCTATGTTATAAGTTCTGATGTGTGTATGAAGATGGAGTTATAAGAGTCCCCATATTATTTATAATAACCAAGAAAAATTATGCCCATTCTCAAGTTTATTATATGAGCACTGCAAAAAAGAAATAAGGATCCTACCAAGGAAAGTTGTCTGATAATAACAGAGAATATTAAACAAATAATTAAACAAAACAAGAAATGGGGGATAGCTTGGAATAAACATGTGTTCCATTCATCTGACCTCTCCTTGCACAGTTCTTAACACACTGTGAGGTGTTAATTTGTGGTGACAGGAATCACACCATCTTCGATCTAAAAGACAACAGCCATGGGGTTGTCTTTCTGAAGATTCTGCCCTTTGGTGATTCCAAAATGTCTTTCTGACATTTACCTTGTAACTATCAAATGCTGAAAAATGTGTGTGTGTGTGAGTCCCTATTATAACATCATGTTGTTTTTTACCTGTAGCCCTTGCTACCATATTCCAAGAGGTAATTTTGTTAACTCTTTCTGACCAACATTACCCACATGCAATAGTGAACAGTTTGCAATGGTAATTATCAACCTCAATTATGCATGAAATTCAATTTTTAGAACCTCTGCCTCATGTTAATTATGGATCTTCTAACAGAGTTCTTCTGAGGCTTCTCGGGGTCTGATTGAAATCTCTTTGCAGACAGATGCTTCTTGTGCCTTCGCTGTGGCTAAGTGGAGCCTTATTGGTAATCATAGGTTTTCAGTGGGTGTAGACAGCTGCACCCACTTCATTCAGGAGAAATTATCTCTAAAGGGAAAAAAAAGTCCTTTCAGAATTCTTCAAGTTGTTTTCAGATTTTAAAAGCATCACCATTAGCAGAAAGCATCCCAACTCTAAGTAGGAATCACAAGGGAAAAGGAGACAACATCCCAAAGACCATGCATGTTAATTCAGAATTTTAAATGAGAATAATTTAATTATTGGCCCAGGTACTAATACCAGGCCTCTTCCCCTCCCTCGCCTTCTCCTCTACCTGCCTCTTCCTCCTTTTCTTTCTTCTCCTCCCTGCTCCCCTCTTCTCTTTTCTTTCTCTTCCTTTCCTTTCCTCCTTCCCCTCTCCTTTTTCTCAGTTTACACAATTGTGGCCCAGCTTGCATCAGTTTCAGCTTGGAGGTGGGTGGGAGGTTGGCGCAGACATTCCATAAAAGTCACAGCCCTGTGTCCCAGTGTTCAATCCCATGTGTCTAATTTGTATAGCTGAATGTCCAATAAATAAAACATTCAAAAATATTTTGTAGAAAATTTGCCCTTCACTGTATTGATTTCTATCAAAGCCATCTAAAACTTCTCAGGCCTGACCTTTTCTTCCTTAAAGACAAAATATTCCCCATCGCCAGTGACAACACTATGATGTTAGAACGTGGAGGCCCTCCAGGTGCAGTGTGTGTCACCAGGAAATAATGGATGATGGTAATGTGTTGGGAGTCTGCTTGACCCTGGCAATGAACTGACTCCCATGGGGACACACATGTCCTGAAAGGCCCTCGAGGCTGCACTGGCCCCACCTGCTACAAGGGCTCTCTATACTCTGGCAGGGCAGGGCATACCTTCACTTTTCACTCACATCTCTGAAATATTCCAGGGGTCTTCTTTGACAGAAAAATTGTTGACTCTCACCCCATTCAACCATCCAACAATCTTTAAAGGTTGGGACGGCCAGAGAAAGTGCTAAGAACATTGGCCAGGTGAGCGGGCATGTATGGATTCAGTTGTGAGATTATCCACAAATTTCTCGTGGCTTCTCTAAGCATAACTGTCACCTGGGCATGGCACACCCAGAATCTATCCACAGGACTAGGACTAAGCACAATCAGGGAAAACAGAGTGGATTTCAAAGTTTAATGACTGGAGAAAATCAGTAATCAATATAAATAATATTTATTAAAATGTTAAAAAAATCAAAGTGGTAACAAGATATCTATGATGGAAAAATGTGAGCATATGAATGGGAGTAGAATGATACCACAAGCATTTCTGTCATAGGCTCTGACTTGACCAGGCATAAACTACAGGGGTCTCTAGTCTCCAGTCTTGGTACAATTTCACTGGGATGAAGCCATGGAACTTGGGGTTGTCTGAGCTGAAGGAGGAAATGGCTGGAATGCTTGTTTTTTTGGCCAGGAATTATAAGTGACATAGCCATAGTTATGCATATATTGACATACACACCTGTATACCTATAACCACACAAATGTAAACATATGCAGTATACTTATGACATATTACTATGAGTTACATATATTATTTATGATATTTCCTAAGTAGTTGTGAGGCAGGTGTTCATTCCCCCATACTTACATGCAGTGGTCTGCCTTTTTTCCTATCCTGTCTTTCACAATTCTTAACATCAGCCTTGAGATATTTATAGCACTGCATCTCAGACACGAAGGAGGAGTCATGAACCTGCCCAGCTTGGATCAGGACCACAAGCTACTTGGCCAAATGCTCCTTAATGATCAGGTGATTGTTTAGAAGAAGTGTCTTGGAATTCAAATTAGAACACCTGCAATCAAACCATGGAGAAATAGTGGGTGTTCCAGCTAGTAACAAAGCTTAGCTTGATGAATGACCAGCAATGTGACATTGGCCCAGGTCAATGAGGAACATAGGAGCTGGTACCCTGAGAGTCTAGCACTGTGGACCATTGGTAGATGCACAGACAGTGTGGAACAAAGCCCACCAATGGCCCAGCCATAAAGTACTAACCTCTGGGATCCAGATGAGCCATTTGTGGGAAAACTCTACTATACCTGTTTAGTCAAAATAATGGTCTCCCATGAGCTGCAGGTGCCAAGAAAGAAAAGTGATAAAAGTCCCTAAATATCAGTGGAGACACCTTTCCCAATATATCTGACTGTGACAGGAGAGAAAGGGAGGGCACGTCAAGACTGAGAAATCAAAGCAGATCCTTCTGGAAGGATAAGGGAACAGAGCCATAAATGATAAGAACAATGGGACAACATAACTCTGAGGGTAGATGGCAACATCAAGGGTTCTACCTGGTGCCTCTTTCAGCAAAGTTAGACTAGCTGCTGAATGTCAAATCCCCTCTGTTGGTAGTCTCCTGTCTCAGAAAATAAAAAAGCAACTGCCAGAGAGTGGTTACTCTAGCAAGGACACTAATGCTAATGTAAGTAGTTCAAGTCCTTCATGTCAGCATGCCCAGTCATCAGGCTGAGTGTGACATTTCAACTTGAGGCTGTTTGAAGGATGATTAATTGTCCTTAGCCAGTGATGGTGACTACACACTCATCTGTGGGCATCTGTTGGTGACTACACACTCATCTGTGGGCATCTGTTGGTAACTACACACTAATCCGTGGGCATCTGTTGGTGACTACACACCAATCCATGGGCATCTGTTGGTGACTACACACCAATCCATGGGCATCTGTTGGTGACTACACAC
>CAJQZJ010032670.1:3138269-3211665 GCA_907164525.1 Lophiomys imhausi
ACTACACACTAATCCATGGGCATCTGTTGGTGACTACACACTAATCCGTGGGCATCTGTTGGTGGCTACACACTAATCTGTGGGCATCTGTTGGTGACTACACACTAATCTGTGGGTATCTTTTGATGACTACACACTAATCTGTGGGCATTTGTTGGTGACTACACACTAATCCATGGGCATCTGTTGGTGACTACACACTAATCCGTGGGTATCTGTTGGTGGCTACACACTAATCTGTGGGCATCTGTTGGTGACTACACACTAATCTGTGGGCATATGTTGGTGACTACACACAAATCCGTGGGCATCTGTTGGTGACTACACACTAATCCGTGGGCATCTGTTGGTGAGTACACACTAATCTGTGGGCATCTGTTATTTTTAATTTTGAACACTATCACCCAACAGACTCCATGTTACTTCAGTGGTAGGATTATCCCAGTGTTTCAGACATTTGTTGACTCAGTTCAGAGATCCTGATGTGCATCTAACAGTGTGTGACAAGCCCTGGATCTTAGTGTGAGCAAGTTGGGATCCCTGCCCTCTTGGATCTAGAGGGAAATGAGGAACAACTGAGTTTCACGGGCTTCCTGCCTACGTGGGATGGCAATGTCTGTGGATCAAGCCCCTCACAGCTCTTCATCACAAGCTGCACAGTGTTGGGCTGGCCTGTGGAGGTAGCTGGACCCACATAGCAAAACTTCATTGCTCAAGAGTCCTTGCTGTCTACACTCAGCCTCAGGGACAACAAGCATCATTGTTGTGACTTCAGTGAAAACATGGCCTCTGGACATCAGTCTAGCGCATTAAAAAAGAAAAAGGAAAAAGGAAAGAAAAAAGTCATCACAAGGTCCCAAGGATGTTGTGTTCACGTGTCGATATGTCCTTCATCCTGATCTTGGGCTTGGCTTTGGTATTTTTCTTATTGCTCCCCTGGGTTGTTTCCTTTTGAGACAGCTCAAAGTTGACTGTTATATTTTCAACTCATGGATTTACATTTTTTTCAACATTTATTTATTTCTTCAAGTTACATCTCAATCACAGCCCCCTCCCTCCTCCAGTCCTGGTCCCATCCTCCTACCCTCTTCCCCCTCCCTCCTATCCTCTTTTATTATTATTATTATTTTAATTTAAGGTATATCTTACCCCAACATCTAATAAAAGGTTCTTTTTCTTATAACAATAAATAGAATACAAAACAATATGAATAATTAGGCAACAATTATCAAAATTAAAAGATATAACATACATTCCCAATGTCCAGTCCATATGTACTTGACAACGAATAATAATATTCTATTATATGTCTATCTCGATGATTTTAAAGTTCTATACTTCACTCATTTTTCAACTTAAATTGCATTACCAACTTAAAAAAGCATCTTCTTAGACCATGTACCCCAGATAATTCAACCTCACAGATAGCTGTTTCCTAAAAATCTACATCAAGAACAACTTCAAAACTACTAGCTAAGAAGGTCCAGCCTCACAGACTGTTCCAGCCAGGACATCAGTAAAGCCATGAACTTTCTCACCAAATGTTCAGCTTCTGACTACAAACTTCTCACGACATTTAAATCACTGAGCACAAATAAGGACTGAGGACAATAAAGGTTACTATTAACTTGCTTTTTAATTTTTAACATTTTTCCATTGTTATTTGGGCCCCCAAAGAGGTTTCCTATGTCCCACATCAGTAGGAAGCAATTTTAAGAGAGCAAAGTCCCATTCCCAGAAGGTGGGGTGGGTGATTTTTTTTTTTTTTTGGTCATTTGGTGGGTTATAGATGTTTGTTATTATTTAGGGGAATTGATTACAAGTTGTTAAATCATCTTGTTAAACAAGGTTTGGGTGGTTAGGCCCAGAGATTTCTCTCTTTTTTCTTTTCTTTACCGTTCTTTCTCTCTTATGTAGGGGGAAAGACTTGAAAAAGAAAAAAAGGGATGTAGACATGATATGGAAATGATAAAGAAAAGGGCAGATTATTGAATCTACTTCTATATCTTTGTATATTGATACAAAATTAAGATTATAGTTGGCTACATTAGTGTACATCTTTGTATATTGATACAAAATTAAGGTTAACTCTTTTTAAGGTATTGTACCTATGGAATTCTTAAAAATGTAATGTGAAGTTCATGGCCTTTTGATAGCAACTATCACAAACTGTTCAGAATAATTAAGAAATGAAAACTAATAGCCATTCAAACTTGTCATTTTGTTAGGTACTAGTGCAGTGTATCACAGATATTTTCTAAGTTAATCAGAAGTCAACTTGCTAAGAGACAAGCAGCATTTGCTTATTCAAATATATGGAGATAGACAGTCTTCAAAAACCTCAAGAGATCTGTAGAATATGACATTTAAAGATGTTTTCTTAACTTAAGGTTTTTTGATAATCATGTTATCTACTGAAAGCACCCCCTATTCTACTCCAAGTAGATGATAAGCATCAACGAATCTCCATTTGAAAATGGCTGCATTAGTGGCAAGCTAGCCACTGGGCAAGAAAAAGCCCTTGCTTCAACTGTAGACAGATTGCTGTCTGAAAAGGACAACACTTGGAAGCAGGTAAGTCCACAGCCTCAATCTGCCTAGACAGAGTGGGCCAGTCCTTCACAGTTCCTGCTTTACAGTTAATGTCACTATCTCTATAGTGGGCTAAAAGGCTGAATACAGATGCTCTAATGTATGGAGGGAAATTGGGGACTGTCCAGGCAGCCAGTTGTCTGTCACTTCTTAGTTTTGGAAGCTGCTGGCTCTGCACTTCCTGTTTATTCAGACATATTTATCCTTCTCAGGTCTCTCATGTGGTTGAACACTAGATAGTTATAGTCTCACAGTTAAGTTTTAAGTCGTTCAGGATTTTAACTTTTAAAAAATTATCTGCTTTGTTATGTTCTGTGAATCTCCTCATGTTTAGGTATGTTGTAATCTATTTCTGTGTATATGTGTGTGTGTGTTTTATTTGAAGGACCAACTCTCAGATCAGCACCCTTTGAGCAAAACTGAGAAGCAGATCTCCTAAATACCAGTGCCTCTTCTGTGACAAACTATAGACACCCTTACATCTGTGCACACCTGTTGCACAAACAGTAAATAAGTTCATACCTACATACATCCTTAATACACTGCCTTATACAATGAAAAACAAGCATTTTCTCCAATTTTAAAGAGACCTTGGCAGAAGAAATATCTCAGTAGACTTCCTGGGGTTCTGAGTACTGAAGGAAAAATATCTGAGATCTCTCAAGTCAATGACAAGATTTTCTGAAGAAACATTGCAGAGTCTCTGGGATCAGCTACTAGGCAAAGAGAAGCAATTATTTTCTACAAGGGTGAAAACATAATTGATACTTTTTCAATAAAGCAGAGAGGAAGGTGGCAGTGATTGTCCTCCTGGGTACTGTCAGCTCCTTTGTACCTGTAGAGACTTCCTGCAGATTCCTGGGCTTCATCCCTTTCCCTAAGGCAGATAGATGTCCTCTATTTGTGATGGAAGCCTAGCAAGGGCTCTGCAGGAAGCTCTCCTGCTGCACTGTAACAAACTCTAAAGGAATCTTTTGAAGCATCCTCTTTAAGAACTAGAAAAACCACAGATACAGGTTCGTGGCATTGTAAGTGAGAAATGTGACATGCAGAAGCACAGAGTGACTCATTCTAGGACTCACAACCTGGTGTCAGACTGAACTTTCAGTTCACAGTCTTTGGCCTTTGGCTCCTCCTAAGAGCTCAAATTCTGTCACCACAAGGGAGAAAATGACCTCCAGTGTCAATCATGGCTGCCTCTTCTCCCACACCTCAGTTTGCAAAGCCAGCTTCTGTACTTCACAACCCTGCAGAATCAACTGACTCCTCTGGACTGGGTGAGTCTCACACTTCTCGGAACTCCTATATCGTTTGTTTAATTGCTCAGATGTTTATACACTTCTATTTTATGTAGTATTTCCTTATTCTCTATAGCATTTAGATGCATCAGTAAGAAAGGTACTGAAGTCTAACAGCACAAAGGATATAAAAACACACATAAAGCAACATCTACTTAACATCTTTCATTCTCTCTCTCTCTCATTCTCACTCTCCCTCCTTCCCTTCTTCCCTCCCTCCCTCTTTCTTTTGGCCATGACAGTGTCTCACACCTAGTCCAGTCTGTCCACAAACTCACTGTGATAGTCCTGCCTCAGCCTCTCCAAGACTGGAATTATAGTTATTAGCTAATACTCCCAGCTTGCAATATCAACCAGAGAGCTAGAGTTTTTGGTTATTCCACAACTTAGAGAGAACTGAACACTGACATTTGTGACTCAATTTGATTGGCACTTGAAAAAGAATGCCAGAGCTGGAAAATGGATCATCTTCTGCCTCTCTCCTGGTCACCATGGGGATATGTCTGCCTCTAAAGCATGTTCTTTAGAACCACACCGTCTCTGAAGAAGACTTGTGTTACTTGGTACATACAATTAGTGCTCCTCTGTAAAGGAAGGGATTGAGTTAAAATTTTAGTTGCAAAAGTGATTTTTAAAAAAATTTACAGTTATTATTTTACCACAAATTCAATGATATCTTATTAAAAACTCAGCAGGTGATTTTCTGGATATTAACAAATCAATTCTAAAGTTTATATAGGGGGCAAAAATAGTAGCTAACACAGAATTGAGGGACAAGACTACATTTAGAGAGCTAGCCACTAAAATGTACAGTAAGACCAGACATCATTTCCATCCAGTATCCACACAAATGCCTTTATGAAGCTGATCGGATCCTGTGAAAAGATGCTTCTTAGGTTGGTCATATTCTTGTTAAAGCTACCACTAAAATGACCCATGCATTCCAAAGCCTGTGCTCAGCTATTGCCTTATATGGGAAGAATTCTGAAAGGCCATATTCCAGCAAGCTCCATGAGCATGTCTCAGAAGGAAACAACAGGGAGGGAGAAGTAGCAAGATGGGTCTGGGCACTCAGGAAGTCCAAGTGGCCAGTTAGAAAATATGGAGCAGACTCTCAAAGGACTGACTATGAGCTTGTGAACTAACAATGAAGTATCGAGAATGTATTCTCTTTCTTGGTTTAGTTGTATCTCAGGAATATAAAACAAATTCACTATAATAATGCCTTATAGTGGACTGTTCCTACCAAGGAGACATCATCATTCTAAGCTTATGGAAGTTTCTGAACTACTAAAGCAGAGCAATGCTGAGGGAAAAGAGTTGAGACTTTTTGGTTTTTTGATTGTTTTTATTTGCCTAGATGAAAATAAAAGTTCTGCATTTTTATTTTCTGCAGGATATATATTTTTTAATCTTGAGGATTTCAAGATGTGCCAAAAAAGTTACCTTTACATTAAACAATGTATTTTTCTACAGAAAGAAAAATTGATATCCTTATACATTTTGGGTCTGTGAAGTAGTAATTTATTTCCTGTTCCAAAAGAATAGAGAAATTTCTCAACAGAGAGTCTAAGCAGTGTGTTCATAACATCATAGATTGTCAGCCTATTCTTCTCTTTTAACTGATGCTGTATGTCCCGACAGATCTCTCTGTGATGGTTATTGCCATCATCCTGATGGGGAATTCAAATTGAGGCTTGTGATAGTGTAGTCGGAAGGTCTCTGTGCTGTACTTGGAGGCTGTGATTCTGAACACAAATGCCAGGCAAGCTCAAGATATAATGCTAAGAGTTATGACCTGCTTGGCCTCTGAGTTTGAAAAGTGCCAGAAGTCTGTGTATACACAGGACACTTCTCTGAGCATCACCAGTTTCAGCTGCTTAACAAGTCCCCATAGTAGCCAGAGAAGCCAAGACTCTTCAACGAGAAGCTCAGATGTGCAGAGAGCCCTCTGGAGAACACCTGTCCATCACTGCCACCTCTCTAAAGAGACAGGTGAGGTCATGCACTCAGTTACAACCTACCTTTCAAGGGGTGTTCTTTCACTGTACTCGCTGCCGTTGGGCTGAAGAAGAAACCTAGAGGTTGTTTGTAAGATGTTGCCTAATTGGACGTGCAGTGTTCTATTCTTCTGAGGTCTACACCAAGGCATTTTGATACTGTGAATAGTCTCCTTGTCAGCTGATGTGGCTTCAGCCATTCTCACAGAAACAGTCTCTTTCAATGGAGATTCTCAGAAACATGTATTCACTCCAGACAGACTAGGCAGCATCAGGCCAAGGAAGTCATTACATGTCAGTGAACCAATAAGTTTATTGAAGTTACTTGCAGGAGCATGAGTGGGATATGCTTACAGGAGACAGGGAGACTCAAAGATAGCTGCTTCATCAAAAACTTCATCCCAGCATGAGTGATGGCATTTGGAAATTTGCATCATTGAGGGTCACTGTAGGACATGCTGCAGTCCAACCCCAGCATCATTCTGCCCAGAAACTGCTTTCTCCTTCCACTGTCTTTGAGAGGAGCCACAGTCAGGACTCTGGAAGGTTTCTTGATCTTCTTGAGCCTCAGAACTTTCTTGGGTGTTTGTGTCCAGAAGAAATAGCATCTTTCCGTGTCTTATAGGACAGGACTGTGCCCAAACTGAAACATTTAACATGGCAAAGATAACAGTTTTATAGGCCCATCCTAAGCTGAAAAGATGGAATTATACAACATTCTTCTTGTTACCACTTTTCTTATTTACTAATTTAATATTATACATATACATATACACACACATACATATTTTATTATTTTGAAATTGTATATATGTGCATCCATGTTGAGGTGTACACATGTGTGCAGACACCTATAGAGTCTAGAACAGATTTCAGATTCCCTGGAGCTGGGGTTCCAGGTGGCTGTAAGCACCTGATGTAGTTGCTGGAAATAGAGCTTGGGTCCCATAGAAAACAGCATAAGCTCTTAGCCATTGAGCCATCTGTCCAGACTCAGACAGTATATTTAATGTATAGAAATGTTTAGAGCACTATAAAAGTAGACAGCCATGCGTTCTACCATACAGGATCAAAGGCTGGTGGTGTCATGTTTTTCTGAGTCTTTTAAGAATATAAAAGAGATCAGGGCTAAGTAATCAGCTACAGCAGTGAAGACACAGGGGAAGAGTGGGCAGGGCTACATCACAGGAGTTCTTCTAATGACAGACCCTAGGAGTGTCCAGATCCTTTCTCCAGTCAGTCCTAATCCCAGAATTCTTGTTCCACTTTGCTAACCACTAGGCAACCATCATCCATTCAGGACATTCGAAGTCAAGAACATAAAGCCAGGCATGGCGTCACAGCCCTTTAGTCCCAGTTTTCAGGAGGCTGAGGCAGGAGGATCTCCTTGAGCTGGAGGCCAGTCTGAGATACTTGCTTCCAGGTCAACCCAGGTTATGCTGTGAGACTCTATCTCCAAACAAGCAAACAAGGCAGGACCATTAGAGCCACCTTAGCTTCTCTACCTGGCCCAGGGCCGCTCCTGCCACATCTGGTGGTAGGGAGCTATAATATCACAAGCTAAATACTTTTTTAAAACACCACCACGGACATCTAATTCATGCTAATTACTGCTTTCTGTGCTCTATAGCAGCCCCATGTGCATCCTGACAGCAGTCAGAGGGATCCCTAGTAGTTGGATATTCACTGTAAAACAGGCAATGAGTATGACAGATAGTCTCAAAAGCTCTTGCTACTTTAGGTAGGAATCATGGAAAAGTAGACTCTGGGGACAGGTGTGATGAGTGCTTCCCCTGTGATGGGTGATAGTCTTTTAATGGGTGATCCCCATGTTATGGGTGATACTCTTGAAATAGTTGGACCCACCCCCACTGTGATGTTCATATCTTCCCAGAGCTTAAAAATAAAGGAAAGGGGGGGGGGAACCAAGATGGCGGCGGCCAATGCGGACATATTTTGATTTCGGGGTCAACAGTCACAAGGCGGCAAGTGTTGCAGGACACTGTACAAGGGGCATGACCCCTTCTAAATCTCACCCAGCTACACAGGGACCACGGAAGATCCCTGGGCAGGACGCCCCTTCTCATTCTCAGACACATGAGGAAACCGCTGGACCCAGGAATCGGGATCACCCATCTCCCAACAGGAGAGACTCCCAGTAAGTTCCAACCTAATACCCAGCTGGCAGATTCAGAACCCACGCAGAGATAATCCCCACCGTGCTGGGCACTCCCAGGTCTCACAGAGACGATCCAATTATCTGGCGAAAGGTTGCGACCCTTGGAATTGAGTGGAGCTCTGCTGCAAAGTGCCTTCAGACCACAGATCACAGTCTGTAATGTCACTGGCCAGTTTCCAAGCCGCGGGGGTGGCAAGGCTACTGGAGCTAAACTGCAGATTTACCTGCTACAGGAACCAACCCCAGGCAAACTGCGAGATATTTGAAACAGTCTTATATCGGACATTTGAACTAGTATGGGCCCTCCTGGCGGGGAACCAGAGCTTACTTGTACACAGCTCCGCCACCTGGATTAGATAGGTCTCCACTTGGGAGGCGGGGCTGAATGACTCACCTCATAGGGGTGGAGTAAGGCAACGCTACTCCTACACCAAAGCGCCCACTTTGGACCCAAGTCCAGAAGACAGCAAAAAAAATTCCACATGGCCAGAGGCCCCAGACAAAAAAAAAAAAAAACAGAGCGAAATGTCTCCAATAAAAGAAAGCAACGCTATTCTGTCCAGCCCGAACCACCTCACCACAACTGAAATACATGAAAATGATGACAATTCTACATTATGGAAAGTGATAGAGTCCCTTCAAGAAGAACTTAAAACTATGGAGGAATTCAAAGAAGCCACAATTTTACAAGTCAAAACAACAAATAACACCATTAAAGAGCTCCAAGCCAAGGTGACCCAGCTTGAACAGGAAAAGGATAAAGCAATGAAAGATCTCCAGGCAAAAACAAGCAAACTGGAGAAGGAAATGTACAAAACAAACAATACCATTCAAGACATGAAAATACAAATGGAAACAATAAAGAAAACACAGTCAGAGTTAAAAGAGGAAATGGAGAATCAAGAGAAGAGAACAGGAACTATGGATGTGAGTATGAAAAATAGGATGCAAGAGATGGAAGACAGGATCTCAGGCATGGAAGATTTGATAGAAGAAATCAGTACAACATCCAAAGAAAGTGAGAAAGCTAAAAAATATCTCACCCACAACGTCCACGAAATCAAAGACTCAATGAAAAGACAGAACCTAAGAATTATAGGCATAGAGGAAAGAGAAGACTCCCGACTCCATGGTCCAGGAAATATCTTCAACAAAATCATAGAAGAAAACTTCCCAAATCTAAAGAAAGAGATGCCAGTAAAAATCCAAGAGGCTTACAGAACACCAAACAGATTAGATCAGAAAAGAAACTCCTCTCGCCACATAATAATAGAAACTCCAAATGTAGAGAACAAAGAAAGGATATTAAAAGCTGTAAGAGAAAAAGGCCAAGTCACATACAATGGCAGACACATCAGAATCACACCTGACTTCTCCTCAGAAACTTTAAAAGCTGTAAGGGCCTGGATGGATGTCCTACAAGCCCTGAGAGAACATAGGTGCCCAGCCAGACTACTATACCCAGCAAAACTCTCTATCAACATAGAAGGAGAAAACAAGATATTCCATGACAAAATCAAATTCAAACAATATCTCCTCACAAACCCAGCCCTACAGAAGATCCTAGAAGGAAAATTCCAACAGAGAGAAGATAACTACACCCAAGAAAACAGAGGAAATAGAACCTCCACAGCAACTAAACAAAAAGAAACACAAGACAGCCAGCTATACCAAAATAATGGGAAACAACAACCCCTGGTACCTAATATCCATCAACATCAATGGATTCAACTCACCAATAAAAAGACACAGACTTACAGACTGGATCCATGAACAAGACTCATCTTTTTGCTGTATACAAGAAACACACCTCACTATTGAAGATAAACACTATCTCAGAGTAAAGGGCTGGGAAAAGGTTTTCCAAGCAAATGGACCCAGGAAACAAGCTGGATTAGCCACCCTAATATCAAACAAAAGAGACTTCCAATTGAAGTTAATAAAAAAAGACAGAGAAGGGCATTACATAGTCATTAAAGGAAATATACACCAAGAGGTCATCTCAATATTGAACATCTATGCCCCAAATACAAAGGCACCTACATTTATAAAAGAAACGCTTCTAAAACTTAAATCGCACATCGATCAAAACACTTTAATAGTGGGAGACTTCAACACCCCACTCACAACTATGGACAGATCATCAAGACAGAAGCCAAACAGAGAAATAATGAGACTAACAGAGATCATGAGCCAAATGGACCTAACAGATCTCTGCAGAACATTTCACCCAAACAAAAAGAATACACCTTCTTCTCAGCACCTCATGGAACCTTCTCCAAAATCAACCATATAGTTGGACACAAAGAAAGCCTCAACAGATACAAGAAAATTGAAATAACCCCTTGTATCTTATCAGACCACCATGGAATAAAGCTGGACTTCAATAGCAAAAGAATCAACAGAAAGTGTATACTCACATGGAAATTGAACAACTCTTTACTAGAGGACCACTGGGTCAGGCAAGAAATAAAGAAGGAAATTAAAGACTTCTTAAAATCCAACGAAAATGAAGACAAACATACCCAAAACTATGGGACACAATGAAAGCTGTGCTTCGAGGAAAGTTCATAGCACTAAGTGCCTTCAAAAAGAAAATTTTGACAACTCATATTAGCAAATTAACAGCAAAACTGGGTGAATTGGAAAAAAAAAAAAAGAAGGAAACACTCCCAAGAGGAGCAGAAGGCAGGAGATCATCAAACTTAGGGCTGAAATCAAAAACTTGGAAACAAAAAGAACTATACAAAGAATCAACGAAACCAAGAGTTGGTTCTTTGAGAAAATCAACAAAATAGACAGACCCTTAGCCAAATTAACTAAAAGACAGGGAGAAAACACAAATCAACAAAATCAGAAATGAAAAGGGAGAATTAACAACAGACATTGTGGAAATCCAGAGAATATTTGGATCCTACTTTTAAAATCTATACTTCACCAAATTTAAAAACTTAAGTGAAATGGACAATTTTCTTGATAGATTCCACCTACCAGAGCTAAATCAAGGTCAGATAAACAGATTAAACAGCCCTATAACCCCTAAGGAAATAGAAACCGTCATTAAAAATCTCCCAACCAAAAAAAGCCCAGGACCAGATGGCTTTAGCACGGAATTCTACCGGACCTTCAAAGAGGAGCTAATACCAATACTTTTCAAACTCTTTCACAAAATAGAATCTGAAAGAACATTCCCAAAATCATTCTACGAGGCCACAATCACCCTGATTCCTAAACCACACAAAGACCCAACAAAGAAAGAGAACTTCAGACCAATCTCCCACATGAACATAGATGCAAAAATACTTAATAAAATACTAGCAAACCGAATTCAAGAACATATCAAAAGTATCATACAGCATGATCAAGGAGGCTTCATCCCAGGGATGCAGGGATGGCTCAACATACAAAAGTCTATCAACGTCATTCACCATATAAACAAGATGAAAGAAAAAAACCACATGATAATCTCGCTAGATGCAGAAAAAGCATTAGACAAAATCCAACACCCCTTCATGCTAAAAGTTCTGGAGAGAATGGGCATACAAGTGCCGTACTTAGAAATAATAAAGGCAATATACAGCAGGCCAGTGGCCAACATCAAAATAAATGGAGAGAAACTTGAAGTATTTCCTCTAAATTCAGGGACAAGACAAGGATGTCCACTTTCACCATAACTCTTCAATATAGTACTTGAAGTTCTTGCGAGAGCAATAAGACAACTAAAGGTCATCAAGGGGATAAACATCGGAAATGAAGAAGTCATATTATCCCTGTTTGCAGATGATATGACAGTATATATAAGTGACCCCAAAAATTCCACCAGAGAACTCTTACAGCTGATAAACACCTTCGGTAAAGTGGCTGGATACAAAATTAATTCAAAAAAATCAGAAGCCCTTCTTTATACAACAAACAAATGGGCTGAGGAAGAAATAAGGGAAAACAACCCCCTTCACAATAGCCGCAAACAACATAAAATACCTGGGGGTAACTCTAACCAAGCAAGTAAAGGACCTGTACAACAAGAACTTCAAGCCCTTGAAGAAAGAAATGGAAGAGGCCTTTAGAAGATGGAAAGATCTTCCATGCTCATGGATAGGTAGGATCAACATAATAAAAATGGCCATCCTACCAAAAGCAATATATAGATTCAATGCAATTCCTATCAAAATACCAACACATTTTTTATAGACTTGAAAAGAGCTAGCCTCAATTTCATATGTAACAACAAAAAGCCCAGAATAGCTAAATCAATCCTGTACAATAAAAAAAAAAATCTGGAGGTATTACCATCCCAGATTTCAAGCTGTACTACAGAGCAATAGTTGTAAAAACAGCATGGTATTGGTATAGAAACAGGCCAGTAGATCAATGGAATCAAATTGAAGATCCAGAAATAGACCCACACACTTATGGCCACCTAATCTTTGACAAAGAAGCCAAAACGGCACAATGGAAGAAGGACAGCATCTTCAACAAATGGTGCTGGTCCAACTGGATGTCCATTTGTAAAAGAATGAAATTAGACCCATACTTATCACCTTGTACAAAACTTAAGTCCAAGTGGATCAAAGACCTTAACATAAGGCTGGTCACACTAAATCTACTGGAAGAAAAAGTGGGAGAAACCCTCACACTAATTGGCACAGGCGACAACTTCCTGAACAGAACACCAACAGCTCAGGACTTGAGATCAACAATCAATAAATGGGACCTCATGAAAATGAAAAGCTTCTGTAAGGCAAAAGACACTGTCATTCGAACAAAACGGCAACCTACAGACTGGGAGAAAATCTTCACCAACCCCATATCTGACAGAGGGCTAATATCCAAAATGTACAAAGAACTCAAGAAATTAAATGCCAAGAAACCAAATAATCCAATCAAAAAATGGGGGACAGAGCTAAATAGAGAATTCAGAAAGGAGGAATCCCTAATGGCTGAGAGACACTTGAAGAAATGCTCAACATCCTTAATCATCAGAGAAATGCAACTCAAGACGACTCTTAGATTCCATCTCACACCTGTCAGAAAGGCTAAGATCAAAAACTCAAATGACAGCACATGCTGGCGAGGATGTGTAGAAAGGGGAACCCTCCACCATTGCTGGTGGGAATGCAGGCTTGTGTAACCACTATGGAGGTCAGTCTGGCAATATCTTAGAAAACTTGGAATAGCTCTGCCTCAGGACCCAGCCATACTACTTCTGGGTATACACCCAAATGCCTCTTCACGGAATCATAAGGAAGTTTCCTCATCTATGTTTATAGCAGCCTTATTTGTAATTGCTACAAACTGGAAACAACCCAGATGTCCCTCAACTGAAGAATGGGTTAAAAAACTGTGGTACATCTACACAATGGAATATAATTCAGCTATCAGGAACAAGGAAATTATGCAATTTGCAGCCAAATGGATGGAACTAGAAAAGCTCATCCTGAGTGAACTAACCCAGACTCAGAAGGACACATATATCATCTATTCACTTATAGTAGGATTTTAGCTATATAGTAGAAGGTATCGATACTACAACTAACACACCAAAGGGAACTTGGACATAGACTTCTTATCTTTAATTTTTATTTTTCATTTATTTTTTATATATTAGTTATATTTTTTCTATTTTTTAGTCTTTTTTATCTATTGTATGCTTATTGGTTTGTTTGTTTAGTAGTTCTCTCTCCCGGGCAACGAGACACTTTTCACTGATGGTACTGCTTCACAGACCCCCAATGAATGAGGAGCCTCTTGGCCCTCATATGAACTCTCAACTGAGATGAGGGACTGTTATATAAGGACACCCCACCCCAGAGAAATGGGATGGAAGGGTTAGGAGGTAAAGAAAAAAAATGAAATGTGATGTTTCTGCCTTTTACTACTAATTGTCATAAACTGTTTAGGGTAATTAAGAAATGCAAACTAATGGTTGTGCAAGCCAGTCATTCTGTTAGGTACTATGACAGCCTATTATAGTTACTTGCTAAGCTAATCAGAAATAAACCTGCTAAGAGACAAGCAACATCTGCTTCCCCTAATATAAGAGATAGATAGGGCCTCTTCAAAAACCTCAAGAGATCTGCAGAATAGGGCATTCAAAGATGTTTTCATAACTTTAGATTTTTTTATATCAAGACCTATCAACTCTTGACAGCACCCCCTATTCTCCTCCAAGTTGAAGATGAGCATCGAAGAATCTCCAGTGGGAGATGATTGAATTAGTCGCAAGCCTATCTCTTGTTAGGAAAAGCCCCTTGCCCCAACTGTAGACAGAATGCTGTCCAAAAAGGACAAAACCTGGAAGCAGGTAAGTCGACAGCCTAGCTCTGCCAAGACAGGGTAGGTAAGTCCTTCATAACCCCTGCTCTACAATCAATGTCTGTCAGAGAAGCGGGGCCAAACGACTGAAGATCGATGCTGTAATGTATGGAGAGAAAATGGGAACTGTCCAGGCAGCCACTGGTATGTCATTTCTTAGTTTGGGAAGCTTCAGGCCCTGTACTTCCTATAAAATCAGATATATTTATCCCTCTCAGGTCTCTGAGGTGGTTGAAGAACAGATAGCTAGAGTCTCATAATTAAATTTTGAGTTGTTTAGAAGTTAAGAGAGTGTTATAGATCTAAGAAGATACTTTTAAAATTGTGTTGCAAGTTAGTATGAATGTTGAGTCAGATATAGAACTTTAAACTCATGGAGATGTTTACATGGTAGAATGTTAAAGTCAGCTACCAAATACATATGGACTGGACATTGGGAATGTACGTTAAGCCATATAACCCTCATAACTGTGGCCTAATTACCTCTGTTGTATTGTATTGTATTTATTATTATAAGAGAAAGAGCCATTTGTTGGACTGAAAGCGGAAACTGTAGGGGGAAATAAGATATACCTTAAACTTTAAAAAAAGGGAAGAGAATTGGGGGCTGAGTGTGGGAGGGTGGGACTGGAGGGCGGAATAGGGAGGGGACTGCAACTGAGATGTAACTCGAAGAAATAAAAAATAAAGGAAAAATAAAATAAAGGAAAGAAAAAGAGGACCTAAACTGCCCAAAAGGCATTCTGCTAAAAGGAATGCTGGTTCTCCCCATGGGATAGTTCAATAGAAATCACCCTCTGGGATAAAGAGACAAGGAAGTGACCATAACCATGCAAAACTGCCCCTGCCATCCAGTGGAACACATCAGCCTGTGGCAATGGCTGTGTTCACTCCGAAGGAAGGAAAGCGGGTTGTATTGACTTTCTTTTTATAATTATTGTTATTATTATTATGTTTATTTATTACTTAAAGTTACATCTCCATCACAGTGTCCTCTTTCCACCCCTCCTGGTTTCACCCTCTCCTCCCTCTCCCACCCATCCTACTCCTCTGATATGGAGTGTCCCTACATATCAGCCCCTCTCAGTTCAACAGTCATATGAGGGCTAAGAACTTCCTCTTTCACTGGGAGCCTACATGGTAGCACCCCTAGGGCAAATTGTCCCATTGATAGGTAACAAAGTCTATATTCCTGATCTTTTTGGTGTGTTGGTTGTAGGATAGTTATCCTGTACTATATGACTAAAATCCAATTACAAGTGCCATGTACATCTTTCTGAGTCTGGGTTAGCTCACTCAGGATGAACTTTTCTAGTTCCATCCATTTGGCTGCGAATTGGATGATTTCCTTTTTTCTGACGGCTGAGTAGTATTCCATTGTGTAAATGTACCACAATTTTTTTTTATCCATTCATCAGTTGAGGGACATCTGGGTTGTTTCCAGTTTCTAGCTATTACAAATAAGGCTGCCATGAACATAGATGAGGATATGTCCTTTTGGTTTGGTGAGGAATCTTTTGAGTTGATACCCAGAAGTGGTATTGTTGGGTCTTGTGGTAGAGACTTTCTAAGCTCAAATGTAAGAGAAGCCTTTTATTGATTGCTTGAATGAGTGATTGGTTGATTGATAATTAGTTAATTAATTTCTGTGAATATTGGGAATTTGCTTTCATCAATGATAAATTGGAAATCCTTCGTGTGCAGGTTCTTGGGCTTTTGCCTGTTATGGTGAGTAAATAATGTTGTACAGGGTCTTTGGAGGAACCAAGGTCTGAGAAAGCCTCTCCCAGAGGAAAATTCTCATGTGTTAAGCTTGTTCCTCCTTGTACTCACAGACATGTTGAGTGTCTGCTTCTCGCGCCATCTGAGAACTGGCTTCTGTGGTTCATCTGGAAGGTGAAAACTGTCTGGTCAATGCTTTCTGCACAACCTTGGACCCAATCACATTGATGAGATTGGCCCACTGTATCCAGCTTCCTGGGAGGAACATCAACCATCTGTTGGGGAAAGTTTTGAAACAGGAAAAGGTACCTTATTCTTAGCCCAGAGGATTCCTCTTGCTATTTGAAATCATTTGTTGTCTTTCATCTTGTCTGTGCTTAGCCTCCTCAGCTCCATGTTGAGACAAGATGCCCAGAGCCCATGTGTTTACCTTCACACAGTTCTGGGATAGTGGAAACTCAGTGCAGCACAGAGCCTTCCCACCACACTGTAACCTGCTTCAAAGCCAGCTTGGCAACTGCTAGGTGACTGATTGAATGATTTAACTATCAGTAGATAGACATCTACAGATGGGTTGTTTCTTAAGTACTGCAGGCATAGATGTCCCCACAGATGTCAGTGCGATTAGTCAAGACTGCCAGCCAGTCCCAAGTTCCTCATAACTGAATATAGTGTTCAGGCTATAGTTCACAGGGAGCTAGTGGTGACCTGCAAGAGAGCTGGATCAAGCTAAGTGGCTTTTCTGAGTATTTCTCCTGTCACTGGTCACTCTTGTTTAATTTCCTCACCTTTTATGGAGTGTTTAATTCCAACACATGGCTTTTATGTGCTTAGAGTTTTGTTGGTGCTGCATTTAGTCTGCAACAATTTTCCTAAAACCAGGACAGGTTAGACACATCAACCATCGCTCTATCCATTACTTATCCTTCATCTATTATCTATCTATCTATCTATCTATCTATCTATCTATCTATCTATCTATCTATCTATCTATCTTTCTTTCTTTCTTTCTTTCTTTCTATCTACCTACCTATCTATCTATCTATCTATCTATCTATCTATCTATCTTTCTTTCTTTCTATCTATCTATCTATCTATCTATCTATCTATCTGTCTTTCTATCTATCTATCTACCTATCTATCTATAATCTATCTATCATGTATCTACCTATCTATTTTTCTATCATCATCATCTATAATTTCATCTATCTATCTATATTTATCATCTATGATCTATAATCTCTGTATCATCTGTCATCTATTTAGTTTTCTATTTATATATTATCTATCATCAATATATTTATTGTCTATAAAGCATTAATCTATTTATACCTGTTTATCAATGTGCTATCCACCTATATATCATCTATCCATATAAAATAAGTATTTACACTTTTATTGTCAAGGTGGACAGGGATATTATGCTCATTAGCAAACACCAAGGTCTTTGACTTGTGAATTTAAAGAACTGTTGATGGTACTGCTATAGCATCACAATTTTCTTTGTGATGTGATGACATCATAAGTCATATGATGTCATAGACTTCTATGACAGAATAAGCTTTCTTTTGTGGATGGGAAATTTTCAATGATCATGTTCCACTTTCTACATAATGTACCGAGAGTGACTCTGGCTGTTTCCATTGAAGACTGCTGTGGTGATCAGGACCCTGCACCTGCAGCAGAACAATTGTGGCTGTAAACTCTCCACACCCAGCTCTCTAGTCACAGCCTGTCTTTGATCCAAGTAAGGAGCATTTGCCCCATGCCCAGTAGCAGATGGATCCTGGAGAAGCCAGGGAGCCTGTGCTCTTCGTCTCCCTCTGCTCCACAGCCGCTTGCTGGAGCCTACATAGCCAACTACAGCTCAGAATGCCAGTGCCTAGAGATCCAAATAGCTCGGTCCCTCTGACTCCTTGTTCTGTCTGAACTTCTCAGCCTCTGTGACCATTCTGTACTCTCCCTTGCAAGCTATCCGCTTCTCCTGCCTGCTTCTTTTGCCTCATGTCTAATGTGAACCAGACAGGCAAGGTCATCGTTAAGTCTCAAGGCTACGGCCTGATAGTTAAAGAGCACTGCCCGGATTCACAGCTCCAGTGGCGAGACACAGAGAATAAGTACAGTTAGCAGTCTATCAGTGGGAAAGTGCTCCTCCCTGGTGCTCCACACCAATCCTTCCCAAACAGACCCTTCACTCCATACACGGACGTTTGTCACAAAAGGACCATCCAGAAGTTGGGCACTTCCTTGACAGGGCTGAAGTCTTGATGCTCACTTCCCATCTGAGTGTCCACTAAGGTCAATATCACCCCACACTAGGTCTGAAGACTTTCGTTTGTATCTTAAGTCAATTCCTAGTTCACAGTCAGACACTGTGACCTGTTTCCTGCCTATTGCTCCGCTCCGGGGATTTGAGGTGTAATGACCCCTCTAGGTATTTTGGATCTTCTTGAAGGTCTACTGCAAATCCTTATTCATATCCCTTATAAATTGAGTGGCTAACAAGGTCATTATTCTCCTAGAACAGCATGTTTTTGGACTTTTGTTTGTTTTAAGCCAAATGCAGGGTTGGAAAATAATGTAGTATGTTCCCCCTCCCCAAAAAAAGAAAAACTATATGAAGACCACTCCCACCTTTGGTTGAATGAATTCTTTTTGCCCGTTTGATGTTTAATATTTCACGCACTATCACTGACCACATCTTCATCAGTCGCTTCATTGTTAAGATCTTGTCTTCATCCTGATAGACTACTGTATCTAATTTCTATCCATACCCAGCCGGTAAAACAACAAGTAAAATCCCAGTGCCTGTACGACACATATCCCTCAGTCCAGCACTCATCCCCCACCCAAGGAGTCGGGGCCCATGTCAGCTCCAGGGAGACAAACATCTTCATCCCCTCTGGCGTTTCTGATTCTATGTGACAACATTGCAACCTGCCTGGATGTGTTGGATAGACCCAGCCTCCTTTGAGGCCTGAGAGCTAGACGTGCTGTCACATTCCACCACTTCGGCTCATACATTTCACCTTGTTGATGCTCCATGGTCCTCCTAGGTTTGCTGGTGACAGTGTGACCTTCAGCAGGGCAGCTCATCCATCATGATTTGAACTTTACACTTCATTCCATTTCTTCTCGGCAAGGAAACCTTTGTCTACAGCCCTGTTTACCACCCACAGGGGAGCTTCAATCTGTGTAGCCCTGTAATGCACGTGAGGGTGTGTGTGGAGGAGAGGGAAGCATGTGCATACATGAAACACTGTGGATGAACACCTCAAATTCTAGTTGCCATCTGTTCATCATCTCTGTAGCGTATTATGCACTTCCTCTGCCTGTCTTCAGTTTGAGCGCAGTGGCTGAGTTAGTAACACAACTTCTTATCAGAATTTGAAAGATTCCTTTAGCAGCTGTAATGGTTTGAAGGTGAAATGCCCCACACAGACTAGTGCATTTGTGCACTTAGTCTCCAGCACCAAGCACTATTTTGGAACACTGTAGAATCTTTAGAATGTTGGAAAAGCTGGAAAAGATGGGTCAATGTGAAATGAAGCTCATAGGTCACAGTGTGGTTTCACTTCTTGTCCATGTTGGTCTGATGAAATGTGAACAAGTCTCCTTAGATGTGTACCTTCATGGGGCCACTAGCTGCTATGTCTTCCCCACATGGAGGGTCTATCTTCATGAACCACCAGCCAGCATAAATCTTTCTTGTTTATCCATTTTTATAAATAAGATAAATTATCTTATTTATCCCTTAAAAGTTTTCTAGTCTTGTATTTGATCACAATGAAGAGAAAGTAAGTAATACAGTAGCATTTAGATTTAGGCTTGTAAGCATAAGCAGGACAGGAAGAAACCTATCCTGAAATGCTTATTTGCGAAAATATGAAGCATAAGTTGTTCACAAGCCATGGCCCTTCCGAGGCCATGACACAGAGTGCAGAGGACAATCTCCTAGAGTGGACTGAGGGAACCTAGGTGTAAAATCTCCCAGACTCATAATACCTTCTAGGGCAGAAATAAAAGCCAGCTAGCTATGAGCAAGACCAAAACAAACAGAAATTCCAACCCTGAGAACAAAGTGAGCTTGGTGACCTCTCGATTCTTTTACAAAGCAGTTACTTACTGACGCTGGGTTGCTGATGGCAGTTGCCAGAATCCAAGTGCCTGACTCTGTGTTGAGATTTGGATGGGGGAGCTGTTCCTCCAAAAGGGACACCAGGACATTTGGTGACATCATCTTGCCTGTTGTGTTTTTAAGTGTGATAAAATTGCTCAGGACCTCAATGTTGATTTTTTAACTCTGTGTAGAAAGGGTGAGGTCACATTTCTCCGAGGAGGACACACATAGTCTTTGAGTTTGCTCTTACAGGGCACTGAGAGATGGAATTTCTACTTGTTTGTGAAAACTTTCTATATGTGTAAACATCGCATGTAACCAATAAAAACTGCATGTGTGGTCAGTACAGCATTTGCACCACTTGGCAATTGGCCAATTTTATCACCAATGCTTCTAGAGTCAGCTCTTTCTCCAAAGCTCTGTATTTTAGGGTTTCAATATGATAATATGAAATATTTCTGGATGAGGTTTCTCAGTGGATTCATAAATACTTCAGACTTCCACATCAAGTGAGAAGCACAGCTCAGACTTTCACACAGATGACAGGTAACAGAATTGACAAACTAATGAAAATCAAGAGTAATGTGCTTGGGGAGGGTCTCCTAAGGTTAGTACATCATCTGAAGCTCAGATAAACAAAGGGAATAGATACACACACAGGCGATAGTTGACAGAGACGTGAGTAGACAGGCAAATACAAACCAGGTGTCAGATTGACTGGGACACAGGATGCTCAGATGACTTGGTTTCCCACATTGCTTTTTCTTCAGCATTGTGGAAAATTTTAAACTTTCTTCAAAAAACCAAAAGTATAGCTACAACATTCTGGGTATATATTAAAAGGAAATACGATGACTTTATCTGAGATATATTTGTAGTCTCGTGTTTAGTGCACAAGCATTGACAGCAGTCAAGATTTAGAATCCATCAAGATGTTTGTAGGTGGATGATGGTATAAAAATGTCATATGCATATAAAATAGAGCATTATTTACCCATTAAAAAGAATGGGATCAGTCCATGTGCAGCCATATAGATGAACCTAGAGTTGGCAATGCTGAGTGAAATATGTTGGAGACAGAAAGACAGTTCCCACATGTTCTCACTCATAGGTGGGAATCACATAAAATTAAAGCCTAGGCCCACGGTCATTTGAGAACAGGAAAGTGTATGGAGGACTTAAGAGTGGGTAATGGTGGCAGCATACAGTGGAAGAGAGAGAAATCCCAGCATTCTGCTGTACAGCAGGATGACTGAGCTCCATTTCAACTCATCCATTAAAATATCTGCTGTGTTTGTTGGTTCTGTTGATCTTCATGTGTTGATAGTGACCCTTCTTGGTCTCTCTATTCCTCTTCCCTCTCTTATACAGGACTTCTAGAGCTCCACCTAATATTTGGATGTTTGTCTGAGGATCTGTTTTGATTTGCTGCTGGGTGGAGTTTCTCAAAGGATAGTTATGCTAGATTCCTGTACCTTTGGGTCTGTGGGTTGCAGGATAGTTAGCCTGCATTATATGGCTGAAATCCAGTTATAAGTGAATGTATGCCATGTGTATCTTTCTGGATCTGGATAAGCTCACTCAGGATGAGCTTTTCTAGAGCCATCCATTTGTTTGCAAATTGCATGATTTCCTTGTTTCTGATAGCTGAGTAATATTCTATTGTGAAAATGTACCACTGTTTTTTGTTTTTTGTTTTCTATCCATTCTTCTGTTGAAGGGCATTTGGGTTGTTTTTTGTTTCTAGCTATTATGAATAAAGCTGCTATGAACACAGCTGAACACTAACCAAAAAGAAGAAGAAAGAAGAAAAAAATCACACTTAGACTAGGCTTAAACATCCCTATACATACATAGATGATAGACAACTTGGTCTTCATACAGTTCCCTTAGTAAGTAGGGGCGGGGTGGGGGGGTGGTCACTGTCATGGACTCTTTTGCCTATTAGTGGGACACTTTACCCTAGCTGGGCTCCCACATTGGGCCCCCCGAGCAAGAGGAAGCTCTTAGCCCTCATGTGACTGATGAGCTGAGGAGGTTTGATATGTGGGCCCCCCCCTTACCTGAGGAGAAGGAGAGGAGGGAAAGAGAGGGAAGAAGGTAGGAGGGTGGGACCAGGAGGGAAGAGGAGAGGGAGCTGATCGATCGAGATGTAATTTGAATAAACAAACAAATAAATAAATATTGAAAAATACTCTGGGAAAAACAAACAAAAACAAAAATGCAAAAATACCTACGAGGATAGAAACAAAAGCTAACAAACAAACACAGCGATGCTACTATCCTGAATCAAGGCCACTGGTCATACTCATTCACTGAATTATAACTTCTCATCTCATAAATGCATGAAGATTTTGTATGTGAATAAAAACAAAGCTACAATTTAGAAAAATAAAGCCATCCCTCTGTATGTGCTTGGGGAGGGTGCTGTTTTAGGAAGACATTGATGCTGGGGTCAGTAGTCTCTCTTTGTGAACACAAACCATTGCATTTCCTGAAGACTCAGGCAGTCCACGGACACGAGTGGACATATGAGATCTCTTTCTAAAAGCCCACACCAGACCCCTTCTCTCCCCTGAGCATTAGAGCCCCGGCCTTTCTAGCCTTCAGGACCCTGAACTTGCACCAGGACCCCCTATGCTCTCAGGTCTTCAGTTTGAGTTCAGAATGGTGGTGTTGCCTTGCCTGGTCCTAAAGGCTTCAGACAAGGCTGAATTTAAGCAACAATTCCAAGGTTCTCCAGACTATAGCAATTTGTTGAAGGTCTTGCTGTTAAGTGTAATCATGTGAGCTGTTTCTTCTAAAAAGTCACCTCTGATTCTCTGTCTGCCACCTATACACCTCCCAAGAAGTAACAAATACACATAGGTGTTATAATGTATTATATATTTTCATAATATGTAAATATATTCACATAATTTTGCATTTACTTAATAACCAAGCCTTGATTTTTATAGGTGTATTTTATATTTTTGGTTGTGAGCCTAGCCTTTAACAGCTGAGCCATCTCTCCAGCCCAGTATAGGTGTATTTTAAAGGAGGGAGACAAATAAAAAATTGTACCCAAGCAACCTCGTGACTAATGTTTATGCACTTTTTGAAAACCTCTATGTAACTGCAAAGTGCCTCTCAAATCCTGGAGGAGGGAAGCACAGCAAAGCAGCCTACAGAAGTGGGCATGCCACACTCACTCAGTCCTGGAAAGGGACAGGACTCACAAAACCAAGCATGTATAAGGTCAATGAGTAAGCTGATTAAGTGTAAGGACAATGGGAGACAGAAAGATGAAAGAGTGCAGGGAGTCCACACCGTAAACCCTGCCTCACGAGAAAGAGCTGTGACTTTATCCTACAAAGTGCTTGGGCAGGAGGAGACAATTTCCTCTGTAGTGTAAAATTCTAGTGGGTATGTGCAGCTACTACATATCCAGGGAGCAAGCATGAGAATCCTGCCCCTGACTCTATTGTGACCCATAGTCTAACTCATCTTCAAGGGCACAGTGTGGAAAGTAAACTGGAAAGTGCTTAGGTGACACATAGAGGATCAGTGGTGTCCATACTTTTGACAGACATACCTTTCACAAGTTTGGTGACAAGAGCTGCTTGCTTCTCTAGTCTTGTTTCCCAAGCCTATAACTCTAGTACAGTCATATGAAAATCATCAAATTAACCTCACTAATGGATATTAATAGAATGACTGATAAAGACAATCAAGGTCATTAAGAATATTGACACTCTGAGAAACTATTGCAGCCTTAGGGAGCCCAAGGGGACAGGGCAATTAAGTGATGTGATATGGTATCTTGGAATCGAAAAGGTACAGTTGAAGGCCTTGAATAGCAGAAAAACACTTGTCTGGCATAAATTCAGCCCTAGGTTAAATTACCCACATGATAAAGTAAATGAATAATGAACAAGCAAATGACAATGGGTATAGATTGATACAAATTGGTACAAAGTCATAAAAACTACAGCATTTATTTTAAGAGTGGTGTGTAATCAGCTGGGACAACTTCCAGGAAGGAGAGAATGGTAATCATCCCAGGGACAGTTGAACAGGAGAGCAGAGCTATGGACATTCAAAAGCTTCCAAGGAGAGCAGGGGTGGTTCTGCCACATATTTTGGAAAGGCAGGACATGAACTGTGTAGTTTGCATAAAGGAAGTGGGGTGATGAATGTCTTCCCCTCGACACTCACATTCTTGTGTCCTGGGCCAAGAATTACAAAGAGTTCCTGGCATTTCGGTATGAATAATTTAAGGTTAGTAAGTCAAGTGACTAGATGATTAAGAAGCTGTGAGGGAAATTTGTTGTCCTCACATGTCCTTCTTCATGAGAACTGGGAAGGCTAGATTCTCTTTGCCTCTATTGTGGCCTTCTCTTTTCTTCCCAATACTAATGACAATGGCCATGAGGATGTTGTGAATAGTAAAGCCCATGTCTGGTCTCTAGCCATCCATCAAAGCCACTGTGTCTTAGAATCCTCCCTTAATCAGACATGATAAAGAATTCCATTAGGTCAGAAGTTGATTTAGGACTTTGGAAAGATACTGTGGAGTCTCAGAACCTGAATTGGGATCATGAGGGCACAGTATTGAAACTGCAACAACTTAGTTAACACATATATTTATAAATAACTATAAACTGTTATATTAGGCTGGCCAAGAAGCCAGTGGGAGGCCAACAAGCCTGGCTCACCTTAGCTGGTGGCCTGACCTGTCCTGAGGATAAAGCCCTGAACCAAGGGTGGCCTTCACCACCTGCAACTGAAACTGTGTTAACTAATATATTATTAATAACTATAAACTATTATATTAGGCCAGGAGAGCAGCTGATGGCAGCCTAGCAGGAGGCCTGTAGGCTTGCCTTAGCTAAAGACCTGTGGCGGGAAGCCAATATGTCTGGCTCACCTGACTCACCTTAGCTGGAGGCTTGAAACCCACAGAGGTCTTTTCCCAATAATTAAATATACCAATAGCTTTTAATGTTTCAACACTTAGGCATTAGCTGGATAGATTCTCAACTATCTAATCTAGGTTAACCCGACCACCTAATCCCAACCAGCCATGTGGCTTGCTGTACCTTCAGAGCTCAAACTGAGACATCCTGCTGTTTCCAAATACTGGCAGAAAGAGCACTTCTTCTGTTTTTGTTGTTTGTTTGGTTTTTTTTTTCCACCCAGGGTTTTCCACCTTCCTAATCTCTCTCTGCCCAGCTAAATGGCCATCAGCAACTTTTATTATCCAATCAGAGAATGCCTCAGAAAGGGTGGTAATCAGATTTCCAAGCACTGGAACCAGTCTCTGAGAACCAATGTACAAGACCTCCCCCCAGCACAATATAAAGATGGGGGGATCAGCAGAGGGATCCAAATACAATGAGATGCTGTAAAGACCAAGTACAAGAGAGTTCATCGGTCATCTTGGACACAGCTTTCCACTCAGGGAATGTCACATCCAAGGAACTGGAAGAGACAAAATGAGATTGGTCCATCCTTGTTATGGCTGAGAAACCAAAACTCTCTTAGCCATATCTGACTTTGGGATGCATTGCATTATTTTTGCTAGTTTGTCCACAGATGATCATTCTGCATGGCTTGGCAATCAAGTAGGACACAACGTTGGAGAAACTGCTTATATTTTTGAAATATAAAATTGCTTGAAAAACAGGCAAAACTCTGTGATTCATGTCTTTTTATTATAGAGGGTGTTAAAAATTGTTACCCTAATAAACTCTTTGAACAAAAATAGTTTACAATTTCTAGACTTCAGTTACAGAGTGAATGGATGCAAAATGTACTGTGTGACCTTCACCACAGTCTGTAAGAGCTGCAGCCTGGTAGCATCTTCTAGGAGACTTGCAGCACTCCTAGACCAAGAATGTCCTGGTAGTGATGGGGGTGGCTTAGTGGCCTTTAGCCTGCAATATGATGAGAGGGGCTCACCATTCCCCCACCACCATGGTGCGCAGGACAACAGATTCTCTTTCTAATTCAATGGTCCCCCTGTTACTCTGAAATACTTCCAAAATCCTGGAGAATTTTAGGAATTTGAGTACTCATCTACAGAGACAACTCCCTAAAGAGAAGAATCACCCAATCAGTCAGTCTGGTATATCAGAACCAGCCCAGTTTTCAAAACACAGAATATTGATCTTCTAGGATAGTTCACAAATATCTTACTTAATCCTCCTCCTCAGCAAGCTCATTAGCACAATGACCGATCCAACCAGGAATCAAGGACACCATTAAATGAGTGCAGGAGCTCATGAGTAATTTCATAATGGCATTAGTCCTTAGATTTGTGTGGTTCAAAGAACACAGCTTTAGAAGCTGGAATACCATGCCCTCACTTGCTACAAAAGAGTAAGTGGCTTTATGATTTAACAGTGCTGTTGAGGTTCTTTCAACTTGAATTTTACTTTATTCTAGCTTCTAAAGCAATCACACTGACAGTTGCCAGATGGGCAATAAAGAATGAAAGCATATCGAGCAAGAAATGCAACAAGGCCTTCATGGAATAAGGACTATAATCTTTTATTTATTAAGATGTTATGTTAAATATTTGAAGAGATCAACATTTAATTTTAAAAAAATCTGTTGAGTTGGAAAAGAACTCATGGATTATAGATATCCAATTAAACAACATCACAGTGTCTACCCTGTCTTTCAATGGAGGAACTTAAACACTACACAACTTAGTTGCACAGAAAGTAGGCAGAGGGGTGGGTGCTGTAATTCAGTATATATGAGTGTGAGGTTCTGCAATCATATCCATATGACACATGTGAAATATCAAGCAAGGTAGCTCATCTCTGTAACATAAGTGTTGAGGAGGCTGAGGCAGGAGGATTAAGGCTTGTCGTCTGCCATTGTTGCCAATTCTTGAGCTATAGATTCAGTGAAAGATCTCTCAAAGAAACATAGGCCTCCATATGTATGCATGTTTGCCTGCCCTCATACACACACACACACACACATGCACACACACACAGAAACACACATATACACACACATGCACTCACACACATACACACACAGAAACACACACACAGAAACACACATATACACATACATGCACTCATACACATACACACACATGAACACATACACATACACACATGCACTCACACATACATATACATGCACTCACATACACACATACTCACACTGAAAGAAAGGAAGAGAGAAAGAGAGAAGAAAAGGAGAAAGAAGGAGAGAAAGAAGAAAGAAATTAAATTTGATTTAATTTTTTAGTTCCTCCTGTAAGTAGAACGACCTGCCCCTTCTGTTTTGATGTTGATATAGGCTTTGAAATTGGAAGCAGTAGGTTACTAATGCCTAAGGAAGGAAGTGCATCTTTGGGTCTTTGGCTTGGGAACCAAGCTGCCTCCTAGCACATTCATGGCTGTTCTGGTGGAGACATCCAAGCTACTGACAACTACCACCAGCCCCAACAGGTGAGCTCATCTTCTAGTACGCAGCCCCCAAACCTTCTGCACCTCCCTCCATGAGACATTGTTCAGCTGGAAAGATCTAAAGTTTTCTTTTTCTCTTTAATAAGTATAAGAGTATTCACTGAGAATATATTCACTTTTACTTTGTAAGCCAAGAGATAGTCTTTATTTCAAGCAACAGCCTGTTTAGCATGAGTTTTGAAGATTACATTCATTGAAGGACCTCAGCTGCACACAGATGAATTGAAAAGGAACAAATCTAGACTGTAAAAAGGGCACCCTTGCTGACACCCCCAACACACACACTCCCCAGGGGATTGCATGAAGGCTGTGTGGGAGGCAGTGACTCTTGGAGAGAAGACCTGTTCTCTCCACACCTGACCACCATCCTGGGGACACTCAGGGGACACATACAAAGTCCATGCTAAGTCTGTAGTCCTCAGCCATCTTCCATTTGGAGATCTGCTTCTACTGGAGGTGAAGTTCAGTTTTTCAGCATTGATTGGTGTGGAGGAGTATGTTCTTCTAAGTCAGTGTTCTGGAAAATTCATAGTCCACATAGCAAGGCATTGTTAATCAAGGTGTATTCAATGTTATTTGGTCATTTTAACATTATGAAGTTGTCACATGTAATGATCATTAACTGCTTCATAAGATGCAGCAAATGTTACACTAGTTCTGATGAGTCACAGTAACTCCTGTTAGCAAGGAGTCCAGATCATTCTTATCTGGTTTGATCCTGTAGGTGGGTATCTAAGTGACCCCAAGACAGAACATGGAGGTATCACACATCAAGTGTGATTTTTGACTCACCATAATCTTCATCTTACAGGGGGCTCTGGGAAAACTCCTCCATCCTGGTGATTCTAGGATGCAAGAGACTGTAACTATTACCGATGGAGTTGGAGTCATCTTTCTCTCTCTTGGGACCATTCTTGGGTCTGGTGGCTGCATTCAATGCTGAGCTTTCTTCACTGAACACACAAATAGTAAAAGAACCACCAGAAAAACAGAACACAGATATTTTCTCACCCAAGAATTGGACTGCCTTTATTTGATATTACAGAGTCTCATCATGGCCTGTGGTTCTGAGACAATGTTAAACTATCAAGACACAACATACAGTTTTGGATCATTTCCTGTGCACACAAGAGCTCTTGGCCCATGCCCATATCAGAACATGCCCTTTAGAACCTAAGACATCCCTTTCTGGTTGATGCTGGTACAGTGACTCCTGAAGACTTGGGGTTCTATAAAGGGCCTACATTAGTCTCCCCCTCTCACTTTGTGATAACAGAATATTTATCTTATGCTAAGCTTAGAACAGAAGGAGGCAGATCCACAGTGACAACTCTGCTCTCAGGAAGGGGGTGTCTGAACACTTTAGTGTCTAGATGAACAAGTCTTATCTTTGTAAGCATATAGAATTGTCTCATTTCAGCTAATGCTCTGCTCTTGGGGACTTGGCATCCCACAACATCCCAGACCCAGGGAATGGTGTGCTGCTTCACTCAGACATAGGCATATGGCTGCTGTGTGTAGGCATGGTGTTATTTCCCAGAAGCCAGTGCACACAGCATTGGCTCTGACTCTGAGACTCACTTGAAGTTCGTGCTATATAGAACATGTGCATAAGTTCTACACACTCCTGGGCTCAGGGATAGGACTCTGCAGTAGCCCAACTAGCAATATCATGGCCATCCCATGCAGATGGTAACTCAGCAGTAGGTCCATGGAGCCATGGACAGAGTGCCATGACCCTATGCTACAAAACCTGCACACACTCTAGCAATACTTCAAGTCCCATATAGGTCATAGTCAGAGAAGTATTCTGGTGGCTGCTGTAGCTCAGACGCAGGGACACTTCGCTCCATCCGTAGAGGTGTTTCATGCCATACAGACAACGAGTCTCAGGGAGAAAGGATAATTGCTGGCAAAGGATTTGATGGAGCTCTGATGTCCTATTGTCTACACCCCACAATAGGGAGAGGTCCCTTCCACCATAAAGCTGGTCCTTGTAGGACTGGATTAAATAAGGTCATGTGCTGTGTCCTGTGTGCTGTGTGTACCCCTGGATTTCTACCCTGCAAGGCAGCCGCTCCTCATTTGAGGTCTGCCAGTAATGTCAACTAGGAACGCATTCCAGTACGTAGCTGCTTCAGTTTTGCTGGCAGTATTCGGAATGGCTCTAGAAGTCTCTAATCAGTTTTCCTGTTGATATCATTTCTTCCTAGTAGCATGGATCTTAAAACAAAAATCAATATCCTCAGGAATTCTGCTTTTAATTATGTTTGTGCAGGAGACCCTCATCAGTGAAAGTTAATGAGAACAAAAGAAAATTTACAGAATGAAATACTGACTAGAATGTAGAAAATTAAGCTTTCATTGTTTTCAGAGTATAATTATTTGTATACTGAAAATGTTTTTTATCTAAATTTTTATTTAGAATTTAAATGCCAAAAGGAACTTCAAGTTGTTTAATATGAAATATCTTCTGAAATTCACTACAACAAAGTAGTTCCCAAATAATGCACACTTTAACCATTTGAGAAAATATAAATTAACTTGACCAGACTGTGCTAGTGAACACCTGAACTTCATAGATAAGTGCGAAGAAATAGTTAACAAATGGAGCTGGAAACATTCATATTCCGTATATAATATATGTACATTTAGGTATATACATCTGTATTCTGAATTCAAAAATTAACTAAAGACAGGCTAAGAATTTAAATGCCAAAAAGGAGCTTCAAATTGTTTAATATGAAGTATCTTCTGAAACTCACTACAGCAAAGTATTTCCCAAGTAATACACAATCAAACCATTTAATAAAATATAAATCAATTTAAACATTTTAAAGTTTAAGATTTTTACATGTCAAAAGATTTTTTTTTTGAGACAGGATTTCTCTGTGTATCTCTGGTTGTCCTGGACTCACTTTGCAGACCAGGCTGGCCTTGAACTCACAGAGATCTGCCTGCCTCTGCCTCCCGAGCACTGGGATTAAAGGTGTGCGCCACCACGCCTGGCACCAAAATATTCTTAAATAAAGGTTAAAATGTCAAAAATGTGAAAAAATATTTAAGCACAATCCTAATATATTTCAAGTTAACCATCACCATCTACAGAGACCTGGGATGTCACTCAGTCCTTCAGTTTTGCTTGTCCTACATAGCACGTTTGATGGCAGGAGTCAATCCCCAGCACTAGAAATAAATACATCAATAACCAGTAATTTATAAGAATACCATCTGTAATTTCTTTTAAAATACTAAACATGTGAGCAGACATTTCACTGAGGAGAAACGGAAATGGCTGCAAACATGTAAAAGGAAGTTTAACATTGTCCATGCTACGTTCGTACAAGCCAACAGTTGACCGTGCCACCACCTTAAACAGACTTTATCACTAATGTTGCAAAGACTTTTGATAAGTCCTTTGGAAATCTTAGTTCCAGGCCAGGGGAGTCTTTTTCACAATCAAGACCCAGGGAACTAATGCTACTTCTCGGAAGAGCTTGGACTAGGTCTTTGGGTCCCCTGATCCATCCTTAGGACACTGTGGAAGATGCTTATCTGAATGCTCACAGCTACACTGTACAGCACAGAATAAGATGAGCAATGTTTTGAACAGGAGGACAAGATCACATGGCAGAACAAGATATTTCAAAGAAGAGAAGGCAAGGAGCTTGTGGGTGAACTCGACTGACTTTTTCTTTGTTGCTGATTAACTTGCAGAATTTACTGTTTCCAGTTGTCAGTCAAACTTCTTTATAGATATTGTAACAATAGTTCTTAGGTGTCACGAAGACATAAGTCAGTACTTTTCTATAAGCTAGACGATTCCTCATGATGCAGATGGACTTCCTTCAAACAGAGACTAGTCTGATGACCAAAGACTGAGGCTATCTATCCATCCACCCATCCATCTATCCATTTATCTATCATCTGTCTATTTCCCTGTCATCTGTCTGTCTATCATCTATCTATCTTTCCATCCATCCATCTATCATCTGTTTGTCTATCTATCATCTATCTGTCTGTCTGTCTATCTGCCTATCTATCTATCTATCTATCTATCTATCTATCTATCTATCACGTGTTTAAGCTTTACTCTCTGTCACGTCAGACAAATGCAATAATTCAGACTCATCAATAAAAAAAATTTAAGCATTAAAATATCCTTACAATCCTATGTGACCATAAAATGTTAAGTATATTTATGGATACAATAAAATCAAATGAAAAGCAGAAAATAATGAGCATACGACAAAGGATTAGTAACTATGGATGGAGTGGTGCTTGAGATTACACTGACATTGTCATCGAGGCCATACTTGTATTTGATGGTGATTCATGGGAAACAATAACTGAATAAGACTACCCAGTGTGGACCAAAATAGTGTGTTTCAATCTGAGTTATATATCAATAATCTTGAACTGAGATCCATCAGATAAAAAAATAACTAACCAATGAATCAATAGATTGAGGCAGAAGGGTAAACATGGGCAGCCACGTGCTAAGGACTAGGCATGTTCCAAACTCAGAGCTCATTACTCCAACTTTCCTGTGGGCTGACTAAGCAGAGGCTAGTTGCAGAGACATGGCTGCCCCTAGAATAACACTGGAAGGAAAGGACTAAACTGTGGGTGTCCCGTCCAGATAATCAGATCACATAAGCCTCCAGTGCATATTAGGCCCAGCCATACTTGAAGAACATTCAGGTCATTTAAAAGTATGCATCTGGTTGAGAACCAGAGGGGGTTGTAATCGTTCTGATGAATCCCAGGTATTTTAAAAAGTCATCTGTCAGCAAACATGGATTGTGGGCAGATTTGCTGTGTGAACAACATGCTCTAGGAAGGGAAAAGAGAGAGACTGATTGGAGGGGACTCCACAGTATGTGTGAAGTGATTTATAATGTGTGTGCATGCATGTGTATATGTGAGTGTGTGTGGAAGACAGAGAGAGAGTATGTGTGTTGGCAGGGTTCAAAGGGCACCATGCACTTGGTGTTGGCCTACCTCATCATTCCACACTGCGTCACAGGACTTGAAAGCTGTTCTTAGGAGAATCCTGTTTCTGTAGAATATTTGGGATCCATTGGATGGGAGAGTTGGGTCTGTGACAGTCATAAGGGTAAAGTTACAGTGATGTGTGCCTTTCCTGAACTGAGAGATGCTAGAGAACTTGTACCTTCATGACTGGTCTAGTGGCCATGTGGCTTCTTTTCCAGGTAACATAGCTGTGGCAGTTGGTATGGGAACCCAGGGCCTCCAATGGTTTATAACTTGGGACAGTTGGTATTTGTCTCTGCCTTTACAGAGCCCCAGTGTTAATAAAATCCCACCACCAGAACTTTTATTTATTTATTTATTTGTTTGTTTGTTTATTCATTCATTCATTTATTTATGTAGTTAATTAGTTAGTTAGTTTATTTGCTTTTAAAGGAAAAGTGATAGTTCTTTGAAACTTCATCTAAAAATCATTAGCAAAAAAAGAGGTTTTTTTTTTTAGTTCATGATTCTATAACAATTATTTAAACATTATTAACAACTGAATTACTGTTAATATGCCTAGGAATGATGAAAGATCAAATTAAATTTTCAGTCTTTCAATAATCTGCAACTTATTTATTGAAAGATAAGTCCCTCATCATTTCTGCAGTAAGAGATATTCTTGTGGTTTGTTACCTTTTTATCATTATTTGAAAAAAGTTAAAGAGGAAGTTTAAATCTGCCTTATAGTTCAGACCATTATGCCTTGCCTCAGGGAGTGTGGGATTCTCAAAAGACTTTATTTACCCTATTTTTGTGTCTTGGGCACAATACTCTTCTGACTCTGGTTATATATTTTTTCTCTTATATTTAAGATGGAGGAGAAATATGCCACATTGGACTCTTGTCTGGACAGCAGGTGCACAGAGCTGCCGGGGATGAAGGGAGGAGAAGGGATGTCTATCCTGCTGGCCTTTCTGTGCTGAGACAAGCAGCCTCGGGCAGAGGAAGGTTTGTCAGGTTCAAGTGGGAGGCCCGTCAACATTTCTGAAAGGACTCAGAGTAGAAGGAATGTGTATTAGGTTTGTGAAAATACAAGGAAAGGACAGTTGAGAGGCTGTGATGGGGCCGCTGCTCTGTCAAGTTCCCATTCTGGAAGACAGCAGAGGAAGCACAAAGAAAGAAAGGTCAGAGGGAGTCAGGTTGTCTGCCTCCCTCCTGCTCCTGCTGCTCCTGGAACTCTGTAAATCCCTTTCACAGCCAGAACCTTTTGACAGCACAGGGAGCAGGGTCTGGAATGCACAGTGTATGACATGAGGTATGGGATGGCTGGACATGGGTGGCAGGCAGAGAGGAGTTTAGGGACAAGTTTACTTTATGCTAGATATCAGGAGGATATGATTTTTTAAATATATTCATTAAACCTCACTCCAAGATACTAAAAAGATGCCACTCAGGTGTTGAGTGAGGTCAGCACTTGCTTCCAGAAGGAAAGAAAGGGGTGCATTGTGAGTTCTCACCCTTCACACTGTTGCATGAGTGAGCCCCTCACTATCCTGCTCCCCTTCCCTTGAAGTGGGTTGACCCTTGTTAAATGTCTCATCCCAGGGCTGGGAACACGTGAGTGACTGGGTATTCAGCTTTCTTTGATTCTAAACATGAGCATAAAACTTTGGACTGATGGTGTGACTGTGGCCCTGCACGTCTGGAATGCAGACAGGCATTTACGATAATTAGAAATAATCAAGTCAAGACCAAGAAAAAGGTGTGAGTGAACATTTAGTAATTAGTAGCTAAATGACTGTGGGACCCTAAGGTAGACAATCCAGGTGATGCTTATGGGTCTCATAAACATTTGATTTGAAGGCCAGTGTGAACCTAGAGGTTTGTGATCACAGCATTGAAATTAAATTGATTATATCTGCTCTTACTCTGAAAATAAAAATGAAATAATAATTTGGTAGCTGAGTTGGATGGATAAAAGCTATATCTGAGGCAGCAGAGTGAAATTTCACTTCTACCACAAGGGGACTATAGCCCTTGGGATCCTGTGGGTAAAGTTCCTTGGTGTAGCCAGGGAACCCAGATCCTAAGGTGAAGTCGGCCTGTGGAAACTGAGAGTGCGAGGTCCTTGCTGCTTAGCTGTGCTTTTATCAGGCAGGGGGTGGAGGAGATGGGCTGTCAGATGAATATCTGTTCTGGAACCCTGAATATGATGACCCAAAGACATAGCCATCCTGGAATCTGGTAGAACACATCAATCAAGACTCAAGCAGCCTTGAAGAGGCCCTCAAGACACAAGGTGGCTGGCTCAGTCACTTTTAGCATTGCTTTGATGAAATGCCCAACCAACACTGTGTAGCAAAGGCAGAGCTTATTTTTACAAAGAGCGCAGTTCCAGAGCATAACTCAACACAGCAGCGAAGTCATCTCCGAAGTGGTGGCCATTTTGCATCTACAGATAGGAAGCAGAGATTAAGGGTGGTTCTCAGCTCAGTTTTTCTTTTTACTCAGTCTTGGATCAAAATCTATGGAATGGTGGCATTCCAATGAAGCTAGGTCTTCTTGACTCAGTTGCTCCAGGTTAGAAACACCCTCAAAGGCATGTTCAGGGTCTTGTTTCCGAGGTGAGTGTAGATCCTGTTGAGATGACAATCAGTGTTAGCCATCTCAGTTCCCCCTAATAAGGAACTGGAGAGAGAGATGAGCAATTCTAGGGAAACAGAGGACTCTTCAGATACCTCTGTCTCACAAGAGTGATGCCTTGGAAGCTCTGAGATGGATGAGGTACTGTCTGTCAGGGGACTGAGACAATACAGAAGTTCCTTCCTTGCCTGCCCTACCTGCTTATCTGCTGAGTGAAGGAACTAATGGGTGCATGAACAGGAAAGGCAGCATGAGAGCAGTGAAGGACGGATCTGGGACACACTTGCCCCATTGTCAGGAGATTGGGAACATGAAAGGAAGATATAAATGGAGTTGTTTTTAACCCTTCAAAGGGCAGACAAGGTAATGCTCTGAACCCTCGAATGAGGAACTGTTAATGAGAGAGCAGAGATCGATCTGCTCAAACATAAGAAATGAGTCAATAGGTCTAATAAAATGATAGCCTCTATAGCGTGCAAAGACCCCAGCAAGATTGATTTCAGCGGAAGGATGTGTTTAAGATGCTTTGGGCAGTTTGTGTGAGCAAAAGGCCATTCACGAGTCAGTCAGCCAAGATAAGCTCAGATGTCACCACCCATGGGCAGACAGTGGCATGATCTGGCCAATTGTAGTCAGAGACTGGCTGAGGTTCTGATGGTTGTCATACTACCAGGTAACAATTTCTCATCACAATAAAACAGGTGGGACCACAGCCTCAGTTCAATCCCTCCTGCTTAGCTCACTCAGTAGATAGGAGCAAAAGTCACATAGAGAGGGGATAAGGACAGGCATAGACGTTTTTGGGGATTTGAGTCATTTGGGCGATAGCTATAGAGAAGATAGAGAGTTCAAGAGTGTCCTGAAAGGTGAGAGAAGTAGCATCCCTGATGAGCACAGGCTCTGGAAGATCTAGGTCCTTCTCAAAGACTCAGCCTCTTTTCTCTGGATCTAGGCAGTCAAGCTGTCCTTCTTCCTCTGATACTACAAATCCCAGCCATTCACTTCAGTTGCAGACCAGCAAGTTTCAAAGTTTAGAATCACAACCAACCTTGCAGATGTCTTGGGAGTGAGTTGGAGGTTTCATTAACAGAAGAAAAAAGAAGAGAGAACAAAGTATATAAGGAGAAGCCATGGCCTTCATGGGTGTGAACAATGTTGGGCTACATAGAGCCTCCTGGTCTGACACCCGTTGTGTGTGTTTGAGTAGTTCACAGATATTTAAAGCAAAAGACTCTTTTTGTCCTTTAATAAGAAAACTTTTATTTTAATGATTGTCACAAAACATTCATGAGGAGAACGTTACACTAGGGGTGGGGAGATGGCTTGGGGTTTAAGAGTGCCTATTGCTATTTTGCTATTTCAGAGGGTGGGTTTAGTTCCTAGCACCCACCTGTAACTGTAGCTCCAGGATATCAGACAATCACTTCTGGCTTCCAAACTCCACTATTTCCTGAGATCACAAGCACATACTCACAAAGACACACACATAGGAATGCAATAAATCTTTCAACAACAACAACAACAGCAACAAAACTCAGAGGTTGAACCTGAAGGACACTTCTACATAAGTCACAATGTCTTGGGTCACACAGTAAGTTGCCATGTTTATCCCTTTATTTTCTATCTGAAGAATGCTGAGAAGTAGGAATTGGTATTGTTTTCTTTCTAATAAATATCATCTCAGCCCAGACAATGTTCTTGTAAAGGGATCAGGCCAGCACTGGCCACCAGTTTGTCTCAGACCAAAAGAGGGCTCTTCTGCAGATGACAGTCACATGATACTTATCAACAGCAACACACAGTCTGAGAGGTTCATTGAAGATTTTCTAACTGTGTCACAGGATGCACCCACACAGAGCTGGGATGGCTTTGCTGCCACTAGTGACATCATCCCCTGAAGCCACTCTCACGCATAAAGCCCAGCATCACAGGCTTCTTGACTGCACAGCAGAAGTGGAACCACCACTTCCTTATGCTGTGCACACCCCATGAGATGGACATATAGACTGTGCACAAAGGAAATGGGAATGCTGAGCCACCTAGGAGTCTGCACTTCCCTACTCTGAGCATTCTTCTCTGGGAAGTAGGTTCACATCCTGCACGAATGGGCTGGGATGTCCCTGAAACTTTCGAGATGGCCTAATGGAGATTTGTCAAGTGATCAAGCCATTCCATGTTCATAGTCCATTTCATCTTATCTGCAAAATGTTAAGACTGATGCCAAACATGATGCCAGAAGCTAATGGATGACCAAAATACCAGCATCAGTTATCTCTGCACAGTACTGTCGGAACTTGGTCAAAGTCATTCTTTATGTAGCTCAGTGTCCAGTATTCCTTCTTGGTGGACCTGTGGCTGAGCTCTCTTGCAGTTAAATGTCCCAAATTTAGAGCATTACCTCCTTGTTTAATTGAATGGTTGTAAAAGTGGGTATTCAATGGTGATACAAACAAGTTAATTTATCATATATATCATTTAGACAGTTTGCCTGTTGTAGTGAAGGTTTGGCTCTGACTTGTATTGTTGGGAAGACAAAATTAAATATTGCATTTTTTAGGGGAAAAACCATCTTAATCTTCAATTTCTATCATCATTTTATTTTCCCGATAACTAAATTATGTCTTACACTTATTCCTAATTCCACTTTTTAAGACTTTTCCATATGGGTCTACAATGTTGTGTCTAAAGTGGAATTTTCAGTCTATAAGGAAAATGCCTCAAGTTTTACATATATGTAAATTAAAGCAAATGTGTTTTCTACAGATCTATCCATCCTCACATTTGAAGAAAAAGATAGTTTCTTTGATAAGGGGTGAGGAGCAGACTTATCCATGGATACAAAAACAAATTTTTATAGTTAGGGGCTATTCTGGTTCAGCAAAGTGGCGGTTGTTGCTTTTCCTGCAAGATCCATGCCTTCACTCATCCTAGGTAGTTGGCTCGGTTTCCAGGTTTTCCACTTGTTGAATGGCTATTACATCTCAGAAAACCACAAGAAATCAAAATACAGAGTTGCGGATTAACTAGATACCAGTCCCAATGGATATAACCACAAAATCTCACACCTATGCATAAGGAACTTTGCAGAAAAGGGAACAGAAAGATTGTAAGAGCCAGAGGATCAGGCTGTGAGACTGTGCCTCCTGGAAATGCCAGAAGCAGTTTTGCCACCATGATGGTCTAAACATGCGCTAAACAAGGACAACAGCGATACACACGCAAAAGCCAATGGAGGAAAGCCCCTGAGGATTCAGTGCTACTCAAAGAACTACAGTCAGTCACGGAATGCTGAGGGGGGGAGAAATAGACACCTCCAGGGAAAAGCACACCACCTGGCTGTCCTATACCAGATGGCCAGTCTTGAAAACATACACATAGATGTAACATTTTTCAGACTGAGAAGATTATACGTGTGAGTATATATGTTTATGGACATTCACATATGAAAGCAATAACAATGAAAACAGAGGTTATGAATTGGAAGGAGAAAAAAGAAGGGTGCATGAGAGGGTTTCATGGGAGGAAAAGATAGGGAGAGATGATATTACATTGCAATCCCCAAAATAGAAGAAATAATAAAAAAGAAAGAGGAAAAAGTCTCCTAGTGGACCATTATTTTTACCACAGTATTTCCATATTGGGGAAGCAACTGGATAATCCAAACCATAGAAACCCTAAGATCAGCCATTAGGCTTTTTCTGCTGCAGCATTTATTAATAGACTACAAATATTGTTTTCTAAGAAAAAAAAGCACTCATGTGCTTATGGTTAAAAGTAAAACCATTAAGGGTATAACTTGTCACTTTCCATACAGGAATTATAAGACACAATCCAGTCTTGCTACTAGCTATACACTTTCTTTACCTCTTTTCAACTGGAAAACCCACACTCCAGGATCACCTATGAAAAGACCGACTTAAACTCTCCGAGCATGGCTCCTGAGAGTCACAACTCACAGTGTTCTTAATTCACATCTTCCTGTCAGAGGATCACTGCACCCAGTAAGTGAGTGAGCTGGGCTGGTCAGTGGGGTGAGCCCGGCTTCTCTTCTGCTGGCCTGTTTCTGGGTCCCTTGAACTTGGAATTTCTCTTTAAAATGTCCCATTAATTCTTATTAAGGAGCTACCAGCAAAGAAAATGGAGTGTTAGCTTTTATCAATCTGCATGAATAAATGTTAACCACCCTCAGCTAAAAGGCCTCCTTTGAGCTGCACTCATGCGAACACAGCGTGCACGTTGGCAAATCATTCAGATTAATGCACTCGACCTGCTCAAAAGCTGCACATGTGGATTAGCATTATAGATTCTAATTTGAAATAATGTCAGTCTTCTCGGCCCACGTTTCAGTATGCAAGCTGCCATCTGCTTGTGATAATGAGCTTGACAGACCCTGGGAATGGGATTTGCTGTCTCCTTTCCCTGCATAGTAGTCAGTGTATTGATCACCCTGGTGGGTGGAGCAGAGGCAGGCCTCACACTTGATCCCTACAGGGCAGGATAGAGCAGAGGTTCCTGAGGCCTCAGCTGCAACAGGGAAGAACAAAGGTAAATCAACCTTTTCTCTAACACCTGGGCCACATGATGAAGCTCCACACTGATCATGATTCCTATCCTTCTTCAGTGAAACTCAAAACACAAGAAACCAAATGACTGGACCAGACCTCGCCTTCTCCCTCCTAACTGCAGGGTGTGAGATGACATTTGTTGGCCTAGTAATTCCGAGGAGGCCTGCGGTCCAGCCAATATCTCTGTGAATGTCAAGTGTGGTGGCAGATACATCCTAAAACTCAAAAAGCAGGGGCATAAGGATTGCAATGCCAGCTTGGGCTATATTAGGATAAATGCATAGATACATAGGAAGACATAGCCACTGAAAATCCCTACCCTGTCCTGGGAAAAAAACACAAAACAGACCACTCTCTATTGTGCTAGTTGCTAGTCATATATAGACAACACATCTAGAGTAATTAAATTTAAATGATATGGACAAAAGAACTCCTTGGGGATAAAAGATCTGTCATTTCCATAGTCAGTGGATAAAGGGATAAACAACAAAAATAAGTCACTGCTCAGAATGTGGTTCATCCTTAAAAAGTAAGGAAATATGAATTTTCTACAGCATGAGTGAAGCTGGGATGTGTTATGTTGACCGAACTAATCTAGCTGTGAAAAGACAAATACCACCCAACTCCCCTTACACCAGCTACAGTTTTATAACTGCAACATTTCAATTTCACAATATAAAAAGTCTGGTGATAGAAGGCGCTGTTGTACAGTATCAACATACTTCATGTGGTAGAGGTATTGTAAGTTCATTTAAAAATGATTAGGACAGTGAACTTAGTGTCCCATTTTGCTATCATTTAACTTTAAATAAGTATCTCCTGTAATTAGTGTGGTCTGCATGTTCTATCCCCGAGGAGTTTTATTTACCTCTACAGAGGGCTCTGCTGAGTGTAGAGCCCTCCGGGAAGGATGCCCACCACAGGGGCTCAGGTACAGCAGGTGCCTGAGCAGCAGAGTGGGGTGAACAATGGGAGTTCTGTGCTTGAATTCCTGCAAACGGGACAAGTGGACTGCTCCCCACAGATCACAGCCAAACACGGAGTCATGACTTAGTAAATTTAGTTTCACTAGTGGAATTTTCAGTGGTGTCTGTATGTTCTGAAATGTACATCTTATTCTTAAAATGACTGCTTATTGGCCTTTGTGAAAGTTAGTTATAAATGTCAGCTTGCCACAACCTATAATCACTTGGAAAGAGTCTCAATTGTGGAATTATATCACCCCACAGGGTGATCTGTGGGGATATCTGTTAATTGGCACATCTACCTTATGGGCAGCATCATTCACTATGCTGGTCCTTGAACTGTGTTACATGTGAAGAGAGCGAGAAGGCGGGCACCATGAATGGGCACATTCCTTCACTTCTCTCTGTTCTTGTCTCTGAATGTGACTTGACAAGTTGCTTGAGTTCTTGCTTGACTCCTCTGTGATAACAGACTAATCTGGAACAGCCAGTTGAATAAACCCCACTTCCTTTAGGTTTCTCTTGGTCAAAGCGGTCATGACAGCAGCAGAGATATACCCAGGGCTCCTGACAGGGACAGTCACACTCACTCCTGCCATTCCACCCATCTGCTCAGACTACACGCTAGGAAGGCTGAAAAGTGAAACGTGAACATCAGGGTGGACCTAGACCATGTGATGTGCCCTCCAAAGTGGCAGACACCACCTTGGATGCAGCTTCCTCTGGAGAGGTCTGTAGACTCTATATCCCATTTGTTTCCACCCTGTTCTGCTCACATAGCATCTGTGGTTGGTTCATCAGCTCACTGTTCTAAGAATCTCCAGGCATGGAGCCCTATCCTATTGTACTTATGGTTTCTTTCACAATTAAATTACTAAGATATGGTATATTACAGAAGTATATGCAATGACCATTGTGATTGACATGTTGAACACACTTAGTGATGCCCAGCTTTGCCTCACATACCATAGAAGGGCAGTGACCAAAACATGTTTCCTTTTCCATATTCTTTCAAATGTGTTATTGTAATTTTCAGCAGGGACAACGGTAGGTATGACACAAGATGGCTACAGAAACTTCAAGAATAGAAGTATACACTGGATGGACAGTAATTAGTGCCAATTACATTCAGTGATAACTATGGTGTTTAGTGTGCCACAATTTGTCATATTTCATGTATTTATTTTTATTGTGTAACAGACTTAGAATTTGTGGACCTGGATGAGCCTGTCACATTAGGAGCTACTGTTGGGCACAGATGCATGGAGAAAGAAACACTCAGTATGCTCTCTCCAAGTTTGGTGGAGCCTTCACATCTGCTTCCAACACAGCTCCTCCTCCGCAGATGTGACGTCTGCCTCCTGCTTTACAGGCTAGAGAATAGGATTTGAAGGTTAAAAGTAGTTTCCCGAGATTGTGAATCTTGGCTGAGAGCTGATGCTGGGAGTTTGTCGGTGGCTCGTCTTTCTCCCTACAATCTTGAGCTAATCGCTGTTGTTGCCATGACTGTGGAGTCCTTAACCCAACACAGGATGTGTGAGATGCTGAAAAGGGGAGGGAAGGGTCCAAAGGCTTGGAGGCTGGCATATGAGTGCTACACGGGAATGGGGGCTCATAGTGCAATGTCAGTGGCATGAGGTTCCAGATCTGTCTGACCTCACCAAAGTTAAATCTTCTATGCTGTATTATAGAGGCATTGTTCATTTACTTACAATTCAGTAACTATTTTGTTTATTAGCAGCCTTAGCTCCTAATTGAGTGTCTGGCATTTACTATTTACTTCCAGAGAAAGTAGTCCAGAGTGGGAATGGGAATGGCTTGCTCTGGGGTCATGCTGGTGTTTAACTCTGAGCCAGGTCCAACTCGGATGTGCTCTTCCATCCATCCATCCATCCATCTATCCATCCATCCATCCACCCATCCATCCATCCATCCATCCATCCATCCATCCATCCTTTCAAGACCTTGTCACCCTTGCTTCACTCCACTTTCCCCTTTGTCCTGCTTTAAAGGGAATTTTTTTCCTTTGTTTTCTCCCATTTCATCTTTTATTGAGAATTCACATGTGCCATCTGAAAAGAACAAAGTTGGAAGCAAGTAAGTCCACAGCCTAGCTTTGCCAAGATAGGGTGAGCAAGTCCTTCATAATTCCTGCTTTACAATTAATGTCTGTCAGAGATCCTGGGCCAAAAGGCTGAAGATAGATGCTCTAATGTATTGAGAGAAATTGGGGACCGTCCAGGCAGCCAGGTGTCTGTTGTTTCTTAGTTTTGGAAGCTGCTGACTCTACACTTCCTGTTTATTCAGATATATTTATCCTTCTCAGGTCTCTAATGTGGTTGAAGAGTAGATAGTTACAGTCTCATAGTTAAGTTTTAAGCTTTTTAGGAATTAAAAGGATGTTGTAAGTCTAAGAAGATGTTTTTAAGTTGGTAATGCAAGTTAGGATGGAAACTGAGTTAGGTATAGAACTTTAAACTCAACAAGATAAATAATAGAATGTTCTTATTAGTTGCCGAACTAATTGGGAATGTCTGTTATACCTTATAATTTTCATAATTGTTTCCTAGTTAAAAAAAAGAGGTATAACTATATTTTTAAAAATTGTATTTGATGTGTTTTGAGGCTTGTTCCAGGTCTTTCTTTCTGTGATGTGTGCACCACCCTTTTCTAATTGAAAATAAATTTATTTTTTATAAAGTAAATAACAAAAACAAAAAAACCCACCCACATCATCTCCACTCCAGTTCCTTCCTCCTCCAATGTTCTTCTCAACACCTTTCCCTTCCATCTGTATTCTCTCTCTCTCTCTCTCTCTCTCTCTCTCTCTCTCTCTCTCTCTCTGAGTTCACATAGCAGCACCTGTATATGTGAGAATATAGACCTGTCTCCTGGAGCATTGGTAGTAAATTTCATACCTTTTAAATCAACTTCATTTTAAATTTACACCCATTTACCAGCAATAATAAAACACCTTCAACTATCTATCTCAGTCATGTCTCTGTGAACTGTCCTCCTGGCAGCATATGTGCTGTGCTCACTCCCACCAAAAATGGATCCTAGGAATAATACAGTTTGTTTTATGAGAAAATGCGTGTGTCTGCCTCCTCAGTGTGCATTTCTTAGCCCTCCCCACCAGGTCAGCTTGGCTAAGGCTTGACTCCCTGCTCAGCAGCAGCCTTGATCACCGCTCCAGTTCCATTTACTCTGTTTCCGGCTGAATTACCTTCGAGTTTAGTAACTATAAACTGTAATACTACTTGATCTTTTTTCCCCCACACAGATTATGAGTTCTCCCACTGCCCTGAGAAATTTGAGTTTGGAAGTCATCTTTGTGGTAATAAATTGGTTTGATCTGTAATGAAGCATTGATTGTCTTACCCACTGGGCAGAGTGAAAAACACTCTTGAAAAGGGATGTCATGTGAAAATGTGTTGTCTTATTATTATTATTATTATTTTGTAACTTTAAAAGGAAAAGTTACAATGAATGCCTGATATTCAATGTGGTATTACTCTGAGGAAGAATTTTCATTTATTATATTATACTGAAGATAAAGATTCCTTTAATTTCTCTTTTTTCACAATTATTTATTTATTTAAGTTACATCTCAATCACAGCCCCCTTCCTACTCCCCTCTCAGTCCCACCCTCCCACTCTCTTCCCCCTCTCCCTCATTTCCTTCTCCTCCAGTGAGGGGGGGGGTCCTCACACCTATCAAACCCCTCAGTTCATCAGTTTTGCACTGGAGGCATTCCACTGTTCTTTCTTCTTCTTCTATTCTTTTCAAACATAGTTGTGTCTCTTTTCTTAACAATTAGGGAACAATTATGAAAACTGTAAGGTATGAGATACATTCCCAATGTCCAGTCCATATGTATTTGGCAACTAATAATAATATTCTATTATCTATCTATCTCAATGAGTTTAAAGTTCTATACTTAACTCAGTTTCCATGACATTCAAAGATGTTTTCTTCACTTAAGATATTTTGATATTGATACATGTCAGCTCCTGACAGCACTCCCTATTCTACTCTAAGTAGATGATGAGAATCAAAGAATCTCCATTTGGAGATGGTTAATGGCAAACTTGTCACTGGCAAGAAAAACCTCTTGCTTCAACTGTAGACAGAATGCTGTTGGAAAAGGACAAATTTGGAAGTAGGTAAGTTGATAGCCTAGCTCTGCCAACACAGGGTAGGGAAGTCCTTCATAATTCCTGCTTTACAATCAATGTCTGTCAGAGATACTGGGCCAAAGGGCTGAAGATAGATGCTCTAATGTATTGGGAGAAAATGGGAACTGTTCAGGCAGCCAGTTGTCTGTCATTTCTTAGTTTTGGAAGCTGCTGGCTCTGCACTTCCTGTATATTCAGATATATTTATCCTTCTCAGGTCTCTGATGTGGTTGAAGGCTAGATAATTAAAGTCTCACAGTTAAATTTTAAGTTGTCTAGGAATTAAAAGTATGTCCTAGGTCTAAGAAAATGTTTTTAAGTTGAGTCTTGTAATTTCTACGTTTACTTTCTGTTCATCAGCCAGGAAACAACTGCTAAGTTTCCAATATCTTTCTGCTGGGTTCCTGGAATTTTTGCCTATATTCACATGCAATTTGTATTCTGTGTTCCAGGCAACACACTCTAAACAGATTTGCTTGTTAGTATTTACTGATCAGGAAACTGGTGAAGCTAGGCCTGATGGCACCTACCTAGAAGCCTGGCAAGGATGACACTGAGGAAAGAGTCTTCTATCATTTCAGACCAGTCTGGATTACATCATAAGATCCTATCTCAGAAAGGAGTGCAATAAAATAATTTCTAAAAATTAAACTGAAGGAAAATTCTCTTTGATAATGTTGATATCTCATGTACTATTATTAATATATCAACTAATCATTACAATCTGATCCACAAGTACTGATTCCAGCTCCTGAAACACATAGGAATTAGAAATTCAATTAAACAGATAAACCTTATTTTTTTCAGACAGCCACGTTCTAGTGTAGTAGATACAAGCACATGGACCTAACACTTCTGCAGAGGCATAGGTGAGTGAGGAGGACTTTGAATAGTGGAGGTCTCCTGAAAGCAGTCTGTGCACTGCTAGGCTTAGTGGGGCCTGGGGTTGGTGATTCTCTGAGCAGATGGGCAGGGTTTCTCTCATCAGCATGTGTGGAGGCTGAAAGGAGTATAAGGAGTGGGTGACAGGCTGGACCCTTGGTGAAAATGAGGAAGATCCCAAGCTCAGAAGGAATCAGCAGGAAGGAGAAGAAAGTCAGAGGTAGAACACACATAGGGAAGGGTAAAGAGTGGTTTACACATGCTGAACACCCACATTTTCATAGATGGAGAGAAGACTGGATATGTGGGAATTAGGGAAATTCCACAGCCCTCCACTTCCTACTGTAGAAGATTATTACTAGGGAAAGTTAGACAGTTGGCACACTTCTCAAGGGGACAGTTGTACCTTGAATCCACCTATTGTCCCCTGAATCTCCTATACCTTAATTCCTTCTTTCACTATGGCATAAGCTAATCAAGCTGTGTCTTCCCAGCCTGTAATATAGCAAGTTTCTTTTTCCTGACATAGCCAGTTTCATCGGAATGTGAATTACAAATCCCATTTGCCTGATGCTGTAGCAGGCCACTCCTATGGAAATTTTGTTGACCTCCTCCTAATGACTCTTAAATTTGTGTGGCCCTTTGCTCAGAGTGGAATCTCTCTAAACCTACAGTTCTCCCTGGGCTATAAGTTGGAGACAACAGGTCAGTCAGGTGAGTATAAGTACTGCATGGTATATATAAGGATCCTGCCTGTCACCCACCACAGGCAAAATGGTTGGCAAATATCTGGTTGGTGCTACTATACGAATGAAGGCAGCAAGTTCACATTCCTGAGTGTGTTCCCTATCTTCATCATCTGTGTGTAGAGGATGTGAAAGTTGCAGGGGCTCATACTGAGTGGTACAGGCAGTGGGGCACAACCTGGCAGGCACAGATCTGGGGAAGCCAGGGCTTCGAAGCTTCTCAGTCTCTCTGGGGACTAGGTGAAGCCACAAACATCCCATGGCAAAACACTTCCTTGGTCTGCATGACAATATGGTTTTTTGTTTGTTTAGTAAACAAACACCGACATTAGGTCTCTACTAGACATGACAAGGATGAGATTATTCTCATGTTTCAGAATCCATAAGAAAACTGGCTACTAAATATGGGTACAAAATGGCATAGAGCAGGGAGAGACTTCAGCTAGGGTGATACTGTGGGGCAATGCCTTGATCTAGAGACAGGGCTTCGAGTGAGTCAATAGTGAGTGAGGGAAAGTGGTCAAGATCAATGTGGCTTTGGCTTTGAGTATTTCTAAGTGGAAGCCTGATGTGGTCTACCAGAAATGGAATGGAGAAAGACGAGGTGTCAAGGAAAGGGGGTATGAATTCAGTGAAACCGTGGAAGGGTCCCCAGGCTGATGGCAATTATTAGAGATGAGATTTGGCCTAGAAGACAAACACAAGGTTTATGTCTAGAATCAGGTAGTTGGCATAAAACCATTAGAGGAAGCAACTGAGTGGAGAGAAAAAGAAAAAAACAAAACAACTTAAACACCAACCAAACTAGACTAATCTATGAAGCATTTAAAGTAGGCCTGAAACAAACATCTAGGAAGGAAGCTAGATGTGAGGAGACCAAGACAGGAATATCTAGAGGTAAGGGGTTTGTTTGGACTGGAAGATCATGGACAGTCTGAGAATTGGCACAGGGACCCTAGGAAGTCCACCTGCACAGCTGGCCAGGCTTGTAGCTGTCACCTGAACCTCTAGGGTCCAAAATTGGTCACACTCTCCATCAGCTTCCTGCCAGCCAACGCATACCCACAGGAAGTCCTTGGTGGGGATACTGCATGAGGGTTCCATTTGGGTAAAGTTCAAAGGCCTCAGGCTACCAGCTCTTGGAATTGGCTATGAGCAGAGTCTGGGATTGCACACACTGAGAGAGGCAGACAGACAGAAAGGTGGAAGACAGCTTCCATATGGAACTGAAAAATAAGTGTCATCATTTCCTTCCAGAGAAAGGAAGCCAGGGGAAACATTGGAGCAAGTAGAGATGGAAAATAACCTTTGTCTGAACCCTCAGGGACAATGGTGTGGTATTGGCAAGGCCTGTATTTCATATGCACAGGTGGTTATCTGTGGACCCTTTGTAGCATTCTTAAGAACTATGTGTGGTATATAAAGATGAGTATTGAATTAGCAAGGCAAGGGTGTAGCCTTGTGGGTGAGTAGTAGAGCAGGTCAGTGGTTGTTCTCAGACTCCCTACATGGGGAAACAATAGTACCCAATTAGAGCTAGAAGGTAGCTTCTCACACACAAACCCCTTCCCAAGTCCAGCATCTTTCCTCAGAGATAGCTACTGTTGTTGCTTCATCTTTTACCATCATCATCACGATCATCATAATTATCATCATTATCACCATCATCATCATCGCCATCACCATCATCATCATCATCATCACCATCACCATCATCATCACCATCACCACCATTACCATCGTCACCATCACCATCATCACCATCACCATCACCATCATCATCATCACCATTATCATCACCATCACCATCATCACCATTATCATCACCACCATCACCATCATCATCATCGCCATCATCATCATCACCATTGTCATCATCATCATCACCACCATCATCACCATCACCACCATCATCATCACCACCATCCCCATCATCATCATCTCCACCATCATCATCACCATTGTCATCATCATCATCACCACCATCATCACCATTACCATCATCATCATCACCACCATCATCACCATTACCATCACCACCATCATCATCGTCATCATCATCATCATCATCATCATCATCACCATAAGCTTCATCATCTGTTCTTTTCTTTCCCCAAGAGTTTACCAACTCTATGAGATGGCGGCAGGAACATCTGCTCCGTTTTGGTTGAGCATTGAATCCCAAGAAGATAAAGTGCTGGAATTTGTTATCTGGATATATTAGGAGCATATGTTCTCAGTGCTTATTGTTACTGTCAAATACAGGTCAAGCCCTTCAATGGTTTCTCTCTTCATGAAAATCTGAGGTAAATGAGTTTTAAGAATCAACAAAAAGTTGAAATAAATTGTGCTTCCATCAGAGTAGAAGCTGAAAGTATGCCAGACACCCTGTGGAACACATCAGAAAACAGGCTCTGACTGTAACAGTAGGAACACGTTTTCCTGGGTGTGTTACTTTTTTCTTTGATGTGACAAAATACCTAACAAGAGCAACTTCAGGAGGGTCTCTTTGGGTTCAACCTTTCAGGATACAGTCCACCAAAGCAAGGAAACCATAGCAATAGGGCTGTGAAACAGTTGGTTATGTTGCACTCATAGTCAGGAAGTAGAGGGTGCTGAACCCTGGAGCTTAGATCAACTTCTTTTAGTCTAGGACCATTTTCTTGGAATGGTGATGCCCACAGTTGAGGTGAGCCTTCCTCATCAGTTACCCCACACTGAGAGACTTGTCTCTTAGGTGATCTACATACTGTCAAGCTGACAATCAAATGGGGTCACCCCAATATGCACATGGGTTGCACTCCAAGCCCTGCAGGTTCTTATAAGATGCGTAGCCTGAGTTAGAAAGAGCTCTGTTGTGATTGTATTCAGGGCCAGTCCAGGTTCACCCCCACAAAAGGAACCTCAGGAAATCAGTGCTCCTGGTGCATATCCTAAGGGAGAGCGCAGCACTGTATGAGCAAACAGGAGGAACCCCTCTGCTTGGCTCACTCAGAGTATCTCTGGCATGAGTAGGAGGCTCTGCACCAGCAGCCTGGGAGCCAATGTTGGGGTGTCCCTAAGCTATCTGAGAAAAAGTTTCAGAGAGTCATCAGAATGGTAAGCTCTGCAATGTCTTTGGAACTACAGGGCCAGAGTGGCACACAGTACCTGTAGCTGTCTGAGAATATGGGGGCTAATGTCTGACACTGAAATTCAGAAGGAAAACACTAACCCAATAGAGCTGAGCACAGAGTGTAGTTTTGCAGTGAAGCTTCCAAGAATGAAAATGTCTAGAAATAAATCCCCCAACATTTCTTAATTAGCCCCAGTTTCTAATGATATTGAGGATTGAATGTACCTCAGATGTGATGAGGATTGTATTAGTCATCACACTAAAATGATTGAGTGTTTAAATTAAAATCTTGTGCTACATGCTAGAGAAAATGTTTTCTTACATGAATTGCCTCTTGGCCATGATCTCCAGGAACAAGAATTTCTGTAGATATTTAACAAGTCTGTTAATTAACTAGGAAACCATAATTAATATGCATATCTGGACACTTCCATAGAGGTCACAGAAAACAGGACAAAGACTAGGGAGGGGCAGGAACAGGGAGACAGAGACCAAGGATGCCTGAAGAGTGATGCACTTTAACAGTGTGGTTTAAAACTAACAGTGATGGACCCCAACGTAAAGAGGAACAGTAAGTTAGGGATCTGAGATGATGTGTGGCCCAGGAAGATGACACGTAGCCAAGGCAGTTGGTATTAGGACAAAGGAATTTGGACAAATGAGCTGCAAGCATGGCCTCCAGGTCTACCTCCCACTGAACAGAACCACCTCCAGTGAGAGGTTTGGCCTTGGGTGTCAGTTGCTTGTACTTAATCCCTGATTGAATATCCCCAGCCAGACTGATTTTGGGTGAGGTCGTCCTCAGCCCCAGTTACATTGTCACTCAGACCATTAATTACAAGAGCCACAAAGCGCAAGTTTCCTGGTGTCAACATCTTTTTGTCCTGTTTAAAACAAATTATTTAAAGGGAGAGTTTTTATTTGTTTTATTTTCCTAAAGAAAATAAACCGACAAACACAACAACAACAGAACAATCAATGTTAAGGCAAAATTCCTTTCATTAATATAATGAGTCTGAAAAAAACTTTACTATCCCATAGTTCCAGCCAGTCCTGTTTAACAAGAACACCCTCATTACCTGGATTTTATTGTGGAGGAATTAGAAAAAGGAGGAGATTGTAGACGCTTATGAAAATTCATTTTTAACAATGCCAAGTTGTGTTTATGATGGAGACGTCAGAATCCGTAATTAAATTGTATAATCAGAGACCCAGGTATAACTTCCATAACTCACTGCTGCTGATACTGACTTTAAACTCTGTGAACACCCTAGGGAATGATTTTCACCTCTTTGAAAGACTTTGAGACATTAGCTCACCACAGCATTCAACCACCTGCCAAGCGTGTTTATGAGTGTCTCTAACTACTTGAAGTAATCCTCAGCCTCAACGTGGCTTTTGAATAAAATTTCTGCCATTAAATGATAGGAAATAGTACTGAGTTCTTGTAAGAAAAAACTTAAGGTCATGCTATAAAATAACAGACTGGCTGAGCCCTGAGAACGCAGAAAGAACAAGGAAGAAATATTGCTAGCCAGGCAGCAAGGGTTTAAGACAACCTACTATGATAAATATATATCTGTGTATAAATATATACCTTGGGATCAGGTAGCAACACAGATAAATATTTATCATGAGGCCACATCTTTGAAGGGTGAACTTCCTATAGCCACCTAGATGGAATTGAAAGAACCTGGACTCAAAGATTTTCCATGGAATAACACATGAAGACAGCCTTTGCTGCCAGTCACGTGGTTTGTCCTTCCATGGAGTGTTCTGCAGAGGCCACCACAAGGCAGTATGGCTCCAAAGGTGTCTGGAGCCAGCAAAGACCTTGGAGCTTATTGCCCAGAGAACTGCACACATTTTTACCCTACCTTCTCTTTCTTAAATTTGTTGGCAGCAGAAGTACCCTGCTGTTCCCGTTATTCTGAACTACAGACCCTGAAATTGAGCCCTTCGCTGTGGCAATGCACATATATTGCTGACTGTTTCAAACAAAAGAAAGCCTTTAGCTCAGGCTTCTTGGATTTGGGAGTTATTTGTGAAGACCGCAAAAGAATGTCCCCTTTATTGATTTCTGAATTCCCATGTTTGTTTTCCAAGTAGGTCTGAAATAGCTCTACCCTGAGAGTTCCACACAAAAGTCAGCTTCAGATCAGCTAGGAGGAGGTATGGTCCTGTGCTGGTTTTTTGTTGTTTGTTCATTTGTTTGTTTGTTTGTTTTTGTTTGGTTTGGACCTGCAAATCTGGGATTAATTAGCCAGCCTCACTCAGTCCAAGTGACTTGAAAGATGTTGCTGTTCTGGCATAATCTTATCCTTAAAGATCTGTAATAGTGGTCCATAAAGCTGACCAGATGTTTGCTAATTCTCCTCAGAATGTGACAGGTAATGCGTGGCTCTTTGCAATATGCTTCATTCAGTTGTCATTCAGTTTCCAATCTAAACTTCTTAAATAAAGGCTGATGCATCGTGCTGTGGACTACATCAAGATGTCCAGAAGACCCTGGAAACTTAGAAAGAACATCACTTATTGTAGGTCTTCAAGGCACACACCAAATTCGGGTCTATGTATCATGTCTGTGCTTTGCCAGTTATTGTCTTTCTTCATGTGTTGATGAAAACAAAGATAGGCAATAACTAAACTTAAGTAGAACAGAGGTCACAGGTCATTGCTTCCTCCTGCCATCCCACCTCTGAGCTGTGCCCTCCTGCAGAGATTCATACCTGTCAGTGTTCAGCACCTCAACCAGGGGAAGCTGCAAGGGAGTGCTGTTGACAGCTTGATGGGCAGGAACACAGAGGCCTGGGATCCCTGCTGCTCCTGCTCCTCTGTTTCACACAAAACAGGGAGACTCAGAGAGGAGCAGACACCAGGGGCCTGTGTCCAGTAAGGGTCTCCAAAGGGTACTGTCTCACAGCACTGCACTTTAGTTTAAGACTATTTGCAATGAAATTACCTATGTCTTTGATGACTCTAAAGGCTTTAAATCTCATTCAGTGACAAAATAAATTACAAGAGGAAGAAGAGATGGCAAAGAAGAGAAAGCGAAGCAGGAGGAAAGAGAGAAGATAAAGGGAAAAGACAGAACAGAAAAGGAAGGAGGGAGAAAAGAGGTAGAGAGGAAGAAGGGAAGGAATGGAGAGAAGGGGAGGAAGGGGAGGGTAGACAGGAAGGTTTGAGGGGAAGAAGGAAGGAGAAGGGGAGATAGAGATGAGGACGGCAAGAGGGGAGAAGAAGGGAGAGGGGAGGAGAGAGAAAAGGAGGAAAAAGAAGGAGCAGGGAGGAGAAAAGGGAAAGGAAGGTGAAGAGAGAGTAGGAGGTAGGTGGGAGAAGAGAGAAAATGAAGAGGGTGAGGGGGGAAAAGGAGTGGGAAGGGTGGGGGAAAGAAGGGAATGAGGAGGAGGAAGGGCATGAGGGAGGAGGGGGAATGAGAATTTTTTCTTCACTGTATAGAAGAGGGACTAGTCCCTGAACTCTGAACTCTTGTTCATTTATCTCTATATCTGATGTCACTACCCTACTTCTCAGTGACCCCCAAAATGTCAGTAGTTAGAAAGTGTTTAAACATTTCTTCTGTGCTTCTGGAATTCAGGAAAGGCTAGTGTTTATCTCTGTCATGGTGGATCCAACATGTACATCTTACTATTCAGTGCGGGAGAAATGACTAAAAGCCTCCTTGTACAGCTTGCATTGAAAACACAGTGACATTAACTAACAATAGGGCATATTTGTCACCAGGATAAGGTCAAACATTTGTTTAGAAACGTAAAGACAATTTTCTTGTATCTGTTGAGGCTATCTTTGTGTCCAACTATATGGACGATTTTGGAGAAGGTTCCGTGAGGTGCTGAGAAGAAGGTGTATTCTTTTGTGTTTGGGTGAAACGTTCTGTAGATATCTGTTAGGTCCATTTGGTTCATGATCTCTGTTAGACTCATTATTTCTCTGTTTGGCTTCTGTCTTGATGATCTGTCCATAGTTGTGAGTGGGGTGTTGAAGTCTCCCACTATTAAAGTGTTTGGATCAATGTGCGATTTAAGTTTTAGAAGCGTTTCTTTTATAAATGTAGGTACCTTTGTATTTGGGGCATAGATGTTCAATATTGAGATGACCTCTTGGTAGATATTTCCTTTAATGAGTATGTAATGCCCTTCTCTGTCTTTTTTTATTAACTTCAATTGGAAGTCTATTTTGTTTGATATTAGGGTGGCTACTCCAGCTTGTTTCCTGGGTCCATTTGCTTGGAAAACCTTTTCCCAGCCCTTTACTCTGAGGTAGTGTTTATCTTCAATAGTGAGGTGTGTTTCTTGTATACAGCAAAAAGATGGGTCTTGTTTACGGATCCAGTCTGTAAGTCTGTGTCTTTTTATAGAAAGGTTCATCCTGAGTGAGCTAACCCAGACTCAGAAGGACACATATAGCATCTATTCACTTATAGTAGGATTTTAGCTATATAGTAGAAGGTATCGATACTACAACTAACACACCAAAGGGAACTTGGACATAGACTTCTTATTTTTAATTTTTATTATTTATTTATTTTTTATATATTAGTTATATTTTTTCTATTTTTTAGTCTTTTTTTATCTATTGTATGCTTATTGGTTTGTTTGTTAATAGTTCTCTCTCCCGGGCAACGAGACACTGTTCACTGATGGTACTGCTTCATAGATCCCCAATGAATGAAGAGGCTCTTGGCCCTCATACAACCTCTCAACTGAGATGAGGGACTGTTATATAAGGATACCCCACCCCAGAGAAATGGGATGGAAGGGTTAGGAGGTAAAGAAAAAAAATGAAATGTGATGTTTTGGCCTTTTACTACTAATTGTCATAAACTGTTTAGGATAATTAAGAAATGCAAACTAATGGTTATGCAAGCCAGTCATTCTGTTAGGTACTATGACATCCTATTATAGTTACCTGCTAAGCTAATCAGAAATAAACCTGCTAAGAGACAAGCAACATCTGCTTACCCTAATATAAGAGATAGATAGGGCCTCTTCAAAACCTCAAGAGATCTGCAGAATATGGCATTCAAAGATGTTTTCATAACTTTAGATTTTTTTATATCAAGACATATCAACTCCTGACAGCACCCCCTATTCTCCTCCAAGTAGAAGATGAGCATCGAAGAATCTCCAGTGGGAGATGATTGAACTAGTTGCAAGCCTATCTCTTGGTAGGAAAAGCCCCTTGCTCCAACTGTAGACAGAATGCTGTCCAAAAAGGACAAAACCTGGAAGCAGGTAAGTTGACAGCCTAGCTCTGCCAAGATAGGGTAGGTAAGTCCTTCATAACCCCTGCTCTACAATCAATATCTGTCAGAGAAGCGGGGCCAAATGACTGAAGATCAATGCTGTAATGTATGGAGAGAAAATGGGAACTGTCCAGGCAGCCACTGGTATGTCATTTCTTAGTTTGGGAAGCTGCAGGCCCTGTACTTCCTATAAAATCAGATATATTTATCCCTCTCAGGTCTCTGAGGTGGTTGAAGAACAGATAGCTAGAGTCTCATAATTTAATTTTGAGTTGTTTAGGAGTCAAGCGAGTGTTATAGATCTAAGAAGATACTTTTAAAATTGTGTTGCAAGTTAGTATGAATGTTGAGTCAGATATAGAACTTTAAACTCATGGAGATGTTTACATAGTAGAATGTTAAAGTCAGGTACCAAATACATATGGACTGGTCATTGGGAATGTACATTAAGCCATATAACCCTCATAACTGTGGCCTACTTACCTCTGTTGTACTGTACTGTATTTATTATTATAAGTGAAAGAGCCATTTGTTGGACTGAAAGGGGAAACTGTAGGGGGAAATAAGATATACCTTAAACTTAAAAGAAAAAAAAGGGAAGAGGATGGGGGGTTGAGGGTGGGAGGGTGGGACTGGAGGGGGAATAGGGAGGGGACTGCGATTGAGATGTAACTTGAAGAAATAAAAAATAAAGGAAAAATAAATAATAAAAAAAGAAACTTAAAGACACAAAATCTTTTCATTTTACCGCATGGAAAATAACATTGGTTCAATGGTATGGAAAGGTTGGCTTAAAATATGAGTCCTTCTCTACCTTTCTAAATTTAGGAATTACCTTTTCAGTTAAAATTACTTTTATCTCATCAGCTTTAAAGTGTTTTGTGTGTATGTTAGTGTGTGTGTGTGTGTGTGTGTGTGTGTGTGTGTGTGTGTGTGTGTGAAGAATGAAAAAACTTACCTGAGCAATAAACAGCTGCCATGACACACTGAGGTATAGCCTGGGTTTAGAATGTGTCTTAGTCAATGTCCCATTGCAGTGAAGAGACACCATGGCCAGAGCAACTCTTACAAAGAAAAACATTTAATTGTGGCTGCCTTATAGTTCAGAGGTTTAGTTCATTATCATCATGGCACGAAGCATGGTGGCATGCAGGCAGACATGTTACAGGAGAGGCAGCTAAGAGTTCTACATCTGATTCTGCAGGCTGCAAGAAGGGACTGTGTGCCACAATGGACCTGGTTTGAGTGCCTGAAATATCAAAGCCCACCCACTAATGACATGCTTCCTCCAAAAAGCCACACCTACTCCAACAAGGCCATACCTCCTGTTGGCACCATTCCCTATGAGCCTATAGGGGCCATCCGTTTTCATACAAACCACTACAGCAGGTCTGTTGTGATTTTGTCTCACTGGCTGAAGAGTGCAGTATCTTACAGGAGTCAATCATCTCCAATCCGAAGTTTATTTTTGTCATTGCTTTCAGTATTGGCTTTAGTACTGAACTTGCATTTGGAGTACTTACGGTAAGCCCATCATCCTATACCATCAGGAAGATGGTATTTGTTAATCTCTAACAAAAATCTGCTTTTTTAAAGGTCTTAAGATTATATCCCTACTTGGCACATAGTTATGGGTTTAACCACGGCTGATATTCCTGGCTGCAGGGGATGTGCACTATTTTCTCTGAGAACTCATATGGTTGCATGCTCCCCTGCTCAGTAGCTAAAAACAGGCAGACTCTTGCTTCTGTCTTCTACCTTATAATATTTTTTGTTTTTACTTTTTGAAATTATAATTAAATCATTGCCTTTTTCCTTTTCCTCCCTTTACCCATCCAGTGTACCTGATGTGTTTCCTTTCAAATTCACGGGCTATTTTATTAAAATTGATATAATATGCACACCCACATATAAATATTTATATGTTCCTTTAGCCTGGTCAGTGTACACAATGCCATGTGTGTGCGTGTTTTCAGGACTGACCATTTGATATAACAAATTGGTGTGCTCCTCCTGGGGGGACTATTTCTCATGCTTTCTCCATCCCTTAGCCAACTGCAGCTTCTTGTGCAGGATTGAAGCCTTGTGGTTTTTCCTTTATTCGCTTTGGCATGTCTATTGCTGTTGCCCTGGTCAGCTCCTGTTTAAGCAGTCATATTAGTGAGATTTTATGGAGGTAGCTCTGACATTTTTAGGAAACGCAGTCACACAGCAAGCTCCCTGATCTTTTGGCTCTAAAAATCTTTTCACACCTTCTTCTGCTATTCTTTGAACTTTAGGTGAGAGAGTGTTTGATAAATATATCAGTTAGGAATGGACTCCACAACTCTACATTTTCATTGGTGATGGTTTTCTTTAGTGGTCGCCATTGTTGCAAAAAGAAGTTTCCCTAATAAGAAGTGCGAGCTACCTTACATGTGGGTATAAAGACAAATAGTTAGAAAGTAGTTAGGGATTGTTCTGGTTTAGTGGTGCTTGTAGTTTTCCTCCAAGATTAGTTACTTCACTAGCCTTGGGTTATTGGCTACATTTCCAGTAGAAAGCATGATTTCCAATTTGTTGAGTAGGTCTTAAGTCCAATCAAAAAGTTATTGGTTTCCATCAAGTTATGTGTGCCACCACTGTGCCCTTATGGTTCTCGTGCTATGCTCTCATTGCTGTGATTCAGGGGCATCATAACTGGCAAGATTGTCAGGTTTACCTTTCTCTGGAAAACATTCGTGGTATCTTTTAGTACCATGAAAACTAGTCCTCAGGGAGAAGGCTTTCAGGTTAAGTTCTAGCTCAGAGGTGTCTACGTCCTATGTCTGTATTGCACAGTTTCTTCAGCAATAAAGACTAACACAAATTAAAACAACTTTTTGGTATTTTATTTTACTCCAGTCATAATGGCAAAAATCAACAAATAATAGACAACAAATATTAGAAATGATATTGAAGAAAAGGGAACATTCATTCACTGTTGGGAGATTTATATACGGGTCCAACCACTCTGGAAATCAATGCATGGAATCTTCAAAAGACTAAAAATAAATCTCCCAAATGACCCAGCTATACAAGTCTTTGGCATATGACCAAAGAACCCAACATCATGCTGTGTAAGTATTTTCTCAGTCACATTCGTTGCTTCTCTGTTCACAATAAATAGGATATGAAAACAAAGACCCAAGAATCAGGCTTGCAAGGCTATCCTTTGAGTTGTTGGGAGGGCTGTCCAAGAGAACCCAAAGCATTATGGAACTGGGAGTTGTTATTGACCTAGTTTGACACTATTTTGAATCAACAACTGTTGCTATTTGAAAGACACTAATCACTGCAAGTCTTACCTAAACTCGTCTGCATGCAAATTGTCTTGAGTGAGCATGACTTACTTCTAGTTGGTAGCTATCTCTAAAATGCCAAACATAAAGTTCAACCTTTTTTACCAGGGGAGAAGGTGACATGAATACAGAACGAGACGTTTAATCTCTCAAAGGCATAATACTCCTGCAGAACCTTACAGCCGTCACACATTCCTATTGCTCTGCCTCAAAGCCAACCTCAAAGTCCATGGTTGACTCTCAAAACCCTTAGGAAATGACTCAAGATTCAGTTCATGTTTTAAACTTATCTTTCTGTGATCGTCATGTGGGAGTTGGATGTGTTGAGAATGTAGTGTGCCCTTTTCTCTGTTCTCTCCTCCTTTGAGTGCAGTCTCTCCTGTGACAGAGTTGGTGGCTGGACTGTGTCTGGTTTTATACTGAAGCATGATTAAGGATTGGTGAATGTGGGTGATACTTTTCTCCCCAGTGTGACCAAATACTGCAGCCATCTAAGGAGAATGGTTTTGTAAGCTCACAGTTTGAGAGGGTATGGTCTGTCATGAAGATGAAGACATGGCTGTGGGAGGCAAACACAATAAATGAACACTGGTGTTGGTTCAACTTGCTGTCTCTTTTCCTCCTTTTTATTCAGTTTAAGACCTCAGCTAATGGGATGGTGCCACCTAGTTCCAGGATGGGGACACACATAAAGGTGCGTCTTGTAGGTTGTCTGAACTCCAGGCATGCTGACAATGAAGACTGACCATCACAGCAGCTTGATCATCACTGAGAGAAACCTCTCACTTCAGGGTAAGATGGACCCAGACCTCGCTCCTTCTAGATAGACTCTTCCTGTACAGGCTTAGGATCTCAGTTGCCTACCTGACTCTAGCCATCATTTAAGAAACTTGGGGTCAAATTTCAGACACATGACAGTATTGATGTTTCTGTTCACTGTGAGTTACTATATTTCAGGCCCCTGCAGTGACATTTTAAACAATACCTTTCCATACACACACGTATGCACACGAATGTACACCTGTGTGCCTTCTCTGCCCCCTAACAATCTCCACAGTCAGAGCTACATCCTTATCTGTGGTTTAAGATTCACCTTTGCTGCAAAATGTCTACATCTTCAGAAAATAAATTTTAAAAAATAGGACCCATAAAAAAATGTTTCTGAATTGGCAGACAAGGACTGGCTTGCTGGCTGGAGGAACTCTGAACTGTGATGATCAATGTTTGACATAGAACTCTGTCATAACTTGGAATCTCAGAGAGAAGCAGACAGACAAACAGGACAGGTAAACCACAACAAGATGACTAATACTAAAGACATAGGCTGTGGTGTGTCTGTGTGTACGTGTCTGTGCATGTGTCTCTCTGTGTATGTCTGTGTTTATGTGTGTGTGTAAGTCTGTGTATGTGTGTGTTTATGTATGTCTATGTATGTATATGTGTGTGTATGTCTCTATGTATGTGTGTGTTTATGTGTGTATGTATGTCTGTGTATGTGTGTGCTTATGTATGTCTGTGTTTGTATGTGTGTGTATATGTGTGTGTATGTGTATGTGTTTTGAAGGAGTAAACCTGATTTCTGGACTGTTTAGTGTGAAAGAGAATGAGTCTCTTGGAGTTAATGGGCCAAGAGGCATTAAAGGAGCATCAGACTCCACAGAGTGTGTAGGGGGCAGGTGAAATTGGCTGATGTTTGAATGTTCCTCCTTGGAACATTGTTCCTGAGCCCCAAGGCTCCCATGAGATGAAGGGATTCCTTCAGACATGGTGCTGAGCACCTACAGCTAAGGATGATCAATCCTAATTCATGAGACAGAAGGGAGAAAAGAAGAAAACACATCAAATCACACCATCTACGTGACTTGTGAGGGCAGTGCCTTCCTATATTCACTTCTCATTTATAACAGGAAAGAAATGCATTGTGCACAGACTTGCCTGTCATAAGTAAGACCCCTGAGCCTTCAAGACAAACTTCCATTATATTTTTATACAGCCGAGTTCTTGAGGGAGGACAAGAGGTTGCACAGCTGAACTGGGCAGCCACGATTCCTTGCAGTCAGTTTCAGAATCTCTTAAAATTTACCTCAAGTGTCTGTGTCTTCTGGATCTTACTTAATTAAAGGGAAATCTGAAGTTGTGAGAGGCTCAAAGGGAAAAACCCAGCAGAGGAAGGGCGTGCAGGTCCTGGGTGCACTGTACACACTCCGAGTGAACAGTAACCATGTCCAAACACAGCGGTAGTGGACGAATCACTTCTCTCTTGGAGGACAGAGGCACTGAGGCTGAGGTGGGAACTGCAGGAAAGGCAAGGCTGCTTGTTTCTTTGAGACACAGTCTGCTTCCACTGCCGCTCTCTATTCACTGTGAACTGAGCTGTCAGGCAAAGCAAGACAAATGCTACCTCCTGACTGATTCGTCCTTAGTTTCCAAGTCAATGGCTTCATTATCTTCATCACTGCAGTTAGATCATCACTAATACCAGCAGATGCTATAGGAAGACCACGAGGTAACAATTAAGTGGCCCCTGAATTAAACCCCAGTCTCCAGGAAACCTGTGTGGATGGGGCTGGGACCCAGGAGTGACCAGGACGATGATGGCTGTGCTCCAGGAGTGACCAGGACGACTCTGGCTTTTTTCTCTCACTTCAGAAAGTTGCCCCATGGGTGCACACCTAGCTCAATGGTTTAGTGATACCTGTAAACCATTCTGGATCAAAAAGTAAGATGGCAAAGGTCACTCACTACATGCATGTGGAAGATTTGTTCCATCAGAAAAGAAGCATACCATAATAAAAATTCCCATTTCAGACTCTAATTGGTATTTATTTATTTTCCTCCCTCTCTCCCCTCTCCCCTCCTCCCTCCCTTCCTCCCTCCCCTCCTTCCTTCTTTCCTTCCTTCCTTCCTTTCCTGTCCCCTCCTCCATTCTCAGAAGCTTGCATTTAAGACAACAACTTTCCAACAATCAATCATGAATTTTCCTATTTGTACAAGTCTGGGGATAAAATAGAATGTGTGTAACATTCACTGTGCACAGATGCCTTCAAAGTTTATATATAGAAGCCTTGTGGGGTGCTGGGTAAGGAGGGGACAAAAGTGGGCAGGGAAATGCACAGATGGTTGTTCACCTGCTCCCCACCCAGGATCTCAGCATAGCTTGCATATAAGCTATGAACTTATAAAGACTATGAACATGCACTTTCTTTCCTGGGGATCAAGTACAGAAGAGGAGGAAGTGTCCAGGTAAACAGACTTCAGATTTAAGTTTTAAAACTTCTTGTGAAATTTAAAAGGTAAAATGATATTATTCATTTCAAAAACTACACCAAGTGAGCAGCTCTCTAGCTTGCTGTAAAAGGAAAGAGGGCAATATTTGGCTTGTGGGCTACTGGGCACTGCAAGAGGTCTTTGTCATTTCTCATTAGACAATGCTCATGTTGAGGGCAATGCGCATTTTGGTGACCACCCATTAGACTCCTTGCAAGCAACTCTAAACATATGAATTATGACTGCAGAGTAGTCTGACAACTGTTGATAATGATTCAGGAAACTGAGCCAAATAAAGCCAGGGGATGCGAGCTGCCTTGTTAACATCCTGTCACTTCTCCACAGACAACAGTCTCCAAGGGGATGGGCTTGGGAGGAGTCAGGGGAGCTGACACAGGTCCAGTTGTGAAGAGTGAGTCTCCTTCCATCCAGGAAGCCATAGTTTAGCCTCACAGAGTAGTTCAGAACTGCTTTCATTCCTCCCCAAATGTATCTAAGTCAATGAAGAGCCTCTTTAAAGGACTTTTTATGATCCTCATTCTGATTGTTTTTGTGATGATTTCAGAAGGGTTGGGAAATGGAAAAGAAAATAATAATCCATGAGACAGAAGACAGAAATTTATTACATTAGTTTGTTTTCTCTCTCTCTCTCTCTCTCTCTCTCTCTCTCTCTCTCTCTCTCTCTGTGTGTGTGTGTGTGTATGTGTGTGTTTATGTGTGTGTGTGTGTATGTGTGTGTATGTGTTTGTGTGTGTATATGTGTGTCTATGTATGTGTGTCTATGTGTGTGTATCTATGTGTGTGTATGTGTGTGTCTATGTGTGTATATGTGTGTGTGTCTATGTGTGTGTATGTGTGTGTCTGTGTGTGGGGTGTTAATGTGGAAATCAGAGGTCAAAGTCAGTTGTCTTCTTTAGTCACCCTCTTCCCTACTCTTTTGGAGAATTCTTTAAAAGAATCTGGAGGTCCCTAGTGTGCGAGAGTGACCTGTGAGTGCAGCTGCTTCCCCAGCATGAGGCTGACAGACACATGAGCGATTGGATCTAGCTTCTCACATGGTACTGAGGATCCAAAGTCAGGGCCTCATGCTTGTGTGACAGGAACTTTACCCAACGAATCCACTCCTCCACCCTCCTCCCCTTATTATCTAAAAGCATAACACATGTATAAGGATTCACATGGGTAACTGAAAATCCAAAAACAGTGGTGGATGCATTAGAAACCAAGTATCTATGGGTGTCAACTGACTCAACAATCTGACTGGAATAAACCTTTCCAGAAATCCTGTCATGCTTCATCTATAAAAGCAACAAGCAGCCCAGAAAGCCAGTTAAGGATCCAACATCTTTTTTAAAATTAAATTTTCATTAGAGAACCGAAGGAAAGTGAATCTCCATGGGCTGTGGGCTATCGGTTGAAGAATCCTGAATTCCAGCACATAGACTAACTGCCCTGGGTTCTGAATTCTAACTCTGCACAGATCTAACTGTAAGAAGGGATCACACTAATGTAGAAATAACTCAAAGAACCCTAACATACCCATTTTCTCCCAGCTTTGTTTCAGAAATTACTGAATATGAACTAATGCTATTACATTGTACAGGTAGTGAGTTTGAACATGGCTGAGGTGTGAATGTTTATCGTGAAATGAGAATGGTGGGTTTGAGATAGTGAATAAGGAGGTAGCCAGAGTAACAGACATGGAGAATCACATGTGGATTAAAAACAGAAACCAGCAATCATATAACAAGCACAAACTTATGTAAACACCATCTAGGTCCGGCACACCCCCACAATGAACTATTCAGAAGAAGAACTGACTGCAGCCTAATTTCCTTCCTCTTACCCCCATGTAGGGATAAATTGGCCACGTGTGACAGTATGTGAGACTGTCTTGGAAGAAGGGCTGCTGCTCCCCATCCTGGCTGCACAGCAGGAAGACCCCACATGCTGGCATCAATTATCTTACTGCAAGGAGGCTAAGGCTACAAATCACATGCAAAAAGCTGGCTGAGCCGTCATGTCTGCATAAGGAAAAAATGATCTGACCTAACCATCTTCCAGGTACTCCACAGCTAAGTTCTGGGAGCAGTTTCCGGGTGAACCAAGGACGGCAACTGGCTGTTAGGGGTTCAAGTAGTTAGGAGTTCTACCACGGAAATCATCTTACCTGAGGTCTGTCAAGACTGTGGGAAACCACTTGGATGTAGGTAAAGGACAGCTTCCTTTAAATTAAGATCATGTACCCAAGTCACGGTGCTGTCTCCAGCCCAGGCAGGATAAGGACAGACAGCCTTTTCATGTTTAGGAATGTGTAAGCTTGCTCTTGGTATGCCAGTGGCCATAAATCCTCCTGGAAGGGAAGTTTGCAGCCCAGAGTCTGTTAAACTGCACAAATCCATCTCCGCCCTTTTTTTTTAATAGGAGATGATTTTTATTGAGAAACTTAAAAATCTGAGTCAACAACATGTATCCTGACATAGCATCCTAAAAAAATAAAATAAAATAAATGCTTACTTCATAAACACATACTGAATTGAAGTATACTACATAAAACTCATCGATTAATTTAGGTGAAACCTGTACACACACAAAAAAAATCAATTTATACTGTACAAAATTTTGAATTGCTTTACACATCAAATCTTTTAAACTCTGTCATTGGTGGCTACTGGTATATATTTTGTTATCCAATGCATTCTAGGAAACAAAATGTTTAGGACTGTTGCATATGTATTTAGTGTGAAAATCTTTCAGTTGATTTTGCCACCTTGACTTCATCTCCGCCCTTTAGAGTGCCTTTTCATCACCTCCACACTGCTCAAGAAGGTGTAGCAAAAATGCCAACTCCCTATGCACTGAGGTTTTCCTTTTCAAAGACATTTGCATGGAAAATGTTTTGATTTAGTTTGAGTTAAATACTGAAGCTGAAGTGCATATATTCACAATTTAAGAGAATGGATACAACAGGGACCAGGTTATTATATGGATGATCACAGTGATAAGAGGGCTGGTGGCTCCCAGTAGACAACACTGCATGCCTCTTCTTGGCATAATGTTGTTGGGTTCTGTTCAGAGCAGTGGAGAACATTTCCTACAGAAGATCAGCTATAAAACCACTTTGTTAGTTGCAAAGATGGTATCATGTGGAGGTTTCCTCACAGAAAGAAAGAAAAGCTTGATCTCAAGCTGGCCAGGGCTCCTCTCATTCTGGGTCCTAGTCTCTTTGCTAGCCAAACACCACAGCCAGAGGTGATATATACAAATGGTCCTTCTGTAGTCTATTTTAATTTTTATGGTCTTCAGTAACTCCTGGATGTCCTATGAAAACCATTCTTTCCACAGCTCTGAGAAAGCCAAACTCTTTGTGCCCTGAAGCTCATACAGCGTGGAATGGCAAATACTTAGAGGTAAACATGATCAAAACAATTCCACACACTCATCTCATATGATCCTCTGCTGAAGACACATCATTGAGCTGACTCTCCAAGACTTAGAAAGGAGATGTGTGGTACAGGTCTCAGATGTCACATTCTGCTTCTTGGCCTTAGCCTTGGCCAAGAAGTACAGAGCTCACTTCAAACAGAGACTCTAGTAGCTGTTTTCCTGGGGATCCTTGAGTATCCACAGAGAGCATGTGAGTAAGACTCTGTTCCCAACAATGCCAAGGGTCTTGAATGGAGATGAGGCATAGACAAGGGAAGATTGTTCTGTTTTCTGGGTATATACATAGGATATATATACATATATATGTATACATACATACATACATACATACACATATATAAATATATATGTATACTTATATACCTCATATACACATACAGACATACATACATACATACATTCATTCATACATACATATATACATATTAAGGGCAAAGAAACAGAACCATGTTTACAGTATTCACCTATGGGCTCAAGAAGCTGCATATTTGCTCAACACCTGTTGAACCAAGCTCACCTTTCACAACAACTTGTTCTCTTGCCAGATGTTAGCCTTGAACTCCATTGCGCAGCAGGTGATGAAATCAGATATATGCAGAACATCCAGGAAGACCCAAAATAAGGGGACAGAGAAGAGAGTCTTGCAAGAGGCCAACTTGCAGGGGACTCAGTTGACTCAGTTTCCCTAGGACTCTGAATGGAAGTCCCCAACACCCTAGATCCCAGAAAATCACCCAAGATCCCCCTAACCTACAAGATACAGGGGAATCCAGACTCCAACTCGAGGTCACACCCAGGAAGTGAAGAGAAGTCAGACAAGGAAACATTGGAGAAGAGATGGTCTGGGCAACACATCTATATGAAGGAGAGGCAGGGAGGGCTGGGAAGTTCTTCCTCCTCTGTCACCTCCTGGACAGTAACTGTCCAGCAGGGGAGCATTCAGTGGTCTCATACCCCTACAACAATGGTGGCTAACACCATTACCATTTTTTCTAACATCACTTTTGTCTTTCAAACACAGTATTCAATACTCCTGGGTTTTCATATGCACTAAAAGAATTAAATTATACTTGACACGTAGGGAGGGGATGGTGTAGAGGAAGGAAGAGACAGAAAGCTTCTGATCAGGAAGCTCCCAGGAGCCCTCTAGGCAGATAGCTCAGCCAACCTTTGAGCTTGAAACTCTGTGAAAAAGTTTGTTGAAAAACAAGGCGGGGGCTGGAGAGATGGCTCAGCGGTTAAGAGCACTGGCTGCTCTTCCAGAGGTCATGCCTTCATGAGTTCAATTCCCAGCAACCACATGGTGGCTCACAACCATCCATAATGAAATCTGGTGCCCTCTTCTGGCCTGCAGATATACCTGCAGACAGAACACTGTATACATAATAAATAAATCTTAAAAAAAAAAAAAAAAAAAACAAGGCGGAGACAGGCTGTGGGAAAGAGCACTTGCTGCTCTTTCAGAAGACATGACTTAGGTGCCATACCTACATGGTGGCTTACAATGGTCTGTAACTCTAATTCCAGGGAACCCCATGCCTTCTCCTGGCATCAGGCATTCACATGCTGCATATACATACATGTAGGCAAAACCCTCATACAGAGAGTAAAAATAAATAAATCGTAAAAATAAAACGTTGAAGAATGACTGAGGAAAACACCTAGAGATGATCTCTGGCCTCCACAAAGGCATGCATGAGTATGTGTGCCAACACACACACACACCACACACCACACACACACACCATGCACACACATACACACAGAACTATTGTTAGGTATATACTAATTTTCCTTAAATCACCCATCACATCAAAACACTGCAGTTTTCCCAAAATGTATTACAATGTAGTATAGTCATTAAAATGAGATTATCAAATATTTAAATTGCTGTTAAAAGCTAAGAAATGTTTCTATACAAATCACAAGCAGGAAATATTTGATTTGTTACCATGAGTCACTCCTGAATGTAAAGTAGTATGTTTTCTCTTTGTCTGTCCCTTAATGATATTGAGAGTGGAGCTAGTATCTAAATTTGTTTTTGTCATGTGCATCTTTCTGAGTCTGAGATAGCTCACTCATGATGAGCTTTTCTAGTTCCATTCGTTTGGTTGCAAACTGCATGATTTCCTTGTTTCTGATGACTTGTTAGTATTCCATTGTCTAAATGTACCACAGTTATATATATATATATATATATATATATATATATCCATTCTTTGGTTGAAGGACTTCTTGATTGTTTCCAGTTTCTAGCTATTACAAATAAGGCTGCTATGAACATAGTTGAGGGGATGTCCTTATGGACTGGTGAGGAATCATTGGGATATATGCCCAGGAGTGGTATGGCTGAGTCTTGAGGTAGAGCTATTCCAAGTTTTCGAAGATATCGCTAGACTGACTTCCAACTAGATTTCAGCCATATAGTACAGGATAACCATCCTACAATCAATAGACCCAAAAGAACAGGAACATGGTCTTTGTTATCTGTTAGTGGGACACTCCACCCTAGTGGAACTGCCATGTATGCCTCCTGTGCAAGAGGAAGCTCTTAGCCCTCATGTGAATGATGAACTGAGGGGGGCTGATACATGGAGGCACCCCACACTGGAGGAGTAGCCTAGGTGGGAGGGGGTAGAAGGTGGGACCAGGAGAGGGTGGAGGGAGTAGGCTGAGATAGAAATGTAACTTTAATAAATAAATAAATATTGAAAAAAATTAAATTCATGAGTTTAAAATAAAATAGTCAACTTTGAGCTGTCTCAAAAGGAAACAATCCAGTGGAACAATAAGAAAAATACCAAAGCCAAACCCAAGGTCAGGATGAGGGATGTATGGACACATGAACACAACATCCTTGTTATTGAGACATACCTTGGATTAATAAAATAAATGCCTAAGGAAACAAAGAAAGCGTAAACCAAAGAAAATTGAGTTGTCTATCTTGGTATATCCACCATCATATTTCATGTGACTGGGTGTTTTGAATCAACCATGTGTCCTTGTTGTGTTCAGTTCTGGGTGTGGGCTCCTGTTCCGGGTGTGGGCTCCCATCCCTGGCATCATTCCTATGAGCTTAGCTTCTCCCAGCCATGGCTTGTCATCTTGTCCCTTTCTCTTAATTCCTCTAGGTTAGGCTTTGTTAAGGAAGATGTGCAAGAAGAATCATCCTGCCCTGAGACAAAGGTCATCACAGTCACATCTGCAGCTTTTATTGCATGGCATGTGGGAGGATCATTCTAGAAGCCTGTTCACCCGGTGCTGGTGGAACTACTCTAAGTCTACAGTGGGTTTCATAAGGTTTTCAGTTTTAATTTTCTTTTTTTCCAAACAGGAAGTTGAAGTGAAAATCTATTTAAGAGAAACATCCCAGTGCTAACCCTGTAGGAGGGACCAGTGTCTACACTTCAGCACCTCAGCCACAGTGATGATTTTGTTATTCTCTATTGAGGACAACTAAATTCATTCCCACCTAAAAAAGTAGCATAGACATGTATGAATATGAAAAAAATATATATATATATCTTTGTTTTAGTGTAGTGCAGGGTAGATATCTCTCCCAGACATCAGCAATTTGCAATGTTCCTACATTAGCAAATGAGTCACATGAAAAAAAAGGAGGAGGAGGTGAGGAGAGATGGTTCAGTGGTGAAGAGCACTCGTAGATCTTCCAGATGACACAGTTCAATTCCCAGCATCCATGAGGTAGCTCATGATCATCCTTAACTCCGTTCCCAGGGATCAAATGCCTCCTTCCAGCCTCTGAATAGACTACATTTGAATGGTGCACAGACATACACATAGGCAAAATCCCAACATATGTAAAATGAACATTTTTTTTAATTGAAAGGTTAAAGAAATAATTGCAGTGTCCTTAAAGGTATTGTTCTGCTGCTATTCTGAATGAAAAGGTGATGGGGTTGTAACCCACAGGGCTCCTTGTTTGCCACAGAGAGTGTGAAATCAACTAACACCTTAGTTGGGGAGTCTAGGGATATTTACACTTCTTTGGCAGCTCAAAGTGAGTGCTGCCTGTTCCGAGATCTGGGGTTATTTTGTTTTCTGAGCCACACCAGCTGAACTGCAGCTTACCATGTACAACAAGTGTAAACAAGCTGCCAGACTTTACAAAGATCTCATAAGTGGATGGCTCCGACTTCACGTCAGGAATGACCACGGCAAATTTGGTTTTCTCCACCAAATTTAGCTCCCAGCTGTGATGTGTGAGCCAAACGGGAAGAAGTAATTGTATTTATCTTAAAACAGAGCCCCCAGCTGACATCTTGAATTAACAATATCAGAAACTGGCTGTTCATCTTTTCGAAATATTTACTACCTGGTACTACTGAAATGGAACCGTTCATGGTGTTCTCTTCACAGATCCCAGGAGATCAGCTCTTGACAATATTTCGATGAATGGCCTTGTAGTTCTCTAATGCTATCAGTTAAAAGTTAATCAGTGAGAATGCTCGATTGTGGATGAGACATCCAGATTGAAGATGCTTCCTTTCTTCTCACACTCCCATTCATATGCCTCTTGGCTGGGCTTAGACTTCAGTGAAAGGGATCCGCCACAGCAGAATGACAAGATTATTAATGTGATCTGTTCACAAACACATGGGAGTCTGGAGAGGAGGGTCCAATTCTGAGTGTTCTGTCTTCGACCTTAAGGACAAGTCTGCACAGGAACACAGTATCCAGTCAGGTAGAAAACTGCAGTTAGATGGCTGAGCAAAGAAGCAACGGCCAGCCTGGAGGCCCAGGGGCTATGCAATGGGGATGTAAGCATGTTTCTTAGGACATGATAAGAAAAGAACATTAAAACTCGCTGCTTAGAAAACAGCATTGAGTGACAGGGATGTTGCTGTCTTATACATGTAGTCAGCCCCATCCTGGTACAGGGCAAGAGTCCATGAGAGTAAAATTTGCTCTATGTGAAATTTGGGTGTATGTTATCTCCAAGCTTAACTCATGTATTGCTCTAGACCTCGAATACCCCATTTCCATTCCATCGTGGGGACCTGTCTCTGGCCACATTTGATACAGGAGGGAAAAATGACGGTGCCACATCCCATTCCAACTTAATGGATTTCTTCAAAAGATATAGTTGATCACTTTCACAATTTAAAAATGCCACCTTAAAAACAACAGTGTTAGGGGAATACTGTATGCAAACTACACTGTTAACAGAATTTACACATAAATGAGATAGTTTTCTTCCCATCATAGTTCTTATTATAAAGAAACACTGAGTAGTAAATTATCTGCAGAAGACTATAATACAAAAATGTATTAAAAGCTGTAAGAACTAAATTGAAATGTCAAACATAGTTATTTATATTAAACCCGGCGTAACCCAGAAGAACAGGTGATGAGCCCTTCCCACGCTGTCTCTGGCAACTGAGGAAGATGGTTTTATTCCTTTGAGTGGTTCCAGCTGTCAGCCTTCTCTGGGACCCTCTCCAACAGGCTTGGTTCCCTGAGCTTTGATAGGTCTCAAAGGTCAGTTGTTTTTGAATATCAAAATTCCAGAGTCCAGTGCCTTTCACACCATATCTGAATTCCCAGGACATCTTCACTTTTTAAGATGCAGGGCCAATTCCTAAGTGCAGAGATGGTGTCTTTAAAATGACCAGTCTCAAACACAAAGTAAACTCTTGTTCTGAAGGAGCTCACATTCCAGCATTCTTCCCTGCTTGCTTCTCACCCCACCACCTCCTGCCCTTTCTCTTGTACACTTGGTGTCCTCAGCCACACCCACAGGGTCACTCCATCTGACCTGGACAATGGAGTCCCAGAGCATGAGGCATGTCCCTGTGACAGGGGGCCACTCCCACTGGAGCTTTTGGGTTGACAGGAAGTAGTGAGACTTGAGCAGGACATGGCTGGCTTGTTGGATCCTGACAACGAGCCATGTGTGCGCTGTAGTGTGTCCAGCCTTTGTATGCCCAGTACCATCCCCCTGTGGTGGCCTTGCTGGGCACCGGCCTTGAGAAAGCTAGCTGACCAGAAAGGTTCTCTCAAAGGCCTCTGATTTCTCATATTTAATTACTTACTTCCCGTTCCTCTGGTCATGGTGAAAATGGAATTACAACACACATCATGTAGCTCCGCAAAAGCTTTGAGAGTATCTAATAGGGCCACTGGTGACAGGCACAATGGGCGTGTCTCTTGTTTCACTTCGGGTCTCAGACTCTCCAAACAAGAGTAGCCATCCGTACTACAAAGAGTTTCAATAGTGACAAACAGGACAGAGTTCAGGGTGTCACCCAAGCAACTCACACAAGAAAAACTTTATTTAGGTTCCTGGTCTTGAGATGCCTCCTTCAGCTCTCTGGTGAACAGTAAGAGAAATACACAGATTTTGCTTAAACCTGAGATCTTCTCATGCCCCAGGACCTGCTGCTCTCCTGTAGTCAGACATGTTTTCATTCTAATGTGGGCTCATCTGTATCCCAGCTTTCAAGTTGGCCCACGATGTGTTACAGAAATCAAGGATGAATATGTCCTGCAGGTGCTAGTGGTACCCAAGACAGCACAGTGATTTCCCCACATTTAGATTTAAGAAAATGATGCTGAAGCCACCACAGCAGATCCATTACATCTGTGGCCTGTGAGTCCATTGATTGATTGATGGCTACTTTTCCTGTTTGAATTATGTGCAAGGGCCTTACAGCACACACCTCAGCCCTGATCTTTATGTCAAGACAGCCTCATTGGCAAGAGTAGCCATTTCTCAGAAATCCCTCTGGAAGTCCCTCTGCCTTTATTGGTGCAAGCTGTGTTCAAAGCCTAAAAATTAGTGATCTACAAGAAAATCAAGTTATGCTTTACTGAGATGACATCTTTTATTACTGCAGTAGAGTATGTCAAGCCCAAGAGAGAGAGAGAGAGAGAGACAGACAGACAGACAGACAGACAGAGAGACAGAGACCAGAGACAGACAGACAGAGGCTGATGGGAAGGAGAGGGCAGAGGTGGGGAGGTATTCACTTGCCTCAGATACTGTGCCCTTTGGAGTACAGCCCTGTGAAGGGTTGGTCCATGCTAACACAGTTGCCTTGAATCAGGACAGGAAGAGGGAAGTTGTCTGCTCAGCAGGGGCAGGGATGAGCACTATAATATTGTACAGAAAGCTTGGGCCAAGTTAGCACACTTTAGCGAATGACGCCTGCAAGCACAGCCATCTTGTGATCCTGAAAAGGTTGGTGTGGACACAACATGATTGGAATACACTAAAGAGCACCTAAATATACTGAACCAGAGCTCAGAAAGAGGATCAAAGCCCGACTTATGTTACAAAGGGATGCAGGGAAGACTGTCTCTCTTTCCCTCTCTCTCTCTTTCTCTCTCTCTCTCTCTCTCTCTCATACTCTCTCTCTCTCTCCAAACTTCTTTAACACTTAATAATAAAATACATTTGAAAACAGAATCATTTTCCATCAACAGAAAAGACCCACCCGGTGCTCTTCAGTATCTCTACACCTCATGCCTCCTTTCTCTCTGTGTAGGCACACATTACTTGCTGTCCTTCATAAAGGGCCAACATGCACCCACCACTGTCTTCCAAAGTCCATGACACTTCTGAATTCCCAGAGTTCCTGCTTCTTCCTTTCTCACTTCCGGGATCCACATCCTTTTTTTGTTGTCATGGCTCCTGATGCTTGTCTGGGCTATACATTTCTCAGACTTCTTTTTGGTGACTTGGAAGTCCTGAGGACTTCTAGTTAAGTACTCATCAAAGCACATCTCAGCAAGGATTTGTGTGATATTTTATTTGTGATTTGATTGGAGATCGGGAGCCACTGAGAGGAAGAGTTTGGAGGGTAAGTGCCATTTCCATCAGATTAAGGCTACGCCATGAACATGACTCATCACAATTGTTGTTGGACTTCACCTAGCAGAGGGACAGTTCCTCAGGTTTCTCCTTTCATCTCCAGTCACGTGGCTTGTGGCTAATGGGAGTAGAGGTACAAGTAACTACAGGTTTCATGTAGGTTCTCCACCCAGCAGATGCCGGAGGCTGGGTGCCCAGACCGCAGATGATACTCTTAGTCAGACAAGCATCCAGGTTACTGGGGCTTGTCACTTTTGTTCCACAGAAGCAGGTTAATTACAGAATAGGGGATTAACATTAGGGGCTCGAAAGGAACGATTGATACTCTTTCAATGGACCACATTTGTATTCCTAGTGGTCCATATTGAGTGGTCCACCCACCACCTATAACCCAGGCTCCAATGGACTTGATGCACTCTTCTGTCCCCTTCAGGTACACACACACACACACACACACACACACACACACACACACACACACAC
>CAJQZJ010032670.1:3215881-3300449 GCA_907164525.1 Lophiomys imhausi
CTATCTATCTATCTATCTATCTATCTATCTATCTATCTATCTATCTATCTACCTATTACCTATCTATCCTCTATCACCTATCAACCTATCAACCTACATATTTACTCTTACTTTAGCTTACCAAATGATTTAAAAAATCCCTCTTTTAAAACCAAGAGTATAGTCATTTAACATTCTTCTCAGATATACACAACGGAACACAGACCACTCACTTGTGCAGGACTTCCCTCCAACACAGGCATTGTGGAGGCTAGGAATATCCCTGTGAGCAGACTCTCCCTGGCTGGATCTGTCCAGTGAGCATACATAATAACAGATAAATTATGCATCAATGTCATGGGAGTTTGGATTGAAAGCTGTGATTATTGGAACATGTGACTATACTGATGGCTACTGAAGAAATATTACTGATCTGGCTTGCTCTGTTGTCATCTGACCATCCTTGTCTTTAACAGCGAACTTTGTGATCTAGATGACAATATTGATGGAGTAATGTTAGCCTCCTGCTAACATGACCTTCTCTCATGACTGTGTGACTCTGCTCTCCTTTACAAGTTCTGAAGAGAAGAAATTTAATTAAAGAGCATGGTGCAGGTGTCTGGGAACTTGAGTTGATTGTCTTGTATCTTGCATATATGGGCAGAAATTGACAGGGCCCTTAGGCAACAGGAGATATATTGGCAGGTAGTGGGTGTGGTCGTGGAGAGAGTGCCTTTCTTGTCAGGTAATTGAAAATTAAGTTGGAATGGATGCACAGCTTTCTGCAGATAAGGTTTACATCGCTCATCTGCATGCAAACTTGCACTGGTGCGCATGCGCTGTTCACCCCTAGAGCCGACTCACTATGGAACATTAGCAGATATGTACACACAGGGTGGAGTACATGACTCTTCTAGTCTCCTCTCCCTGCACATGCAACTGTAAACATGTAAATAACACCAGAATTGGTCTGTTTTCTACTTTCCTCCTAGAATCTATTAAGGTATGAATTTCTTTTTAAAGTCGAGTTTAAAGAAGCTCTTGCTCTCTGACTGGCAATCTTTCTCTGTGCTCCAGCCCTCAACAACTTGTCATACTGTTCAACAGAAAGTGTCCTGGGAACACCATAAGTGTTGGGCTCCATGCCCCACAGCGTTGCAAAAGTTTTGAAGTCACTCAGTGACAAATGGACTCAACCTTGAGTTAATCTTTGCTAAGTGCTGACAATTCTCAGAGCAGCCAGCCAAAGGAAGCCAAATCTACCAATGATAGGATGAAACCAAAAGCCCTCTGATTTCCTTGCTCATGGCCTGTGGTAGTTTTGTAGAACATGTTCCCTTACCTCTTACAGTTTGGCAGTGGAGATTGCATTCGGAAAAAGGCTTGTCTAGATTAAATAGGGGTCAGCAGAGCCATATGGTGTCAGGAAGTGTTGGAAGGACTGACCAAGAGGGAGGAAGATTAACACCTATTGGCATTAGCATAGCTGAACCCAGCAGGCTGCCCAACACAGCTTCTCTTTTATGTACCTGCTGTCAGCCAAGCCCAGGTCTCCAAGCAGGGCTTCAGGGCAGGTGATGAAAAAGGGAATGGAAAGTCAATGGATAAGGAAAGACCCAATGCCAGACACCAGGGAGAGAGCAGGTATATAAGTAAGCTTCTAATGAAAGAAAGTAGGACCGGGTGGGGGAGGGTGGTAGGCAGTCAGCCATCCCACAGGTGAAGAGATGCTAGTCTGTGAAACTTCCTAATCCCAGGGCAGGATGTGAATGAATAAAGAAAGGGCTGTTCTTTTAGACATTGACTATGGATGTCTAAAAGAACAGACATAGACCCGCCTACTTGGTTGCTGTGTCCACAAGATGTGGCTCCAGGGGTACCTCTACCAGGAGCTATCCTAGGAGTTGTATCCAATTTTGAATAAGCACTAACTTAATGAAGGAAGGATTTATTTTGGCTCACAGTCCATGAACTTTATCTAGAAGAAGTCAGGTGGCTTCCATTCATGGTGGCACGAGTGTAAGGCAGCTAGTCATATTGTGTCCACAGTCAAAGAGAAATGGGTGTTTGTGCTCAATACACTATCTCCAATTTGTATTCAGTTTGGGACCTACACATGGGAAGGTACCACACACATATAGGATAGATCTTTCTCCTTTGGTTAAACCTCTCTAGAACCACCTTAATAGACATGTTCAGAGCTGTGTCTCCTAGCAGATTTAAATCCAGTCAAGTTGATAGCGAGGCCACATGACCACAGCATCTTATAGCCTCTGGTACCAGGAGTGGGTCAGAGACCACAACTGGCACAATGGCAACCTCTGTTGTTCTGAAACATGACCCTAATGTTCTATTGTGTGTAACTGCCTCTCATTAGCCACTGATTACAAACTGGATTCTCGTGTCTCACCTGTTGTTCCAGTTCTCAGTGATCTGAAGCCCTACGTTGGAACACTTTCATACCTTCTTTTTTTCTTTCTCTACTTCTAACCTGCAAATACTTCTCAACTGCAAAACTAAAAGAAAAAAATCATCATTTATGTTAAATTAAGCTGCATTTAAGGTGCTTGGAAGTTTGGTGCAATAGTCTTCAGACAGCAAAGTTTTCATCTACCCTCAAACTAATCTAAATGTCACTGGTGACATTTGACTCATATCAGCCTCTGTCACCATGTGGCCTGTTAAGATGCAACTTGCTTTATTTCAGGAACAAATACAATTTGTAGTTGCAAGGTGGTAGGTACAAAATGAATAATAGATTATTCATATTTATTCACGCTTACTTTGTGTGCTTCATTAGATACCAAGAGTGCCTATTGTTACTAAGCATAGTAAGAATCTTATCATAAACGTGGTGTGGGCACCTTCAACATATTCTACTTCTGTCTTGCCCTGTGAACCACCAAAGGAAAAGGCATATTTCGGTTGATCTTGTTAACTTTTAAATGCCATGGTATAGTCCACTTTCAACCTGTGTCATTCTCACATGGTGGTTTCCCTGGGTTCATGTCCCTATGCTCTTCATGGTCACTTCTCCATGTAGTTTGAACCTCATGCTGTCTGCCAGGTACACATATGCTCCCCTTTAGCTAAGAGCTTTCCTTTCACACATGTTCTTAGCTATCTTCCTCAGTTTTGATATCTCTGACATATTAGGTCTTTCCCTGGAACTGATCAGCCTCTTTTCTTCATAATTGTTATATAACCACAGCAGGTTTAATGGTGAATCATTTGATGACAGCAGAGAACTCCCTCCTACCTCTTGAATGGACGTCTGCTTTATGAATCAGTCTGGAGTGGTTTTAAGGGTTCTCGTTTATGCTGCTGGAAAAGATAATATAAATTTTCATGAGAGAAGACTTTTGCTTTTAAAACAGTAGTAGGCACCAGGCCCTGTTGAGGGAAGGTCTAATGTCATTGCTTCTGATAGGTTGAATTCATTGTTGAGATCTGGTTACACCCCCTTCTGAGGCATTCTCTTGATTGATTAATGAAAGTCACTTATGGCCAATTAGCTGGGCAGAAAGAGTACAGAAAGGTGGGACTTCCTGAGATTAGACAGGAACCCTGGCCACACACAGAAAACCCCTCTCTTTCTGCCGAGAGTCACAGAAGGAGACAGACTCTTTGAGAATGCTGGAAGGTAATCGCAGGCACATGGCAGTTTGGTTTTAGGTGATCTGGGTTAACTTAGAGTAGCTAATTGAGGGTCTGTCCAGCTAAGGGCTAAGGGTTAAAACATTAAAAGGTCTTGGTGTATTTAATTATTGGGGAAAAGACTGCAGTGGCTTATAGGCCCTCAGTCCAAGCAGTCCCAGGCCATCAGAATTCCAGACTCCCAGGCTCCCCTTGAACCCAGGCGAAGCTCCCACAAGCTGCTGGTAATTCTACTGGCCTAATATAACAACTTATGTTAGTTAGCAGAGTTTAGGTTACAGATGGTGTAGGCCACCCTTGGTCCTGGGGCTCTTTCCCCAGGACAAATCAGGCAACCGGTTAAGGCATGCAGGCCAGGCAGCCTGCTCCTCTGCCAAGCCACTGGCTACTCCACCAGCTTACTCTTACAATTTATACTTACTAATAACTACAATAATTAATTAAATTGCAGTTTCAAGCCCCCATTGCCATTGTTATCCTGATGTTGAAGATGGGCTCTCTGGAAAACTTAGAAGTTATATACTGTTACAGCTTGTGTTTTGAAGGAAACTGTGTCCATGTGCTCTTCCCAACAATGTAACTAACAGCAGGGAGATATGTGCTCCATATATGACATATTAAGACACATCTGTGAGAGTCATACCTTTGAGAGAAATCATGGGGCAGGAGAGGGCCACAGCCCTGATGATTCACGTTGCAACAGGAACCAGCCACCATCCTTCTCCACCTTGGGCAAGCCTGCCTGAAGTTATGTGGATTCTGAAAAAAATCTTCTGTTTTCACCTATATGTTCAGTGTAACCTGGACAACCTCCTCTCTAGGCTAAGATGGAATATGTCTTCTGTAAGCATTCTAAGGGGTGAATATCAGTGGGCAATATATGGTCTTCCTTCAACAGCATCTGAAAGATAATTCCTCTCAGCAAGATCAGGGATGCCACGGAAACTTCACTCAGGCACGTTCAACCCATGTTCCTCAGTATGAGCCTCCTGAGAGATGAGGCCACTGCCTGAACTACTCTTTCTTCATTTAGAGGTGTCTGTCCAGAGACAGACTCTAGAGGCTCCGATCACCAGTGACTCTCCTACTGTAGACCGCTACATGGGTCTGAATCATATACTGCCAGCCCCATCCTCATGTGGCCCCAGCAGGGGAAAGGTAAATGTAGAGAACCTTCTGCTTTAGATGGGTCCCATCATGGCAAACCAGAACACTTTAATTTCTACACACAGACACATTCATACACTCTCACACAGAAAGATACATACATTATACACAGACACATACAGGTACAGATACACACATACACCTAGATACACTCAGACAATACAAATATGGACATACAAATACCCAAACATACATACATAGATATATACATGCACAGATAAATAAAACACACACACACACACACACACACACCGCAGTGTTGTACAGTTTACCTGAAAGCTGTGCTTGTTATAGATAAAGTAACTAATAAAATACATAGTTTATCTTACTTTATTAACAAATGTCAACTGCATTTTGTTTCCCGAATATTTAGTACCCTAGCCTGTTGGGTTTACAAGACAGAATGAAGAATAACGGCACAAGACACCGTGAGGCAGACCCCTGTTAGGCAGGAAAAGGTTAATCTCATGTGTGAGAAAGTCCTCACTTGAGACAGTGGAGAGGGCAGCAGTTCCTTAGGGAGCCCGGAAGGAGGGGGCAGTGGTCTCCTCACCTAACCATGTTTGGCTCCACAGGCTTTGGCACCCCAAGTCCCTGGAGTAGCAATGTTATGGGGATCCAGGGAGAGATTTCTTGTGGTCATGAGAAACAACTGAACAGCTTACAATATGAACGGAAAGACCAATAATTTCCCATTTACCTAAAGTGGGATATTAAGAAGGATTCTTCTCACAGAGTTTTAATTCACCCTGTGGAAAGGGGTGAAAAACTTGGACCATTTCATGCTGAGTTAATGTCTACAGGGATTCTTGTTTCTCTGAGCCTAGGTTCTGTGTTCCACAGGTGACCCTGACAAACTGATGTCGAGAAAGTACTGTTTCCTCTATTGTCCCTCCCCCATCCCCTTCTTTCTAGCTGACTGGAACAAGGCAGGTTTTCACACTCTCTTGGACTCTGGTTGCACAGACCAAAGCTGTGTTGTTTCTCAGGGTCCCAGACTCATTCATTCCAAACTGAAATTTACATGTTCCGCTAATTGCCAGCACCTTAGGAAAGGCAAGCATGCAATTTCCTTTTGCTGTTATTTAAAAGCCACAATTACAGCCTCTCCTCATGAATGGGGAAGGAGGCCTTGGCACGCTCCCTTCATGTGACATGGGTGCAGTGTTCCTCTCTACACTCCTAACAGTTTTCATTGGCTTTGGCTTCATGATTTAATGAAAGACTAATAATTCCAGAAATTCAAATTTTAGCACACTTTAAAATTGTTTTAAGCAACCATGAGTCCCAATAACCACCCCTTCCACTTTGAAAATGTAGAAATCAACTAAATTAAATCCACAGACTTTTTCTTGGACTTATTTTAATTTGGCTTTTATGTTATATGTTTAAATTCTGAAACAGTTCTATCTCTGGTTTCATTTAAACTAATAAGAATTATTATATTAACAATTACCACCCACTTTATGAAGTTCCTCAGACATCAGATTCTTTATTCTCCTGAAGAGAAAGGCCCCTGGCTCAAGATACTTTTGGCAACCACGTCCTTAGGACATAATTGAGCATAACAGAGAGTCTGCTTTAAAACATGGATTGAAATGAAGAGCACTGCTACTCTTTGCAAATCATTAAAGGGCTGACTTAGAAGATAATTCTTGTGATGAAATTTAAATAAGACTCACAGGAATTCCAGGCTTCATGTTTGAGGTGGGCTCCAAAATTCTTCCTGCAGATGGCGAGAACTTCAATACCCTGAGCTGGTTAATATAAGCCTGAAATATCCAAGACAACAAACACAGACGTGTAAAGGAAATGGAACACTCAATTAAACAACTCCCAAGCTGCCCCAAGAGAAAGGATTATTCAAGGGAAGGGGCCTTCATGGTAGGTGGACTTGGAGCTGTGGATGGGCACTCACCTTTTACTCAGCGCTGTCCACTGAGACCTATTCTGAAATTGAAATTGATTAAGGGTACTGTCCCTGAAACTGTATCATCTTCCAGCCTGAGTCAGGAAGGTCTCCTGATGTGAATTGCTCAAGGGCTGAGGGACACCAGGGTCATTAAATCATGGTACATTGTTCTGCAAGAAATTACTAAATTACCAAGAGCATATATGAAAAACTGTGGTTGCACGTTGGGGGTTTTTGCTCAGGGAAGGGACACTTGGTAAATGCAAGTGCAAGCCTTGTAGAGGTTCCTGATGTGACAAGGTAGCAATGCTTCCTTCCTCAGACTTTGGTGCATTTGGACCAGTGACTTAAAATATTCATTTGTATTTTTCATCACTTGTTTTTCTAATTGCCTTGTCAGTAGGTTAAGGTTCATTCCATCTCCCAGAGCTTTTGGAAGGATAACTCATACTTAGAGAAAGCAGGGGTTGGCTGTTATCTGACTGGTCTGCCCTTTCCCTCTAAGTTTTCCTCACTTTTCTGCACCAGCCCATTTCTGTCCCATCATTCCATTCCTTGAATCCATTTTCTCAGCTCAGTCACACAGTCACGACTGCTCTGGGCTGAAAAAGAGCTCTCCCCTGAGGCTCTTCTGTAAGTCCTCAGGATTGTGACTCCAGGCGGGGCATTGTGTGCCATGTACAACATGTTCAGCTCAGTTATTGTACCAGGCTGGTGAGGGGTGCTGAGGGCCCAAGACCCCCACCATGCTACTGGCCCTACTGGCCCCTCTTTCTGCTAAACAGCAGGGAAGAGGGAGTGGGGCTCCATGCCCAGGGAGAAATGATCCCCTAAAAATAACATGGGAACAGAGGAAGTCTCTCCTGTGTTAGTGAGGGGCAAACAGCAGAACTTTTGTGTCTTCTCACCAGGACCCCACCTTCTCCTTCTAGACTCCATGACCTAATGATGTCCATAGAAGAAGTTTTTGGTGCAAACAATATAAAGAACTGAAACGTAGGACATAGAAAGAACTTTGAGGCAGCCCTGGGAAGCAGTTGGTGACTGTATTCTAAGCTGCCATTTCATGTCACAGGTTGGACTGTTAAGGACATGGAATCTGACCAATGCTCACTGGAGATGGGGCCTGCCTCAGGAGCCTGGATTTCACTCCAGCCTTCAGCCTCCTGCCTTCATTGTCTGATGTTTCTTAGGCATAGAGAGGAGGAGTCTCTTCCCTTGTGATTTGGAAGGCTAAGGAGGCAGACATTTTGAAAACACTTACATTCTCTTTCTTGACACAATGAAAATAAGCTGGCTCCAGGTTACAAATGGACCATTGGCAGTGGCTTTCCAAATTCAGGTGAAGCCTAGCAGAACACATCATACCTTTGAGAATGTGCCGGAAACATGTCTGGTCAGTGACTATGCCTGGTTATTGTCTGTGTTCCTCTTTCATGTATCCACACAGTCTGACTTTAATGCTGTAAAGATGGAACACTTGTGAAGAAAAATCATGTGACCCATGTGCTCCCCTGGTGTTCAAACGAAGCCCCCACCATCGACACACATGCTTGGCATTAAAACATTCCTAAGGCATGGTGCCTCTGAATGGGGACCCTATGACAGCTCCTGGACAGCTCACTGTGCTGAATAAATACAACCACATACTCACTCGGGCAGCTAATGCAGTAAGTGAGAAAAAAGCTTTTGCGTTGGGGAAACAGTGTCCAGGAATTGGGGGAGATGGCTCAGTTGGCAATCTGACCTTGACCTACAGCACCTTCTTTAGAAAGCAGATGTGATGGTGCCCTCCTGAAGTCTCATCCCTCAGAAGGCAAGAACAGGCAGTTCCTGGAGGCCAGCCAGCCCAGTGTAATTACTGAGCAGTGCTAGATCCTAATGGAGGACTTTGTTACAACAAATAGGATGAACAGTGTCTGAAGAAGAATGGAACTTAAAGTTATTCCCTGGCTTCTAGACACAAGCTCACAAAACACTTAAACACACATGTCCCTATACATATATACAAACACACAAATATACCTTACCACTATCACCCACCTACACACAAGTAGTATCTTGTTCTATGTCTACAAACTCTAAAGCCAACTGAAATGCCAGGCAAACTTTCAGAAACTCATCTGTCTTTTCTCTGAGCATGTTGTGGTTGGAAGGAGGGAGGCTTGCTCCTGGATGCTACAGTAGCACCTTGAACCGCAAGCTGCTGAGCAGGAGGTGAAGGTGTGTGGGAAGACCTCAGTGCCAGCTGCTCATGAGACAGGTCAAGGACCACTGGCTTCCAAGAGGACTCTAGTTACACTTACATTGCTGTGGTAGCATATTCTGACAAAAAACAACTCAGGGAAACAAGGGCTTATTTACAATTCCAATTTAAGATCCATCACTGAGGGGGCATTCCAGTGGCCCAAGCTTAAACCAGCTGATCACGATCACGTGATATCCACACTAGAGAGTAAAGAAAAACAAACACACCCATACTTGCTTGGTCACTTGTTCCTGCTCAGTTCTGTTTATCCTTTCGTATAGAATTCAAGATGCCCTCTCTAGGGGATGGTTCAGTACTCTGTGGGCTCCATATTCCCACATCAGTTAATGTATTTATGACAATGCCCACAGATACAATCACAGGGTGACCCAAAGTAGACAAGCCCTCAAGGAGACTGCTTTCCCAGGTGACTCTAGACTGGGTCAAGTTGACAGAACTGACCATCACAATAGTGGAGGGTGTACAGGGACCACAAAAAAGGTGGTGTTGTTGTTGTTTTTTTTTTTTTATCAAAAGCAACATCCAGTTTACTGACAGCTCAGGTCCAAGGTAGGGCCTTGCATAAAATTTTCCTCAACCATTCTGGGAGACAGTACAGTCCCACAGCTGGTGATCAGCGAATGCATAAGTGGAGAGACTTCTGCAGTGCCTACTAGTCTGCATTCTTTGGGGGGTGGGTAATTCCACAGGCGTTTAGAAGGCCTGCTTCCACACTGTCTGATTTCACTGGCTTATCAGCACAGAACACAGCTCTCTCGCTAAAGGAAATAAAAAGAGTCAGCTTCTTCTGGAGTCAAATGTGGGTGGTCATAGCTGAGAAATGCAGACTCAGGGGGCCCCAGTTGCCTTTCCACTGTGTTAACAGGATCTGGAGGTTTTATAGTTATAGAACAAGGACAGAAGTCACAATCCAAATAGTTCACACATTCACAGGGACATCAGGTCACCCAAAACAAGGAAGTCTCTGTTACAGACCTAAGGTGTGGTCTGATGGCATCCTTAGCTTTTGGATAAGAGAACAAGCTCTCTTAAGTTAGGACACACAAAAAAGGTTACTCCTGATAGCCACAAGGATGTTCAGAGAGATGCATAGGTAGGCAAAGAGTGGCTAAATCAAGGAGACTAAAGTTAGCTATAGCTCAGGATAACCTATCTCAGATCAGTAGCATGTTAACTATCTATCCTCACAAAAAATGTTCTAAACAGCCACTATGGGGCTGTGGGGGATAGGGGGCGGGGGGCTTCAACACCCAGAAAGCAGGCAGCAGAGCATAGTCTCATTACCCTCCACAGACAACAGTCCCTGGAGACAGAAGTGTTCCATGAACACATTACCATGGTGTGCCACGTCTTCAAAAACAACATGAAGTTTTCCCTCTGATGGGTCCACAGATGAGTCCATACCAACCGAAAAATGAGAGCAAGAGCTGCCGTAGTCTTGGCCTTGATCCTACTCCCTAAGCAGCCTGAGTTCCATGTTCACCCTGCAGGATGACAAGTCACAGGGGAAGTCATCATGACAAGGTGAGGCCATGGTGGAGGAAAAGGGAACCTGAAGGAAGCTGATAGCACACCCACTACTGTTCAGAACAGCCACCACTGCATGGGGGTCCATCCACACCCACATTCTGTTTCTAAAATTATTAGTATCCTATGCAGGCTTCTTCACTTTCATTAAAAACAAAATTCCTTCGATGCTTAACTTCTACTTGGAGTAGAATAGGGGGTGCTGTCAGGCGCTGATATGTCTCGATATCAAAAAAAAATCTTGATTTAAGATAACATCTTTGAATGCCATATTCTGCAGATCTCTAGGGGTTTTTGAAGATGCCCTAACCATCTCTTGTATTTAGATAAGCAAATGTTGCTTGTCTCTTAGCAACTTGATTACTGGGTAGTTTAGAGAATATCTGTGATAGACTGTCATAGTAGCTAACAAAGAGACATGTTTGCATGACTAGGAGTTTGTTTTAACTATCCTAGACCGTTTTAGACGGTTGGTATCAAGAGGCCAGAGCTTCACATTTTATTTTTAAGTATCTCTAGGTATGATACCATTGGGAAGCATTATCTTTAAATTTATATCAATATACAAAGATCTATTCAATTGTGGTTAAATATACTCTTAATTATGTATCAATATACCAAGATCAATGCCTATGTAGCCCAATATAATCTTAATATTACGTCCATATGCAAGGGTCAATACCATTGTGGCCAACTATAATCTTAATTTTGTATCAATATACAAAGATCAATACCGATGTAATCCAATACAATCATATTTTTGCACAATAAACAATGGTCAATACCACTTTAGCCAAATAACCTACTAATTTTGTATCAATATACAAAGGTATAAGGGCATATTCAATAATCTGCCCCTTCTTCTTGGACCTTCCTGTGCTATGTCTATATCTCATTTTTCTCAAGCCCATGCACTCCTACCTAGGAGAGGAAGAAGGATACAGAAAAGGAAAAGTAGGAATTCCCTGGGGCTAACCTCCAAAACCCATTAAGACAGGATCATTTATCAGCTTGTAGTCTCTTCCCCTACATAACAGAGTTTTCAGTTATCCTTCAAATAACCAAAAAGAAGGGCGGAGAAACACCCTCCCCACCCTCTGGGCATGGGACGTCGCTCTCTTAAAGTGACTTCCTGCTGATTTGGGTCGTAGTAGCATCGAAGAACCTCCACTGTAAGATGGTTGAATTAGTGGCAAGCCTTTCTCTTGGCATGAAAAAAACCCTTGCACCAACTGCAGACAGACTGCTGTCCAAAAAGGACAAAACTTGGTAGCAGGGAAGTCGACAGCCTAACTCTGCCAAGACAGGGTAGGTAAGTCCTTCATAGTCCCTGCTCTACAACAAATGTCTGTCAGAGAAACAGGGCCCAAAGGCTGAAGATTGATGCTGGAATGTATGGAGAGAAAATGGGAACTGTCCAGGCAGTTATTGGTATGTTCTTTCTTAGTTTTGGAAGCTGCAGGCTCTGCACTTCCTATATAAGCAAATATATTTATCCCTCTCAGGTCTCTGAGGTGGTTGAAGAATAGACAGATAGAATCTTATAGTTAAATTTTGAACTGTTTAGGAATCAAGAGGGTGTTATAGATCTAAGAAGATACTCTTAAAAGTGTGTTGCAAGATAGTATGAATGTTGAGTCACATATAGACCTTTAAACTCATGGAGTTGGTTAGATAGTAGAATGTTAAAGTCAGGGGCCAAATAGGTATAAACTGAACATTGGGAAGGTATACTGGGCCAATTTAATCTCATAAATGTGGCATATTTATATCTATTGTTTTGTATAATACTTACTGTTATAAGAGAAGGAACCAGCTGTTGGACTGAAAGGGGAAACCTCTGGAGGGAAGAGGGTGGAAGGGAGGGTTAGGAAGGGGGAATAGGGAGGGGTTTGTTACTGAGATGTAACTTGAAGAAAAAAAAAATAAAGTATTTATAAAAAAAAAAACAAAATTCCTTATCTCATGCTCTTCTGAGATGCCTTTCCAAATATGAAGAGATGGTATTTCCTTGAATCACAGCCTTTGGCAACAGTGTGAAAGGCTGGCTAGGGCCATTTATTTACTCTGCAGCCTGAATTCAGGCTGTGGCACTGGGCAGAGCTTGAACAGGGCTGCTCCTACCCCGGAGCCTGTGCAGGTGGTGGCAGCTTGGTTATTCTGTTTACAAATCATTAATGAAGTGATTGTCGCTCTTTTCACTTGCTCTCACTTTGGAACTGTGCAAAGTGATGCATTCCTAAACAAGGGACACAAGAGCAGAAAGAAGCTCACAACAGCCTTATTATAAGGGCCACACAAACTCAGCAAAGCTGGGGTTTATATTAACCCAATCAATTAAGGAGGGATGGAAAGGCCAGTCCCAGGGCACTGGGAAAGCCAGGCAGCCAAAGTTGCTAGGGGTGCAGTGGTGCCCTCCCCCAGGAGCTCTCTATTCCTTAGTTGATCATGCTTTCTTCCTGCATGATAAAAGGCCTTTTCAAAGCAAACCTTTGCTGGGGGACACACAGTGGAAGTCACCACATTCTCTGAATGCAATAAATGTCTCTTTTAAATTCGGATGAGGCTGGTGTAAATTCCCTTTAGTGGGGCACTCTTCGGGTTCCGCAGGAAAGGCGCATACATTAGGCTCCACTGTAACCTTTTGTGTTCAACCCATGAGCTCTCTCCTGAGTCTCTAACGTAGGAGGCTCCTGCCCTGGAAACAAGCTGCACCCTCCACTGAAGCCACCTTTGTGTTGGACCTCATTTGCATAAGCAGCATGCTGTCACTGGGAAGGCAGATGGCTCAAAGGCTCCATCCCAGCAGAGAGGGAAAGCAGACAGAGCCAGGCTATTACTGAGCCCTTTCCTTAAACGCAAACATTTCTGGGGCTTCTGATTTCCCAACTGCACAGTGATGGGGTGCTGAACAAAGGCTTCTGGGTGTTGTCCAGCCTTGTGGCTCCATGCCTGGGCACTGGACACCCCAGCTCTCATCATTTGCCACATACTCTGGTGCTGCGTGCCTAGCGTCAACTCACAAACCCTGCCTCTGAAGTTACTTTTCCTGCTGACTTTGGGCTTTTGTGTACAGCTGTAGGGAGACTTTAAACACCTTTTCCTGGACTGAATAAGGATTCAGTGGAGATGTAAGACTGTGGATAAATGGACAGAAAAGTCCCATTTCTCATTTCAAGCCAGATTTTGTTTGCTGATTTCTGTGCTGGTAAGTCCCTCACTAAACATAGGAAGAATAGTCTGCACCCTGAGTCTTTCAGAGTTCTTGAGCACAGGGGGAGGATGGAACAGTCACTTGATCTGGTATTTGTATTCACAGTCCTTTGCTTGGATGTGGTGAGCATCCCAGCCATGTCTCTGAGTGAACAGAATAAGTCACAAGTCCTTGAGATGTGCTCAGACATGGCACAATGACATCAGTCAGTATCTCTGTGGATTCTAGTAACTTGGGTATTCAGTTAACTGCAGATATGAAACTCTTCCAAGAAATTTCTAGAGGCTCGTAGACATTCCGCCTCATGTAGCAAAGTTTCCTGGAGTTACAGTTTGTTGTGAGCTTTGGGTAGGGATGAGTGATCATTTTAGAAAATACACCCATCAGTCACTAGCTGTCTCTGAACCCCTCTCTGCTCCAAAACAAACAACAAGGAGGAAACAAAAACCAGGCCACAGGTCTGCTATTTGGCTGGGCAGGAAACGCAAGCAAATGTTAAATATGGGATCCTCATAATACGATTTAAGCAGTCAGGAAAATATACTACAGAGTTAGCAGCCTGCTCTCTGTCATGGCTACAGTGGCTTGTTGGATACATGGGATTTCTTTTCCAGCTGTGTCTCCTGTTTTCTGTGACCTCCACTCATTATGGTGTGTGGTGTCACTGGGACCCTGTATTCTCTTGCACTTCATTTAAAGAAATTTTGACACATAACTCTGTGTTATGAGGCTGCTTAAGCATGCATTTTAGGAGAGAGCCAAAATACCTTGTAATATATCACTCGGATCACACACTTGACATAATTTCACAGGAACCATGTTCTCCCAGCATGTAAGTTAATACCCGGGTGTAAGGTGGTGCCTGTGTGTGCACACCATGAAGCAAACCACAGCCTGGAGCACATGGTCCAAATCGTTCCCTCTTGTCAGTCCTCGCCATTGCTACCAATGATGGCAGTCCCATCTGTCAGTCACAGACCCTATCAATCAAGGAGGCCATGAGGTTGGGAGTAGGGCTACAGCACCTTATCTCTGATGCACCAGGATGAAGAAAAGCTTTGGTGGGTGTACTAAAAGGAGTAGTAGTGACCATGTGTTTAAGCTCATCTGGGGTTAGAAGGCAAAGTTCAGAGGTGAGGGCAAGTACTGTTTTCAAAGGACTTATTAGTAAGATGAGGTAGGAGTTAGGATCATCTATCCTGGAAGACATAGATTAATTAAATAACTGATTAATGAACAACATGTCCGAAGCATAGATTTCTGTTTTTTTTTTTTTCATGTAGAGTAGGCTATGGTTTATAGGTTAAAATTAAGTGAGCATAGGAGGCATTTGTTTTGCTACTCCTCCTTCCTACACTAAGCTTTGATTTTGCTAGACTAGCTTGGTGTAAACTATTCTCTGAAGAGACAAGGGCTGACAAAGAACTAACCTGGAAGACAGAGGCAAGTGTTCACTTCCACCATTTCTTCTTCCTCAACATAAAGATGCATCAACTCAAAACAATGGGGAAGTAAGTCACCAAAATTATTGGGACTGGACCTTAACATGGAATTCTGGCTGCATTTAAGTCGCAGATCCTGACATCATGGATCTTGACATCACTGAATGTCTAGGTCATGGTTCTTCAGGAAAAATTCAAGTCAGTTGTATGACTGTGGGGTGGTGATCAAGTACAGACTTTCTTCCCCATCATAGATGACCAAAAGATTCTCTTTTCTTCAACTTCCACAATCAAATCTCCTTTCCAAGGAGATACGGAGAGTCTCTTTTGACGAAGCAGATTGAGGTAGATAAAAAGACACAGATGAAGCACCCAATGTCTTGATACAACATACCCGTGTATCCTCCATCACCCACAAGACCCCAGCCTACAGGTCTACCTCAATCCAATACCAAAAGGCTTCATTTCCCTCCTTTCATCATGAATGGGAGGGCCATATGAACAGTGCATCAGACATGGGAGAAAAATCAGAGGTCAGACTAATAGAAATGAGAGCAACATGATCCTCAACATGATGGTTCAAGGTGCCAGGTACCATAACCTGAGAGCCACATATCTTCAGAATAGGCATACATGAAGCAGAAAGAAACTATGGGAAATTGTATTATTTATGGTTGCATACAACATATGAAAATATATCATGGGTGTATGTATGTATGTATGTATGTATGTATGTATTTGAGAATTTTTCTTTAATTGAGAAGGTAAAAACATAGAGTAAATCTTCCCTGTAGTGTCTATATCATAAAGAAATGGAAAATACGTGTGAACATTAGGTATAAAAAGCAGGACCCTAGAATATTTAAAGGGCTGCAGGATCCACCCTATTCCAGTTCTGAAGCTTCTAGAAAGCAAGTGGGGGGGTACACAGTCAAATGTAAACGTATGTGAGAAAGATTGGTCTCACTTTTAGTGAAGACTATCTGTGAAATATTACAGGAGTATTTTTTCTTTTGTTGTAGCTGTCAAACACAGCATAAGGAAGGGAGGATCTAGTTTGGTTTAGGTTTGGGGGCATAGTCCAGTATGAAAGGTAAGTCTTGGTGGCATGTCGTGAGGAGGTTGATTACTTTGCATCAGCAGTCAATAAGCAGAGAGATGGAAGACTGTCTGTTTACTGCCCTTCCCATTCTTATTCTGTCCCGGCTGGGCTCCCAGCTCATGGAATGCCACTACCCACATGAAGGCTGACTCATTCAATTTCCATTACCCTAACCTAGATCATCCTTTGGTGACATAAACAAATGGTGATTCTAAATCTCATCAAGTGACTGTCAAAACTGACCATCACAGGTGTAATCAAGAGTGAGCTTGGTAAATCAGGACTGAGAATGATTTGGGATGGTCTGAGTGAAAAGCTTTCTCACCAGGGCTCTGTGCCCAGCTTTCCCCCTGACCAGACCCTGGGGACAGCAGCACAGTGGTACTGTGCTTCTCCCACAGAAGTGGAAGGGAGCACCTGCTCTGCCCTTACAGGGATGTAAGTGAAGAGGCCAAACCACAGCATGAAGAAATGGTGCAAGAACAGGGGCCAAGCAGAAGAGCCTCCAGTGCCAGGCTAATGTGATGATCAGGTACAAGAGGTCACAAAGAAATTCACAGGGAAAGTGAGACAGTTTTTTGTAAATATTTTTTAAATGGTGCATAGAAAATGGAGAATTTGGAAAGGAAAAGACTTATGATTGACATGAGAGTGAAAGGTGTGAGGGAAGAAAACAGAATAAAAAGCAACTCTCCCTCCTTACAGGGGAAGGGAACTGTCTGCTGTGAGATCTATGTGCTGCTGCAGTACATTTGATCACATTGTGAACCCCGAGTCTGTGAACTGAAAAATATGATTCTATCATGGCATGGCCCAGTCTTTAATCTTAGAGCTTTCTGTTTACTGAAAACAAATCCGTGTTTTGTGGATCCACCTTAGAATACACCTTTAATCCAAGAGTTTTCTGTACACAGGATCAAGTAAAGTTCACCCCCCATTAAGAGGCAGAGCAAGGAACCAGCTGACAGGGATTAAACAAAAAGGAGGGACATTGAGCTGAAGGGTATTTAAGACAGGATGGAGAAGGAGGAGGAGAAGTCCTCTAAGGTTTTCACCTGAATAGGAAGATCAGCTAAGTGCTTTCTCTGCCTCTCTGAGCTAGCAGGTTTTCATCTCAGTATCTGACTCCTAAACTATCTTCGGTAAAATCAAATTACTGGGATATTTTAGTTTTATAAAACAACAATGCAGAGACTGGACCCTGCTAATTTGGAATGTACCTTTTGAACTGACTTAAAATCCATGTGCAACTATTATTTTAATGATAATCCAGTTATACAGAATGGAAAACGAAACTCAATATCTAAGGAATTCTGAGTTGTACCTTAAAATTTCTGTTAACCTTGGTGAGAGAGATGTCTCAACACAAGCCTACTCATATCTGACATCAATGACTATTCTTAGGTTCCCAGGATGTCTCAGCTCTCACCATACTCCAGAAAGGCTTAGCAAGTCTCTGTGAATGACTGGGGGTTACTATACTCAGCCTAAGGTCCTCAAACTGGGAGAAGGCACAGGCTTAGATTAACAAGAGGAGAACCAGGCATGGTGGTACTTTCCCATTATCCAGCATTAGGGAGGCTGAGACAGTGGGATCATTGAGTTCAAAGCCAACCTGGCTTATTATATACAGAATGCTGGGTCAACTTGGGTGACTGGAAAAATGAAAAGGTTAACCAAGAAAGAAACCACAGTGAATATCCAGGAGATTCCAGCACAAGCCTTCCACCTACCAAAGAAGTCACTCTGGGAAATCCTGGCATCAGTTCAACCTTGTGCTTGGAGTCCCACCATGCAGAGGAGCACACTGAGAGAATACTCAGCCTTTCTAGGGGACCAGGCTACGTGGCCTTGATTGATGGACTGATCTCCATCCTCATTGGGCAGCACTTATGGCTATGGTCCAAGTCTCTCATTCTCAGTCATGTATACAACCTTTTGGTCATGCACAACCACCACCTTAAACTCCTGAACTTTTAGACACTATCTTGCAGAAGACGAGGGAAAAGCCAGGCTTCTGTGTGCTTCATGATGTGTCTGGCATGGCCAATACACTGTGTGTAGTCTGCTCTGTGTGGGTTTTGTTTACTTCCTACCCATCGGACTCAATGATAAGTAAGAATATGAGTAGTCATGAGAAATACACTCTTCATTGACATGTCTGGAGTTTTTCTGGTTACAAGTCTCCTGATCAGATTTTTTTTTTTTTTTTGCCTAATTGAAAAATCAGAAAGGCTGAAGGAAAAAACATGACAACTGCTTGTCTCTGACTTCTATGCAGCATGTACCTGGATCCTCCAAGGTGTCATAAACAAGTGACAACCCTGCCCCAGCTGTAAGCATGTGGCAACCACCCTTGACTCTGAGTCTCTCTCAATGTATACTCCATAGGAAACTTCGGTCAGGCAAAATCCATGCTCTACAACCCACCTGTGACTCAGAGGCTGGGAAGTAAGTCCAGTCTGTGGCATGTAGCCTTTAGGCACATGGGAGCTGATACAGACAGAGGTAAAAATCTAGAGAGCCAGAATGAAGCCTCATGTATCTACCAGGTCTAGGCCCCATGGGCTTCTTCTGAACTCCAAGGGCACTGCAAGAATATGATGTGTTTACACAAAAGCAGACAAAACACTCATACACATAAAACAAAATAAGTAAATCTTAAAAAGAATATTTTAAACTAAATTTGATATAACAGAATTTTTCTTGGTTTTCTACAGATGTAGGAAACTTTTGCTTTGTACTTTTTCTTTTTATGATGGGAAACGTCTCTCTGTATGTGTGTGTGTGTGTCCGTGTGGGTACATGTGTGTATGCATGTGTTCAGTGACTGTGTATGATGTGTTATGTGGTGTGTGTGTGTGGTGGATGAAGCTAGCGTGTGTATGTGCCATGTATGCTGGAACATGCACACAGGCATACACTGATGGTGGAGCAGGACCCTGAGTATTCAGCTCTATCACTCTGACTCATTTCTTTAAAATCAGACCTTCCTCTTCTGACATCTATGGGCACCAGACAGGTGTGTGTTATATATGCACAGACCCAACAGTCACATATAAAATAAGAATAAAAATTTTAAAGTTCTTTTTAAAAAGAATATTTTAATTAAGCCTAAAAATTATAATAAAAATAAAATATAAAACTCCCAAATGATAATTTACCAAAGACAATTTACCTTGTCCTACTGTCATGAAAGGAAAAAAAAAAAGGACTTAATTTCAGCTTAGAAAGATGGACTACAGGGTGCCACATAGCTCAGACACTCTTGGATATCAGCTTTTAAGTTTGTTTCCTATATATAAAGGATATTTTCATTGTTTGGCCTTCAAAAGGCAGTTAAGAGGCTTAAAATGTTGTAAGTAAATTAAGGGTTACTACAGGAAATCTGGTTTTCTAAACCTCTCAGAGCTGAAGTAATTTGGAGTTAAGGTAAAATATTTGAGAAGGGTAGTGTTAGTCCATGCCTTTAACTCCAGCAGAGAGAGGAGGATCAGTATAAAGTTAGTTGTCTTTTAAATTCTAAAAGTACAAAGAAAAGGGAGGAGATGATGCACACTTTTAATCTCATCACTTGAAAGACATACACCCTTAATCCCAACACACTGGAGTCAGAAACATGCAGATCTCTGAGTTTAAGGCCAGCCTGACACACAGCAAGCTCCAAATAGAGAAAACCTTGGTCCAGGGGAGGTGGTGCACACCTTTAATCCCAACAATTGGGAGGCAGAGGCAGGCACATAGGATTTGCAATGATTTAAGTTTAAAAGCTACTAGCGAAAGACATGCTGAAATTCAAAGTGAATTGTCCTTTGTGATCTCAAAATATATACACTTAAAGGTATGTTTAGTTTCAAAATATAAAAAGAATTTTTTGTCTCAATTGAAAGATAATACTTTTTATATTGTCAAGAAGTCCAATTTTCTCTAGGAAATGATATTACCTGTCCCCTCCCCCCCCCCCAAAAAAAAAAGTAGTGCCACAGAGTCAGGATTAGGGCAGGGCTCTGTTCTTATCTTTCCAGTAAATTAAAGACATCCATCTAAGGAGTCCAGGGACAACTGGACAACTTGAAACTTCTGAAGAAAAGGGATCAGACACCAAAGAAGACAAGTAGCCCAGATGATCCAGCCTCGCAGACTTCCTCAATAGCTGTTTCCTCAAAAATCTACTATCAGAACAACTCAAAATAGCTAAGTAAGATGGTTCAGCCCCACAGACTGTTCCATCCAGGACGTCAGTAAAACCCTGAAGTTCAGCCTCTGACTACAGACTTCTTAGGACATTTAAATAGCTGAGCACAAAAGGACTAAACCTCAAAAGTTACTACCAACTTGCGTAACCATTTTTCCATTCTTACTTGGGTCCCAACTTTGTGATGTAGGAAACATCACAAATCAGCAGGAAGTAATTTTAAGAGAACAATGTCCCATTCTCAGAAGGTGGGGTGGGTGATTTTCCTCCCCTTTTGGTCATTTGATGGGTTATAGATGTTTGTTGATATTTAGGGGGATTGGTTACAAATTGTAAAATGGTCTTGTTAAATAGGATTTGGAGGTTAGAACCAGGGATTTCTCTCTCTCTCTCTCTCTCTCTCTCTCTCTCTCTTTTCTATTTTCCTACTCTTCTATATAGGGGGGGAATTTAAAAACATGGGATATAGACATAATATAGGAATGCTAAAGCAAAAGGGACATATTATTGAATATGCTCTTATATCTTTGTATATTGATACAAAATTAAGGTTTTATTTGGTTACATCAGTATTGATAGAAAATTCAGGTTAACCCTTTTTAAGGTATTGTACCTAGGTAATGCTTAAAAATGCAATGTGAAGTTTTGGCCCATTGATAGAAACTGTCACAAACTGTTTAGGATAATTAAGAGAGGCAAACTAATAGTCCATTCAAACATGTCATGTGGTTAGGTACTAATATAGTTTATCACAGATGATTTCTAAGTTAATCAGAAATCAAGTTGCTAAGAGACAAGCAACATTTGCTTATCCAAATATATGGAGATAGATAGGTGGTCTTCAAAAATCTCAAGAAATCTGCAGAATATGGCGTTCAAAGAAGGTTTCACTGGGCAAGAAAATCCCTTGCTTCAACTGTAGACAGAATGCAGTCCAAAAAGGACAAAACTTGGAAGCAGGTAAATCAACAGCCTAGCTCTGCCAAGATAGAGTAGGGAAAAGTCCTTCTTAATTCCTGCTTTACAATTAATGTCTGTCAGAGATACTGGGCCAAGAGGCTGAAGATTGATGCTCTAATGTATAGAGAGAAATTGAGGACTGTCCAGGCAGTCAGCTGTCTGTTGCTTCTTAGTTTTGGAATCTGCTTGCTCTGCACTTCTTGTTTATTCAGATATATTTATCCTTTTCAGGTCTCTGATGTGGTTGAAGACTAGATAGTTATAGTCTCACAGTTAAATTTTAAGTTGTTTAGGGATTAAAAGGATGTTCTAGATATTCTAGGTCTAAGAAGATGATTTTAAATTGGTAATGCAAGTTAGGATGGAAAATAATTTAGGTATAGAACTTTAAACTCATGGAGATAGAAGGATAATAGAATATTAATATCAGTTGCCAAATATGTATGGACTGGAAATTAAGAATGTATGTTATACCTTATAATTTTGATAATTGTGGCCTCATTATTCAAAAAAAGAATTATGAGTTCTGGGAGAAGGGGGAGAGGATAGGAGCATGGGACTGGGAGGGATGGAGGGAGGGGACTGTGATAGAGATGTAACTGGACACAATAAATAAACATTAAAAAACCATTATGGCCATTAAAAAAGAATATTTTAAAATAAATTTGCTACAATAGGAATTTTCTTCACTTTATACTCCTTTTTTTGTTAATAGATTTGATGGTATAACATTGATTTTGTTACTTTTTCCCCTATATCTGTTAACTTTACTTATTCCTTTATTGAACACAGATTTTTTTTTCATATAATGTGTTCTGATTATGGTTTCCACTCCCCTACTATTTCCACTTCCTGCCTACATCGCCTCTAATCTGAACCCAGACCCTTTCAGTGTCTCATTGAAAAGTGAACACACTTTTAAAGGATAATATTAAAATAAAATAATGTAAATATACAATTGGCATAACCATGGAGGTTAGGTTGAGAGTAGGGTACTAGGAGGGAGGGATGGACCTCCCTGTGAAGGGAGAACAGAATCTGTAGCTTTGGATGGATGAGGGTGAGGATGGAATCAGAGAATATTGTTACTTTTTAACAGTTCCCTTAAAATGTACACTCAGTTTCAATATTTGTAAATACTAAATATTTATATCACCAATGAAAATGAAAGTACAAACTAAAAGCTACATCTCCCCTGATTGCCCATATGTCTTTAGAAAATGTTTAGTAAGTGCATACAATCAAATAGTATTTCTGGACAGATGAGCCAGCTGTGGGTCAACTTCAGAGGTTAGAGAACCTTTTCTATTTTGTGTGCTGATGGGACTAACTAGTCAACTGTGAGGGTCCTTAATTCCTTTTATACTAAGCTATACAGTACTTAGAATATTAGGTTTACAACATGGCCATTGCTTGATTCTTGGTAGAACACATTGCCCTTAATTGAATACTCTGAGCTAGCATTTCCTTTCAAGGCTGTAAAGCTTAAAACTTCGCAAATTAAGTTTCATAAGCATTGGCATTTTATGTATGTATTAAAATGTGTTAGTCACAGTGATAACCAGCAAATGTTTCTTAGAGTGAAGACTCAAACAAGGCATTTTCAATAAAATAAAATGGCAATTACTCAAAGAGTAGGAATAACAATTTTCTATGAGAATTCTTCTAAATATAAAATTAAATTAGATGCTGTAGAGTACCTGGGATGAATAAATTATCCTCCCTTAATTTAAGGAAAAAGTAAAAACAGGATGAAACTGGACTTTGATATGTCTTAGTCAGATTTCCATTATGAGCATGTGTGTGTGTGGTGTAGGTGTGTGTGTGTGTGTGTGTGTGTGTGTGTGTGTGTGTGTGTGTGTGTTGGGGGGTGCTTGGTAGATGCACTACAGAGATGTGTGTTACCATGGGGGTCACAGATCAACAGCTGGTGACTCCCTCAGTTGTTCTCTGCCTTACTTTTTGAGAAAGTCTCTTACCAAACCTGGCACTTGCTGATTCAAGTAGACTAGCTGAGTATCCTGCCTCTGCCTTCCTGGGTCTAGGTGATAGGCCCGTTGGTGCCAGAGATGAACCTCCTGATTGTCCAGCAAAGACCTTTCTGACTAAATCCCTCTATCTACATTATAACTTCATCCGTACTGCCACACATTACATGCTGAGGTGTGCATATCACTGTGTGTGTGTGTGTGTGGGGGGGGTGTCTGTGTGTGTATATGTGCTCATGTATGCACACATGTGTATAAATGCACACTGAAGACTTTGTCCCAACTACGGTTCATTATTAGGCATAGCAGGACTGTCCATAGCAAGGTGTGATCAGTTCCCAGTACACGAAGCCACATGACTGGGATGTGCTGAGCATCCGTGTGTATGACTATGGGAACTTTCATCTAGCATTAAAAGTTTTGTTCCAAGTGTTTGTCTAACAGGTAACTGATGCCTCTGACATGCTTAAAGGTCCCTGTAGCAAGAAACCTGAGTGTTTCCCCTTCAATGGTATGCCATGCCTGATCCTTTTCAAACTCCCCCAATATTGTTAATGTGTTTTGTTCCGTGTGGAAACTGTAATTTCAACACACTGCTCTACAATCCACACTTTAGTAATTACTTCATGCATTTGGCCCGGAGACTCCTAAATTGAAAATAAGGTGCAATGCTTCAATATAATGCTCTCCTCCTGATGTGTTTGGCCTGGTGTAAAATTAAGAAACCCACATTTTCTCCCTTCCTCCTTCATTGCTTCAAACTCTATCAGTAGTTCATGAGCACCCTGTAACTGTATTTCCCACAAAGATTACACAGATATTTCTGTCCAGCCGCATGTCCTGCAGGGCTGTGCTGCGGTCTTCCGATCAGTAAAAATGTAATAACATTTTCACATAGTCAATATTTAATTCCGTAAATGCAACTGGTTGTTGTAATCTAGGTTATTAACCACACAGTGATTTATGGCAGAGGGCAGACGGTGGTGGGGGCAGAACAGTAGGAAAGTCCTCTGGTGACAATAAAACGGGTATAAATTTCATAGCTCTGCCTGAGAAATGTACTTATATCCTATATTAAGAATAGCTTTTTATAAATTTTAATGATCCGTGTTATTAATGGGGCTGCCATCATCACTGCCTGGGTGAAACTACAGGCTTTGTGTTTTATTTTTTCCTTTAACTTTTCCATCAAATGAAGTTCTTGTGAAAACAAAGGAGGAGAGTGAGGCAGGGAAGGATAGGGAGGAAGAATGCCCATGCTCTTATTAGTTGTTTGTCGAAAAAATATCCTTAAGAATTATAAGCCTGCCATTGTTTCTCTGAACTGGAAAGCCTACAAACAGTAGCTTGCATAAAGTTTTATGAGCAACTTCAGAGGTCGGGCTAATTGGACAGAATACAGCCATGTTCTACTGTGCTCACAAAGGCCAAGCCAACATGCAGAAATGAAACCAGGAACATAACAAAAAGAAAAAAGAATCTGTACAGAGACTGCCCTTTCCAGCTCTTGGTTCTCATGCTAGGCATACCCCTGATTTTCTACTCTGGGTGATAGATCCCCCCCACACACGAACGAACACACACACACACACACACACACACACACACAAACACACACCACATGCACGCATGCATGTGTACAAGCATGCTCACCTGGCAGGCTTCAATAGACTTTAGGAACATTCACAATCCACATGAATCTTCTTTACACACTTCATGTTAACTTTCATGAAGAACAAGTGAACATGAGAAACGTAAACACAGAATTGGGCCTAGGGATGTACCTTAATACCCTTGCTCTAAATACTTATCTTTATATACATGGATAAGTGTTGCTCTCACCCCTCATCAAAAAAGTTTTTCCCAACAGATGGAGACCATCCACAAATAGTCAAGACATATGGTGAGTAAGCGATTGTGCAGGAGCCAGCCACAGTGAATACATCTACAGAATTACCTCTACATCCTGACCTCAGGGAACATCACAGAAGTAGGACAGAAAGATTGTGGGAGCCACATTGTATTCTGCTAGACAGTGTGCTTTGGATGGGACAGGGGAGCTGTACCCATCGTGTGCCAATACTATGAGGTGACTAAGAAAGACCTGAGTAATGGTAACCAGCTGACATGCCAGTGTGGACCAGGAGAGTTCACAAGCTCACATCTGGGTGAACAGCTATAGCACACAATGGCTGCCAGAAGAGGGAGAATTAATATTTTCCGGGGACAAGGTCCTTATAGGTTATATGATCCCAAGTAGCTAGCCCTAAACGCATATACATAGAAGCAATGTTTAATTTGATTCAGCTGTTTATGAGTGTGCATATAAAAACAATAATTATCTGTATAATTATTACGTATGCATGTTCAACACTTATTGTACAAATGTATATGAAGCAATAATGAAAGAAGAAAAGGTTGTGAATATGAGAGGAAGTGTGGTTGGCATGAGAGGAGCTGTAGGGCTTGAGGGAAATGAGAGAAGATATACTGCACGGAGCTTGACTACGAAACTACCAGAACAAAACCTGAGAAATTATGATTCAAAATACAGCCAGAAAAGAAGGCTCCACTATGACTCCACGATTGTTCAATGAAGAGACTGAACTGTTCTTCATGGGCAACACAAATGATCATGGAGGAGGGTTGTTCTGCTCTTGGCATGTGTGTGCCCATGAAGTTTTCTGACAAACGACTATGTCCCTTTCAGGAGAGCAGAGAATGGTGGCTCCCTTCATGCGTTAGTCCTGGTGACTTTCCTGCTTGTACTAACTCCATGACCTTTACGCTGTGAACTGCTATGTGCTTGGTCATTTTGGACCTAACCTGTTTCCCAACTGGATTCTGGATTTTTTTTTTAAATAAGCAAAATGGAATTATCTGCCTCTCCTAAGGGTTAGTCGGGCTTTTATCACTGTGACAAAATGCCTGTTGTAAACTTTAGAGAGGAAGGTTTCTTCTGATCAATGGTTTCAGATATTTCAGTCCATGGTCAGTTGGACTTATTTGTTTGGGCCTGAGAAAAAGTAAAATACTGTGGCCATCTGCATGTGGTGCTGTGGCCAGGGGAGCATGTGGTACTGGGACTATGGGAGCACATGGCAAAAGGTCATCTCTTAATGGTCATCAGGAAGCAGAGAGAGGGGTGGAGAGGGACTAGGAGCAAGACATACGTTTCAGTGATGAATCCAGGGACCTGCTGCCTCCAGTGAGGCCTCAGATCCCAAAACTCAAACTGCATCCCAAATTACCACCACCATTTGTGGACAAAATCTCCAACAGGAGCCTGTGAAGGACATCTCATTTCCCAGTTATGGAATCCTTAAGACATGCCAGTGATGCCTTCCAAGCACAAGTACTTAGTATCATACTTCATCTCATTAATTCAAGTATGTTCTTATGCAAGGCAATTAATTTCAGTTTCCAATCAAGGAAAATGTACTGTGAGTCAAGTTGGAAGATGGCAGTTACTCAGACTCCATTTCCCTCAGTACGAGCAGGACTGGATTGGAGAGCAGCGACCATCCTACACCCTCCAAAGACCCCTGGGACCATGCTGCCCTGCCCCTATTAGTGACTCCATAAATATTCCATGGTTTGATTTGATCTCCTGGTAAATATATATTCAAGACTAGAATAATTTATATGCACTAATGTGAACCCAGACTCTGGTTTGAAAAGCAAATGCGGGGAGAATGAAAATAAACACGAAGTGGACAGATTTTAAGCAGAGATTTCTAGGAGTGCAGTGAGCACCAATCTGTCGTCGTCATCTTTGCTATGACATTTCTCTGGAGGTCAAGGGGAGCTTGCATAAACACATAATATCAGCCTCCCATCCAGTTCAAAGCTTTGGACAAAACACTGAAGACCTGGAGTCTAGGCAGGGTGCCAAAGCTGCTGGGTAAGTTTCAACTTTCTTATAACAACCATAGACGGGAGAAGGTAGGAAGTAACCCAATGGCACCCCTCACATTTGCATTCAGCAACTCAATGCAGGCTATAGTCTATGTTCCCCTCCTGAAGAAAGCAGCCACCTGCCATCTTTGCAATGGGGCTGCAGTGTGTGGTGATGAGCATGTGAACAACATGTTTGCTTGTTTGCTTTAAGATGTGTGCTAGGTGAGAGGCTAGCTCATGCACCTTGCTAGGTGAGGCTAGCTCATGCGCCTTGCTAGGTGAGGCTAGCTCATGCACCTTGGACTTACAACCAGGTAGCTACAAACTAGCATGGCCTTACTCCACAGAGTCCATGCTAAGGTGGTGGCTGCTGCCAGGGAAGGTGGAACTTCCTTTATAAACCATCAACACACACTTGGATAATTTAACTTCTAAGTGTCAGAAATGTTCTCTATGTTTGAAGCCACATTAATCAACATAATTAATGCTGACAATTGACTTTCATTCTTTCATTAGATTTTCTTCTATTTAAAGATAACTGCTAATCATCTGTAGTAGTTTGAGTAAGAAATGTTCCCCAGAGATTCACATATCTGAACACTTGTTTCCTGGTTGGTGACACTGTTTGGGGATGTTATAGAGCCTTGCAGGAGGAAGTATGTCACTGGCGGGGGAGGGGGGTGAGCTTTAAAAGTGTATAGCTTTGCCCTACTTCCTCTTCATCATCTTTGCTTTCTGCATAATGGAAGATGTCATCTCTCAGCTTCTTGCTGCCTGCTGCCATCCTGTCTCCATTATGGACTTTCTTTCTAAAACTAAGTCCAAATAAGCTATTACTTCACCTTGGTCATAGTGCTTGGTCACAGCCCAGAAAGTAACTAATACATCATGTCAGGTCATTCCTCTTCTCCAAAGCTCCCTCTTGCTGCAGTGCTTCCTCTGGAATCTTGTCAGCAGTATCTGCATCACCCTCTGTCTAAAGCACTGCCCCCGAACTTTGGGTGTCTTCTTTTTCCTACCTATCCACACAGCACAGTCAGGCCACTATTCTGAGTTTGCTTGTTTGCTTTAAGATGTGTGCTAGGTGAGAGGCTAGCTCATGCGCCTTGCTAGGTGAGGCTAGCTCATGCGCCTTGCTAGGTGAGGCTAGCTCATGCAAGCCTCATGAGTTGCTTTGTGGGAATGTGTTTGTCACCTGTGAGGTGTGTGTGTGTGTGTGTGAGACTGAATGTGTGCATGTGTGAGTGTGACTGAGTGTGTCCATGTGTGTGAATGCATGTGTGAGTATGTGTGCTAGGCATTAAAGTCACCCAGAAACATTTTACTAACACATTAATTTTTTTTTCGTTCTTTGGAGTTAACTTCAGTCTTCTCACTGATCTACTCAGTTTTAACACAATACTTATCCCTGTTGATAAGACAAGCTCGGATAAGACTTCTTCACTGTTCACCGGGTTAGCTGAAAAATGTTTGTGTTCTCTGGAGGACATTTGCCTCTGGGATGAACAGGGATTTTTTTTTTTTTTTTTTTTTTTTGTCCTCTTGTAGAGGGAACGTGGTCCTTGGCCTTGACACCCTAGCCTTTGCTGAGAGTCCCCTGCTTGCTAACTCAAGTTGTGCTATTTCTGACTTATGACTCTGTGGCAAATGGAGCGAGTGTAGTCACATCTTGGAGAAGTTTGTAATAAGATTGTCAGCTACTCGGACAACACCCGTGATGGGAACTAGAGCTGGTTCTCTGTAGATTTGAGAAAATGTTAGCAAGCAAGGATCAACGGTTTTTAAAATCTTTTGATGTAGAAGCCATTTTCTTTCAACAATGAGAAAATATGGAGAAATTCAGTAATGGAGAGAGACAGAGATCATGGGGCCCAGCAGTACTGGGGTAGTCACTGTCTGTCTGACATGGATGGTCTGAACCTATTCTCAAGTAAAGACAAAATCCTGTTTGTCTGCAGACAAAAACATGATGTTGGGTACCACAGTCTTGCTACTGTACCCAGACTACCTGCCCCGACCTATTCTAAACTGCCAAATTCAACAGGTGAGCCCCATACAGTCCATTGTCTACAACCAAAGTTGTTCAGTCATCTCCTACCCCTGCCCAGGACTTGCTCTGGATGCTCCTGTCTGATGCAAGAACCACTGGGTGATACGTCCCAGGAAGGGCATTCCACTTGGCTGGTTGTGTGAATGCCAGTCATAGACAGTCGTCCCAGTGCATTGATGAGACCTACATTTACACAGGGTTCTCCATGGTCATCTCCATCTGCCACCTTCACCACCATGTCTTGTCCTGGTCCTGAGGCTTCAGGCCTTTGCAGTCCTCTGGAGTGGCTTGGGTTCACTTGTGTATCTGTCCCTAAACTAAATGGCATGGGCTTGGAGACATGATGATGGACAGACAGCTAAGGCTGAATAGATACACAGCTAGTGCTCTGTCCCGGGCCAAAGCCTACCTTGACACCATCTCTACCTGTGAATTAGTTGTCATAACACTCTGTTCCATATTCCGTTGTCCCTCTTCTCTCTCTCCAACCCACCTAGTCTGTGTAGCCAACTCCTTATCCAATCTACAGGCCTTTGTTGAGCTGATTGTGAATTCTCAAGACCTTTTCTAGTCGGGTTGTCCTTGTCACCTTCTGAGTTTCTTAAGAGAAGATATAATTTTTTCTCATCGTTATATCCAGAGAAAACATGACCTCCAAGAGCTCATTAAAGAGGTAAACATTGTAATTTTCATGATTGCTGGCCAGATGAAAGGGTGGGCTAAGAAAGGGTTAGCTAGGTTAGCAGCAGCGAGACACTGTGAGCATCCCATCATTGTTCTGAAGGTTTCCACTCCTCATTGTCAAGCTTCAAACCTCCATGAGTCCAGTGCCTCTTCCTTTCCCACTTCCCAGAAAGGAATTCAAATCAAGACACAGACCTAGCAAGTAAGGAGCCCTGGGACTTAAATCATACTGCTTCATTCTCTTCTAGATAAAGTAGAGCTGATTTCATTTATCAGTTGAAGAGATTCATCCCGAAAATGATAGTACAGCCTCCCGATATGGTAGCCATGGGATGTTAATTATACCAAACATAGTGCACAGTACCATACATAGAATATTTGGTTTGTTCCATTCAAACTCAAATATTTAACCTGCCCAAATAACTCTAAGTCAGTGGGTGGCAAATGAATTCAAATGAATTCTAGAATCTGTGGGGATGGGAAGTTCTAACTCCCCTCTGATTGCTTATTTAGTTCTTAATAGAAAAACTAAGGGAAAAAAAAACAGATGGAAATATCCTTCCTATAATTCTAATTCTATTCATTGCTAGAGCATGTCACTATGGCCTGAATTCAGCTCTCCTGGGGGAGTTAACAGAATTGAAAAAAATAATAGCAACAGCACATACCAGTCTTTCCAGGAAGCCCTCCAACACACTGTTGGTGAATGCAGGCACAGACAGGGTGGACTCCAGTCTGTGCTTTCCCAGGTAGTGGCCACCCTTGCCCTGTTTCCTTTTCCATGCCTCTCCTTTCTTGTCCTCAATGATTACTCACTTTAGAGATCAAACTAACTCCATCTTTTTTTTAATAATTTATTTTTTATTTCTGCAAGTTACATCTCAATCACAATCCCCTCCCTACTCTCCCCTCCAGTCCCACCCTTCCACCCTCCTCCCCCTCAACCCCCCCATCCTCTTCCCTTCTTCATTTTTTTTTTTTTAGTTTAAGGTATTTCTTTTTCCCCCCCAACAGCTCTCCCTTGCAGTCCAAAAAATGGTTCTTTTTCTTATAACTATAAATACATTACAAAACAACAAAAATAAATAGGCCACAATTATAAGAGTTATATGGCTTAGCATACATTCCCAATGTCCAGTCCATATGTATTTGGCACCTGACTTTAACATTCTACTATCTAACCATCTCCATGAGTTTAAAGTTCTATATCTAACTCAGCTTTCATACTAACTTGCCTCATAATTTTAAAAATATCTTCTTAGATCCAGAACACCCTCTGATTCCTAAACAACTCAAAATTTAACTATGAGACTCTAGCTATCTATTCTTCAACCACCTCAGAGACCTGAGAGGGATAAATATATCTGATTATATAGGAAGTGCAGGGCCTGCAGCTTCTATATAGGAGTGAACAGACTTGAGAAAAATGGGACATAGACATAGTATAGGAAAGATCAAGAAAAAGGGACAGATTATTGAATATAGCCTTATACTTTTGTATACTGATACAAAATTAATATTATATTTGGCTAAATTGGTATTGATCATTGTATATTAATGCAAAATTAAGATTGTATAGGACTACATCAGTATTGATCTTTGTATATTGATACAAAATTAAGATTATATTTGGCCACAATGGTATTGACCCTTGTATATTAATGTAAAATTAAGATTGTATTGGGCTACATCGGTATTGATCTTTGTATACTGATACAAAATTAAGATTATATTTGGCCACTAACTCCATCTTTTAAGAGGCCAGTGAAGATTCTGATATTTCAAATATTAACAAACACTAATTTCTCACCCCATTCACTTCTATTTTTAAGGTTGTTCTGTTTTCTTTTTCTTAAAATTGAATAGGCATATCTACATTGTACAGATGGGTTTCATAGTGCGATTGTGTGTTTTGAACATGTGCCCCCATGACTCTCTCCTGCCCCCTTTCTCCTTCCCACTGCTGTTAGTCTCTTTCCTCTTCCCAAATATGTCCTATTCTATTTTCATGTCACACACACACAAACACATTTACACAATACTCACACACATTTACTTACACACTCACTCTCTATCATACACACATATTAGCATATACATTCACACTTACACACACTCACACATACACACACATATACACACACATTCTCACACTCACACACATTTACTCACACACATTCACTCTTATACTCATACAGAGGCACACACATTCACACACACTCACACACTTACACACACAGCCACACACACTCACACACACATTTACTCATACACATACACATATACAGACTTTCAATCTCAAACTTACATTTACTCACAGACACACACTCACACCTACTCACTCACATACACACTCATACACTCGTAAACATTTCCTCACAGTCACACATTGGTACATACACACACACACACACACACACACACACACACACACACACACACACCATAGGTTCATTTAAGAGAAAACAAGGTATTTGTCTTTCTGAGCCACTTAAAACACTGATCTCCATCTCACTCCATTTTCCTGAAAATATGCAATGTCATTCTCTCTCTTTTTAAACAGCTGAATAGAACCACATTGTGATGTGTATTTCACATTTTTATTTGTCCATTAATGGATACCATCTTGGCTCTTGTGTGTAGAGCTCCCAAAAATGCACATGTAATATCTCTGCATTGGTCTTAGATTCTGTCTCTCAGGTTTATTCCTAGGATATTCAAGATCATATCTTTAGTTTTTTAGTTTTTCAGCTTTTGTATGTAAGTGTCAAAAATCATGCTTCCCTGATTTGAATATTACAAAAGGTGCACATGAACCAGCACATGTGTCTGCTCTCTTAAAATGTGTTATCTTGTGTTACTTATGCATGGCAATAGTTTTCCTTATGACATTTTCCTACATTATAATATATTCATCATATTTACCCCCATTCACACCCTCTCCTGTTCTCCCATTCTCACAGATCCCCTTTCTCTCTCACAGGAGCCTTTCTATTTCCATGTCTGTCTATCTGTCCATCTGTATCTGCCTCTTTCCTTATTGAATTCTAATAACTCAGTGAGTTTCATTAGTGTTCAAACACATACGCATGGGAAAGGAATCACACACAGGAGCAAGGACTCTTTAGCAGTGGCTACAGCTGTGAAGAAATGATATCTTCCTCCCACTTCACTCAGGAAGGCTCACGGCCCACATGTAAGTCCTTCCCACTGGCCTCCATCGTCTGCCTACAGAGCCCTAAGTCAGGGGTACATCTTCCAGTGGCCTTCTCCCCAAATCCTTTTGTTTTCATTTGGCATCTCTCATTCATATTACCAGGCGTATTCTGTTCTATCAAACATACAGACTCTCACAGGTCAGAATGGATTTATCTCCAGAGCCTCCAAGAGAGTAAGGAATTGATATGAGTTGTAAGTATTGATATGTGGGTGATGCTTAAATGGACGGCTGCCTTTTATTGTTGCAATAAATATCTTTGAAGTTTTTCTATAAAATTAAATGCAGCAGTCCCTATGACAAAATAGCTATGTTTGAATACAGCTTTAAATAAGCAAATTGTTGAGGATCCCTCGTTGATGCCGTGAGAGGCAGTCCAGCCTTACAGAATCAGACATGCTAATCCCTTTTCTACAGCTGTACTTGTATTTTTCATAAACCTGGTATTCAATGCCTCATGTAGCCACTGGGTGCTAGCGGGCAGAGCTTGCTGGCTGCACCCACCCTGCTAAATCAGGAATCTGTGGAAGTAGGGTTGACATCTCAAGTTTTAATGAGCTTTGAATGTTAATTCCTATTCATATCAATGACTGAAAGTATTGCCTTTTGGAAATTAAAATTGTCCTCCCAGGACGGACACTCATACCCATAAGGACTAGGGTAATCTTGGAGTCCAAGAAAATGCCCAAGTTTATCCTGAGGCACTTGTCACCTGAGCCAGGAAATGGAGGAGCAAAGCTGGACATGGAAACCACACACATGTGAGCTACAGGTAAAAAACATACCACACACATGTGAGCTACAGGTAAAGAACATACTACACAGTCCATTCAGAAAGGACCAGGGTCTCCTACATCTAGGATGGGGAAATATTGAGGTTGGGAGTAGGCATACCCTATGGCTTTGAGATCACCATCTGCTCATGGTGCCTATGCCATATCCATGGATATCTGGCCCCTGGTGAGAGAGAGAGAGCTCAGACCATGAATGCTCTTTGGAGTGTCACTGTGGACACCTCAACTCCAGAGGCCCTGACTCAACATCCTCTTCTGGATTTGTCTGCCTCTGTGCACCCACCCTCTACCAGATACTAGCCTCAGAAGGCCTCATGTGCCAGTTACCACAGCCGCCCTAGAACACATCAGTGGGCAGAGCTTCTCCCTGCCAGTGTGTCCACAATTATTCCCACAATCTCCAGTGAGAAATCTCTCTTTACTTATTATATCTTTCATCTGCCTTGAAGTGTCTTATCACACAACCAGAGGAGTGGGAACAAACCGTGTATTCTGTAGGAATCTTGCCATGTCTGGTGTACCTTTTGTCATGGCTGTGAGGGAAGATCCAGCCTTCATGTGGCACTAAGTTCTCTGAAGCTTTTCTTAATCCCGTAACAGACCAACACATTCTGTGTGGGCAAACTTTCCCTTTCAGGTCAATTAAAAACCCCGTTTGAAAAGGGTGCTCTCATTACCTTTGAAGACTGATGCCAGCTGATTCTGACTACACTGTTGTAGAGCTGAAGGACAACGCCCATCAGTGGAGCGTTTGCTCAGTGTGAGCAAGTAATAGAAAGTAATTTGGCAGACAGCAATGTAAGCAAGTGTTTTCCATTCATAAACAACCGAGAACCTTAAACACTGAAAACCATGTTAACAAAGGACAGAAGGAAATATTGGCAGTGAAGTCTTCTTAGTTGCCTAGGTGACAGTGACATGAGGTTATAAGCTTGTGTCCTGCTTACTCCCATGGGCTCTGGGGACTGATGGTCCCTGGACTCTTGAGCGAAAGGGAAGATCCACAAGGTTCAGAACAACTACTTCACAGCAGAAAGCAGATCAGAGTTATCCTGTTTTGCTGGGATTGTGCCATATGGTGCTTGAATTTCTTAGCTGACCAGCTCCCTATACTGTGGGCATAACTGTTCCCACACAGGAAGTTGCTCCTCAGGAGTTGAGATTTTTTGAATTCTTGGATAGAAATACTTATAAATCATCTCAGCATGCATGTCTATGTCACCTTCCTTGGTTTCTGGATGGTCATGATGAGATATATCTTTCCTCATCATGCCTGACATAATAGACCGATGGCCCTGAAACCGTGAGCACAGGTAAGTTCTCCTTCCAAAGGTCGGTTTCCTCAGGTGTCAGCCACAATGCTGCGAAGTCCCACTGTCCCAAGACGTGGATGTCAGTTCACTGGAAACCAAGAACCCTGCACCCAAGGCAACATCAGTGTCTTCCATGGGCCACCATAAAGCCCAAAGGAAGCACAAAGAAAGTTACACAGCTTTCCCTGCTGTCTCAAGTCCCCAGTTCAAGCTCCTCCCAGAACCACTGCTCTTTCCTTCAGAGCGAGGAGGGAAACCCCCAGAGAGGGGTTGGCAGTCAGAGGAGGATAGTGTCTAGACAGGCTGCCCAGCTCTGCAGACCTCTCCAGCCACGTCAATTCACCCATTGGCATTCATCCTGTCCTACCCTTCATCCTCACACTCCTAAGACTTAGTCCACACCCTATCTCTCAGGGATTTCAGGTCAATATAGACCTCAGCCTACTCTGCTTTCTTCTCTATTGCTTCATGGACTGTGAAAAAACAACAATCTCACCCCAGTTTGGGTATAGGTTTACCCTAAACTCACAAATCCACAAGTAGAATAGTGGCCCAATGAGAGCCATCCAGCTGAACTTGGACTGCGAGCCTCTAGGCCTCCTAGTCTCAGGTATTGTACCTATGTCTGAGGACCCAGGTTGGTGCAGAACTCTCACCCCTCACAGTATCCCCTCTACACCTTCTGTTCAACAGCCCATCCTCACATCCTCCCTGTAGCATAGATGCCTCGATTCACTCTCCATGATTATTGGCTGAGTTCACCTTTGAAAAAGATTCCTAACACATGTCAGCTCCTGACAGCATCCCTTATTCTACTCCAAGTAGGAGATGAGCATCGAAGAATCTACAATTGGAGATGGTTGAATTAGTGGCAAGCCTATCTCTTGGCAAGACAAACCCCTTGCTTCAACTGTGGAAAGAATGCTGTCTAAACAGGACAAAACTTGGAAGCAGGTAAGTCAACAGCCTAGCTCTGCCAAGACAGGGTAAGCAAGTCCTTCATAATTCAAGGGGGCATTCTGGATCTGAGAAGATGTTTTTAAAATTGTGATGCAAGTTAGTATGAAAGCTGAGTTAGATATAGAACTTTAAACTCATGGAGATGGTTAGATAGTAGAATGTTAAAGTCAGGTGCCAAATACGTATGGACTGGACATTGGGAATGTATGCTAAGCCTTATAACTCTCATAATTGTGGCCTAATTATTTCTGTTGTTTTGTATTGTATTTATTGTTATAAGAGAAAGAGTAATTTGTTGGACTGAAAGGGGGAGTTGTTTGGGGGAAAAAGATATACTTTCAACTTAAAAAAAAGGAAGAGGATAGGTGGGTTGAGGAGGAAGAGAGGGGTGTAGGGAGAGGATTTCGATTGTGATGTAACTTGAAGAAAAAAAAGTGCGAACAATATTATCAGGAGTTCAAGGTCATATTCAGCTACACGGCAAGTTCAAGGCTAGTCTAGGCTACAGAAGATCCTGACTCAAGATTTTTTTTTTTTAAAGAAGAAATAGAAACTACTACAGAGGAGCAAAGACAGAGACTTGCCAACATAGGGTAATTAAGCCAGGAAGTCAAGCTTCAAGACTTGGAACATATAATTTCTCCTTGAATACTAAATAAATGTGCCTTTGTTTTCATAAAAAGGGAAAACAATAGCATAGCTCATATGTTTGGTCAACTGAAAGAGTAGGCAAAGATAGAGCAATATGCTCTTACAATTGCTGCAGGTGTCCATTCTGTGGCTGCAGGTGCCCATTCTGTGGCTGCAGGTGTCCATCGAGTTGCAAAGATCTGTATTTCATCAAGAGGAGTGAACACCCTACTCCACCCCACTCCACCCCAGTCAGACCCTGATCTGTAGACATTTGTGATCTTTCTCTATCCTATGGTGGCAATGCTGTGCACATCTAATGTGAGCTGGGAAATAGGAGTCTATCAACTGTCCTGTAATGATCAGAATAGCACTCACCACAGGATTGGAACATTCACACTGGAATACTCATGAAAAAAAACAAAAAAGCCAAAATTTTCTGTCTTATATATGTAGTCATCGTTGTAGGTTGCTTAAAGTGCCCCAAAACTATCATTTCCCTAAATGTTATGTGGGTAGTTTTGTTTTCACTTTTATATATTATTTATACATATTTATGTCACAAACAAATGTTTCTTCACTCCCAGTTGTAACTGCTGTTTCACATTATCTTTTTCTTACCTTTGGATTTTTGCTATAATTTTTTATTTACCAAAATTTCTTACTTTTGTGTTTTTACTATACTCTTTTAGTTAGAAAGACCACCTTGCTGACTACTATTCAAGGGAATTTTAAATGTGTTATAGATTTGTTCTCTGTGTTAAAATCCAAAACCTGAGAATAAAACCCACAAAACATCAAATACTTAGCCAATAGATGTTCAAACATCTGTGAGCTGTGTGTGTGTCCGAAGGAGTTCTTTATGAGTCCTCTACTGATTTCAGTTTGAGGTTTTAGAGCCATAGCAGCCCCACTGATAGCAAAACTTTAAACAGAAAAGGTTGTTGCCATTGTCCTCTTTCTATAACTAGATACCTGAGGGTAGACAACATATAAAGAATTGAAGTTTCCTTGGGTCACAGTTCTAGACTTGGGAAGTCCAGTGGCAGAGCCAGCTTTTTCTCAGCATTGGTACCACTCTTCTGCCACACCATGGCATGGCAGAGGAAGCAAGATCTTATTGTCTTAGGTTTCTCTTTCTGGTCTTAGAAGGTCACCTGTATTATCCTAGGGCCATGAGCACAAGACCTTACATAATCCAGGTCATCCCCTAGAGACCCTACCCCAAACATCATCAGTGGGTTAATTTGATGAACAAGTTTTCAAATGTGCTTGGAGGGAACTTCTAAATGTCATCTTCTGAAACTACTGTAAGAGATGCAGCAAACACCATGGCTTTCTGCACCTTTCCAGAGCAGGACCCAGACAGATGAGGACCAGCCTTAGGCAGATGAAGCATTTAAGATTGTTAAGTGGGTGACTTGTTTATTTTCATGTTATTCATGTTAAACCAGCATGAAGTATTTTATACAGAGAATTTTTGTCAAAGAAACTTCTCATTCTCTTTTAACTTTTTTTCTTATGTTTCATCATTAGTAGAGAACAAATGAGTTAGTGCAACAGAGGATATACATGTGCAAGACATGGAATACACAAGGAAGACATAGGACATATGTGTGAATGACAGGCATGCATATGGAGGTCAGAGGAGGACTTTTCAAGTGTCCACTCTGGCCTTACACTTTGTTGTTCGTGCTATTGTACAGTGAATTCCAGTCCAGCTGGTCCACCGCTTCTGGCTGATCCTCCTGTCTCTACCCCATTCTCAGTGTGGAATGATGGGATGATGAAGGAATGTCATTGAATCTGGCTTCTGGAAACTTAGCTCAGATTATTGGGCTCATGTGTCCAGTGTTTTTACCTTCTGAGTCATCTCCACACCCTTGTTGTTTAAATGTGTCATAAAATTAGCTAACTAAGTAGCAGAATTGAGAAACTGTTTAGTCTTACAGTCAGGTGATTTTAAGTTTTCTGGAAAATGGACTATAAAATCTAAAAGAAAACAAGAATTAGATGAGGTCAAAAGAAGGTGGCAGGTGCTGGGGCACTTGAAAAGTGAGGAGTCATATAGTCAACCAAGTCACTTGTGAACAGAGCAACCAAGTGAACTAGTGGCTGTTCTCATGGCTATGACAAAGTACCCATTAAGAAGAAACTTGGGGTGAGAAGGGGTTATGTCTACCTAGAGTTATAAGGGACAGAGTCCATCACAGCAGGGAAGGCATGGTGTAAGGAAGACAAGGTGGTTGGGCATGCTGAGTTACAGCCAGGAAGCAGAATGTGACACATGCTGGTTCTCAGCTCCCTTTGCTTCATTCTGTACAATCTGGTACCTTAAGCCAAGGAGTAGGGCTGCCCACATTAAAGGTGGGTTTTCTTACTACAATTAAGCTTATCTATATATTCCTTCATACGTGACATGTGAAGGTTATCTCTTCAGTCTTTGTATTGTTTCTAGTTGACAGTAATACCCATCACACCTAGAGCAGAAGCTCTTTTATATGAACCATTCACAGTAAGGAAAAGAAGTATTAAAGTTTGGAAATTAGTCTTGAAGTGAAAATTTTGAAAACATGAGGTATCTTTTAGTCCATCCAAGAGAGACGCAATAGACCTGTCTGTGCAAATAGATTAGATCCCCTTTTTCCTCACCTTACCTACTCACAGGCATCCAATGACAGGGGCATGAGCCAATACATCCCAAGAAACATAAGTATATTACATGTGCACAAATATCTGCTGTAAGCAAAATATATACCACAGCAGAGTATATCGCAAAGGTAATGTATGTTTCAAATGCATGAGAGAAATGAAAGAAAGAGAGGAGAGGGGTGAAGGAAGATGAGAAGGAGGAAGATGAGGAGCAGAGAAGGAGGAAGACAGTAAGGATGAAAGGAAAGAAGGGGGAGGCATGGAGGGAGGTGGAGAATTTGGAGAAACTGAACCCCTTCTGTTAGCATATCATTCTGTGAGATCTATGGAAGCATCTAGCAGGGACTGACTAGGGAATGTCTTATTGCTCCCTTGTTCATTAGTGCATGAACTAGAATATGCCGCAGGCAGAAAGTGCCATGACATAAACCAACAACTAAAACATCCCCCCTTCATCACTGTGTCCACACTAAGGGAGCACCTACTAGGAGCAGGCACCACAGAGGCACATCAGCAAACACGCAGGTGACTCCCAGCCCTGCTCTGTCTTCCCGGTCACCTGCAGCCTAATGGGAAGGCTTGCTGCTTGATTTATCCTTCTGATGACTGTGGGTGTCTCTGCCTGAGAACCAAGATGGGAAGAGAGTTCCATCAGTTATTTAATGAAGTTATTTAACTGGTGAAAAGAAAACACCAATGACACAGGGATTTGTTTTCTTTTTATTTTGTTTTTAGAATATAATTATATCTTTCATTAATGGATAACAATGGGTCAAGGTCAAACATCTACCTAAGTTACTTCAGCTACGATTCCACAAAGATTAGAGAACATGGATGGATGGTCCAAAGTGTTGGGCTGAACTCAGAACTTCTCATACATGCACCACTGTTCAATGTTGAGCTACTGAAGGGATCTGTCTGTGGGTGTGAGTACATAGCTAAGGAACACTCTGAAGATGCCTACAGCTCTGCCAACACACATCCGTCCTTCCTACACTGGCTGTCTATGACACACCTCCTAGTGTAGCCAGTCAGGAACCCTGCAAATGGTGGTAGCATCTGACACAACTCATGTGGCACATGTGTAAGAGGTGTAAGGAGCTCTGACTAGTGTCTGGGATGTACTTATTAGTGGTTTACTAAAATAAACCATGAGATTATTACGTACTGTGGGGGTCATGGATAGGTGAGAGTAGGGCCCAGAACCAGTTCTGAATAGCATTATAGGTGGGCACCCTATGAACTATGCACAGGAATGTAGGTTGCCTTGTGATTGGATGTGCAGTGGGAGTAGCATGATTATAGCGATCTGTAAGGAAGTCGTAGATGGAAACCAAAGCATGTGGATCTCATAGAGCCTGGCATGCCTGCAGATACCTTCTCTTGCTGTCCCAGTGTCCATATGGCCTGCTTAGCACTCCCCCATCTCAGAGAAAGGGAAGAGAATGAGCCACTCAGTGCTCCTTCCTGAAGGTCCCGGTGACTAGAACTATTCAGGCTCTGCATGCCACCTGTCTGACTAGGGTCAAACAGTGAAGGAGACTGAGTCCACCTTCTTTGGAAGTGTGGTGTCTAAGTTGCCACTGAATTCACACTTGGAGCGATTACTGAAGAATGAGTCAAGGTCAAGAGTGTTAGATCCAAGAGATAGGATTATATGTCACACACGTTTCACAAATATTTGTGTAAAATACTTCTCAAAGTACCTCATAACTTTAGCTTGTGGTTTGCCATTTGTCTTATATAATATCCATTAGAGCCATTTGGTAGCTGCAGCCCCAAGAAATGTCTTGAGAACTTTATCATTTGGGGGCTATTTAAACAAGAACAAATGCCAGCACTAATGTAGCCACCACAATCGCCCTTTTAATTAAAATAAACTTAGGAACTGTGATTGCATCTGCAGAGTTAGACAGTGATGGATGAGACAAGCCCCGCCACACAGTTTAGAAAAGTTAATAAAATAATGGACAAAGAATTGTTAAGGTTTTAGGTAGGCCTTAACTTTTTTCCCATAACATATACACTTTATAATATTTAAAAACCAATAAAAATAAAAACATTTGGAGTAAATGTAAGAAATAGAATATCCATTCTATCTGCAAGTTTGGAAAGTGTCAAATAAATTTAACATAATTTATCACAGATCTTTTTAAGATGGAATTTCCGGTAAAAATAGAAATTGGTCATATGCTGAAGAATTTTACTACTTTCTTCTGTAACAGGATTTAAATGACTGCTTTATAAAAATTAACCAGTCTTGGGGCTGGGTTGGTAGCTCAGTTGGTGCGAGCATGAGGACCTGAGTCTGGCCCCCAGAACCCCCATAAAATGCCAAGTGTAGCCGTGTCCACTTGCAAGCACAGCATTGGCAAGGCGGGGACACTAAGATCCCTGGTGCTCATAGGAATGCCAGCCCAGCTGGATTGGTGTGATCCAGGTCAGTGGGAAACATGATACCAAAATACAAGGTAGATCATTCCAGAGGAAGGGCACTCCAGACTGTCTGCTCTGCTGTATATGTATGGGTGAACACACACGTACAGAGTCACACACTTAACCAACATCCGTGTGTTTCAGAACCCAGGAATTGCACTTCAGCAGCATCCCATGAACTTCCCTCTGCTACTGTACAGGAAACAGATGACAGAGGTTCACACTCCCCCCCCCCCAAGTGATTGCCTTTATTAAAGAACAGTAGTTTTCAATTTTCTGCTAGATTTTAAATTGCTGCTGTTTTAAAAATCTCTGCTCACACAACCTCTGCCTCTGGGTAAAGAATCAAGAAAACTAAAGGCATCTAATTTTCTTGCTGAAAAGGAAATAAAGCCATGTGTTAACCCTCCTGTAGAAGCCTGAGGCCCCTCACAGGACCTTGGGGTTGGGTTGGGATTGTAGCTTGTGGTAGAGCACTTGGCAGCTCACGTGAGGCTTCTGAGCGATTAAAGAACCATAGCTGAAGGTGGGAGTCTTCTCCCTGTTCCCTCCTATTCACATTCTCTCTAGGTTGCCTAGCTGTCATTCTGAGCCAGGTGAAAGTCAATGCAGGCAAGTGTTCCTCATCAGATAATGGCTCCAGGTTGCAAAGCTTGGTTTCCAGGAGTGTCAGGCATCCTGGGTCTGCTCAGAGTCTGAAATCACCACTCCTCTGGAAGCCCTGGTGTATTATGGTGTCCTCATGCTTGTGCATACTAGCTTGGATTCAGAGCCCAAATCACATGTGTGTGTGGTGTGGAGTTCGGAAGAATTTCTCAAGTCTAAAGGTCTAAAGAGAGGGGTTGAAATCATAGCACCTATGAGCTACTGGTGGACACATTGTGGGTGGACAGTTGGAAGCATTTGTCACAAATACCCTTCAGCACACAGATTAGCAAGGATGGGTTGGGAAACCACCTTTATTTTAAGAAGACAAAATTGGTAGCATGGAACATATTTTGTCATAATGAGGCCCCCAGAAGCTATTTTAGATACGACCGTCTCACCTGCAATGCTGTCAAAGACTATCTTGCCAGCTTAGCCAGTCACATGATGCATGAGTTCTCACTGCAGAATCCACAAATATGTGCAAAATAGAGGCTCGGAGCAGTGCCAATATCAGCATGTAATGATCTGGATGCAAACTCGAGCCCACATGAGCAACGATTGATTGTTTATTCTTGGTTTTATTCAATTACACCTAATACAATTTTCCATGAAGATAAAGAGAAATTCATTTCACATTACTGTACTCAACACATTTGGCAATCACTGAGTGGCTCACAGAAAGGAAAACCCCAGCAAGAAGCAATTTACATAGGCGATAATTCTCCAGACACCAGGGAACAACTGTGAGATTAACTGTTTGTGGCAACCTCCATGCCAGCCTTAATTAAAAACAAAACTAAATTTTCACATTCTACAGACACAAAGGTACTGTCTGAGTTTGATAAATAAGACACATCGGCAATGATTTGTACTAAAAGTCTTTGCTGTGTTCATTTTTTAAAGCAGTAAACTTAAAATCCTACACCCTATCCAAGGGGCACCAACCATGTGCTCCTTGGGCCAGAACTTACTCCTCAGAGTGACAACATGCAGGAACATGGGAGGAATTAGGCAGTGTGTTCATGCTAAAAAAATCTAGAACACAAAACTAGTACTGACCTCAGAGCAAGGATGGCTGTCTCATTTTGCTGAACTGGCCCAAGCAAAAACATCACCAAAATTGTCTGGTCCAACTAAGAAACCTATTTTCCTATACGTGATATCTGAGATTAGGCAGTCAGTGTCATCCAACTCTGAAGGAAGCCTCTTCCCTCAGAGGGAATGCTGTGGTTCACCTTCTCGCTTCATGGCAACATGGGAGAAACTTAGCTAGCTTCTCCTCCCTCACATACAGATCTATCAGATTAGGGGACCATGCTGATGGATCCATTTATCCACAATCTATTCCTTCAGATTCTGTCTCTGGATGAAAGTTTAGTGGGTGTTTATGTTCAACATATGAATTTATGGAACACAATTTAGTTCACAGAAGAGAGGTAGCACACTGTGCAGGTCTGTGCCCCAAACCAATGAACATTTGGTTTGCCAAGGGTAAAGGAAACCGGCCTCCCTGTGGTAACTGGCTCCTTGACTCTAGGACAAGATTTGAAGCGGTCATGTAGGTGTTTCTGTCTCCTGTGCCAGGGTGTGAATCAGACATCTCTAACTGTTGACTTAGCTATAAGATTAACATATGTTTCAAATTAACAAGATATTAGAAATATCATGACAACATCATTAAAAATATTCCTATATAGAATCAATGCAAAAGGAGTCCAGTTATTCAGGCAAGGCATGCTTTGGAAAGAGTTCAGATAAATGAAACAACTTTCTCACATTTGACAATCTGGCTGAGAAATATGGCAAAATTCTATACTACTGAATGCACTCACAGGCCCACAGTGAGTGTGTGAAAAAGAAAACTATGAAGAAATGTCACTTTAGTGTACCAGTATGCATTGTTCTCTGGGGGCTATGGGCATGCAGAATGTTTATACTGGAAGCTGGGAAAAGTGTCCACAGTATCTTTGTGTTGTGTATTACAATTGCATGTGGATCTACAACTCTCTCAATAGAGTATACAACACACTTCTCCTTGACTTAACAGCTTAGGTAAAGGACTGTCTGTCTCAGGCTCAAATGGCTGTGACTGATAAGACATTTAGTTTTGCAAGGCTCTTCTACTCTTCCATGAGGCTTGATTTTCTTTTTTTTTTTAATTTATTTTTTATTTCTTCAAGTTACATCTCAATCGCAATCCCCTCCCTACTCCCCCATCCAGTCCCACCTTCCCACCCTCTTCCCCCTCCACCCCCCCATCTTCTTCCTTTTTTTTTTTTTTTTTTTTAGTTTAAGGTATATCTTTTTCCCCTCAACAGCTCCCCCTTTCAGTCCAACAAATGGCTCTTTCTCTTATAACAATAAATACAATACAAAACAACAGAAATAATTAGGCCACAATTATGAGAGTTATATGGCTTAGCATACATTCCCAATGTCCAGTCTATACATATTTGGCACCTGAGTTTAACATTCTACTATCTAACCATCTCCATGAGTTTAAAGTTCTAAATCCAACTCAGCTTTCACCATAATTTGCATCACAATTTTAAAAAATATCTTCTCAGATCCAGAATGCCCCCTTGATTCCTAAACAACTCAAAATTTAACTATGAGACTCTAGCTATCTATTCTTCAACCACTCTAGAGACCTGAAGGGATAAATATATCTGGTTATATAGAAAGTCCAGGGCCAGCAGCTTCCAAAACTAAGAAATGACATACCAGGGGCTGCCTGGACAGTTCCCATTTTCTCTCCATACATTACAGCATCAACCTTCAGCCGTTTGGCCCTATTTCTCTGACAGACATTGATTGTAGAGCAGGAATTATGAAGGACTTTCCTACCCTGTCTTGGCAGAGCTAGGCTGTCGACTTACCTGCTTCCAAATTTTGTCCTTTTTGGACAGCATTCTGTCTACAGTTGAAGCAAGGGGTTTTTCTTGCCAAGAGATAGGCTTGCCACTAATTCAACCATCTCCAATTGGAGATTCTTCGATGCTCATCTTCTACTTGGAGTATAATAGGGGGTGCAGTCAGGAGCTGATATGTCTCAATATTAAAAAAATCTTAAGTTAAGAAAACACCTTTGAATGCCATATTCTGCAGATAGATCTCTTGAGGTCTTCGAAGACCATGTATCCATCTCCTTATATTTGGATAAGCAAATGTGGTTTGTCTCTTAGCAATTTGATTTCTGATTAACTTAGAAAATAACTGTGATAGACTTCCCTAGTACCTAACCAAACTGCATGCTTGAATGACTATTAGTTTGCATTTCTCTCTTATTCTAAACAGTTTATGATGGTTGCTAACAAAAGGCCAAAACTTCACATTTCATTTTTAAGCGTTACCTAGGTACAATACCTTAAAAAGAGTTAACCTTAATCTTGTATCAATATACAAAAATCAATACCAATGTAGCCCAATATCTTAATTTTGCATCAATATACAAATATCAATACTGATTTAGCCAAATATAATCTCAATTTTGTATCCATATACAAAGGTATAAGAGCATATTCAATTATCTATCCATTTTCTTTATCATTCATATGTTATGTCTATATCCCATTTTTATCAAGTCTTTTCACCCCTACATAGGAGAGAAAGAAGGATACAGAAAAGAAAAAGAGAGAAATCCCTGGGTCTAACCTCTAAAACCTATTTAACAAGACCATTTAACAGCTTGCAATCTCACCCCCTAAATAACAAGAAGTATCTATTACCCATCAAATGACCATAGTGGGGAAAAATCACCCACCCCACCTTCTGGAGCTGGGACATCACACTCTTATAATGACTTCCTGCAATTTTGGACATAGTAAACCTGATTGGGGCCCAAATAAGAATGAAAAAATGGTTAAGCATGTTAATAGATTATCATTTAATGTTCAGTCATTTTGTGCTGAGCTATTCAAATATCCTAAGAAGTTTGTAGATAGAAGCTGAACTTCAGAGTTTTACTAAAGTTCTGGCTGGAACAGTCTGTGGGGCTGAACAATCTTAGCGATCTTGAGTTGTTGTGGTTTTAGACTTTTGAGGAAACAGCTGTTGAAGAAGTCTGCAAGGCTGGATCATCTGGGCTACTTGTCTTCTTTGGTGTCTGATCTGTTTTCTTCTGAGGTTTCCATTGTCCAGTTGTCCCTGGATTCCTTGGATGGATGCTTCAAATCTCCTAGAAAGATAAGAACAGAGCCCTGCCCTAATCCTGATCTGGGTCACTACTTTTTGGGGGCAGAACAGGTAATATTTTTCCTAGAGAAAATTCAGGTTTTTGACAATATAAAAAGTATTATATTTCAATTAAGATTAAAAAAGAAATTATTTTGATATTTTGGAACTAAAAAAAACCTTTAAGTGTACATATTTTTAGATCTCAAAGGACAATTTGTTTGAATTTCAGCATCCCTTTTGTGAGTAGCTTTTAAACTTAAATTCTTCCAAATCATATGTGCCTGTCTCTGCATTCTAAGTATTGGGATCAAAGGCATGTGCTTCCCAATTGATGGGATTAAAGATGTGCACTACCACCTCTGGATCTAAATTTTTCTCTAATTAGAGTTTGCTTTGTGTCAGGCTGGCCTTGAACTCTGAGATCTGCAGGTTTCTGTCTCCAGTGTGTTGGGATTAAGGGTGTATCCTTCTCAAATGATGGGATTAAGGGTGTGTACCATCACCACCCTGTTCCTTGAAACTCTAGAATTTATAAGACAACTAACTCTATAGTAATCCTCTTGTGTCCTCTGTAGTTAAAGGCATGGGTTAACAACACGCTTCTCATTTATTTTACCTTAGCTCCAAATTTTTTCAATGCTTGGAGATTTAGAAAACCAGGTTGAACTGTAGTAACCTTTAATTTACTTATATCATTTTAAACCTCTTATCTGCTTTTTAAAGCCAACCCAGAAAAAGATCTTGAATATCTACAAAAAAAAAAAAAAACCTTTTAAGCTGCTATCAAGTTTGTGTAAACTATGTGGTAACCTGCAGTCTAACATTCCAATCTGATATTAAGGGCATTTTTTTTTCCTTTCTGCCAGTAAGACAAGTATACCTTTGGTAAATTATAGTTTGAAATTTTTATGTTGTATTTTTATTATATTTTTAAGCTTATTAACTCTTTTCTAAAAAAAAGTATGATTTTGTTTCCTCAAGTTACTTCTAGAACATAGTTTGCTCTCTCCTCCTCTCCTGGACCCTCCCTACTTCCTTCCTCCTTCCCTCATTATTCCTCTACTTGGTAGTCTCCTCCTCAGATGAGGTGGGCCTTCACATATCATACTCCCTCAGTTCTTCAGTCATGTAAGGATGAAGATCTTCCACTTGTACTGGGGCTTGATATGGCACACCATCTAGAGTAAGGTATTCCACTAACCTGCAGAAGATTCCATGGCTCACTGCTAGGTGAAATTTTTCCTAGGATAGATATGCTAGGTTCTTGAGATTTTATATATACATATGTATATATATATATATACATATATATATATACATATGTATATATAATATATATATATATATATAACTGATTATACAGGAAGTTCAGTGCCCACAGCTTTCAAAACTAAGAAATGACATACGAGTGGCTGCCTGGATAGTTCCCATTGTCTCTCCATACATTAGAGAATCAATCTTCAGCTGAGCTATTTGGCCCGTTTCTCTGACAGACATTGATTGTAAAGCAGGAATTATGAAGGACTTGCCTACCCTGTCTTGGCAGAGCTAGGCTGTCAACTTACCTGCTTCCAAGTGTTGTCCTTTTTTGGACAGCATTCTGTGTACAGTTGAAGCAAGGGGTTTTTCTTGCCAAGAGATAGGGTTGCCACTAATTCAACCATCTCCTACTGGAGGTTCTTCGATGCTCCTCTTGTACTTGGAGTAGAATAGGGGGTGCTGTCAGGAGCTGACATGTCTCATTATCAAAAAAATCTTAAGTTAAGAAAACATCTTTGGATGCCATACTCTGCAGATCTCTTGAGATTTTTGAACACCCCCCTATCTATCATAGGTACTGATCTTTGTATATTGATACAAAATTAAGATTATACTTAGCCACATTGGTATTGAACTTTGTATATTGATACAAAATTAAGGGAAATGCTTTTTAAAGGTATTGTACCAGGTAATGTTTAGAAATGGAATGTGAAGTTTCAGCATTTTGCTACCAACTGTCATAAACTGTTTAGGATAATTAAGAAATGCAAACAAATAGTCATTCAAGCTTGTCATTTTGTTAGGTATTATAACAGTCTGTCACAGTTATTTTCTAAGCTAATCAGAAATCAAGTTGCTAAGAGACAAGCAACATTTGCTTATCTAAATATAAAGTATCCCTATTTGCAGATCATATGATAGCATACATAAGTGACCACAAAAATTCCACCAGAGAACTCCTACAGCTGATAAACTACTTCAAGAAGGTGGTTGAATAAAATATCAATTCAAAAAAATCAGTAGCCCTTCTTTACACAAAAGATAAATGGCTGAGAAAGATATAAGAGAATCAACACCCTTCACAATAGCCACAAATAATACAAAATACCTGGGGGTAACTCTAACCAAGCAAGTGAAAGACCTGTATGATAAGAATTTCAAGTCCCTGAAGAAAGAAATTGAAGAAGATAACAGAAGATCGAAAGATCTCCCTTGCTCATGGATAGGTAGGATCAACATTGAAACCAAACTTTTTAAAATCATTAATTATTTATTTAGTAACTAACAATATTCACTTATAAAAAATACCAGCATTTTCTTAACTATTTATCCTATAAATTCTTACAATCCCTTTGATCTAACCACTAATCCTATTGACAATTATTTTCCTAACCTTTTAGAAGGACACAGTCTCTGTGCAGGTCCTCAGTCGTGAGGAAAACAATCTCTGTAGTAGATCCTTTAAAGCACTTGGCAGTCTTTTTTTCTGGAATGTCTCAGAGGTAGATTCGTCAGAGTAAGTTGGTTATTGCAGTCTCACCTTAAATAAGGCTTGATGCTTTCTTCTTTCTGGGAGACCACATCAGAAACTCTGCTCAGTCCTTAAAGCAGGCCACAGTTTTTTTTTAGGCCACTGTTAGGACATATCAAACACCTGTAGGCAAAAGCTGAACCACACGGTTTAGTCCTTGGCCTTTTGGTGTCTTGCTGAGGCTTTCTCTGCTCACCAGCTTCTTTCTGCCTCAGGGAGATTTCGCCATCAAATCTTCAGCACTTTCTCCAGCAGGACTCTCTGAGCTCTCTTGCATCAGGGGCCTCATCTTTTTTATGGGGCTCCATGCACTGTCCTTAAATAGGAGGAAATCTGTTTCAGCTTAATTTGGGCTCCACCCACTTAGCAGCTGAAAACAATGCCAGGCCATTAAGTCCATTAAGTCTTTCCTGTTTTTCCTAACTTCACCCTTGTTTTTAAGTCCATTAAGTCTCCTATTTGTTTCCTGTTTTCACCTGACTTCATTCTTGTTTTTCCACAAGCTGATAAGCTAATCACTCACAGCCAAATTGATTTTCATGCCCCGAATGAAGAGACTGTATCAGAAACCCCTATATATTTTCTAAATCTCATTTAATTATTCTAACTCCCTATACAACATAATGAAAATGACCATCTTACCAAAAGCAATATACAGATTCAATGTGATTCCTATCCAAATGCCAACTCATTTTTTTACAGATCTGGAAAAAAACAATTTTCAACTTCATATGGAATAACAAAAGACCCAGAATAGCCAAATCAATCATGTAAAATAACAGAACATCTGGAGGTATCACCATCCCGGATTTCAAAAATAGCATGCTGGTATAGAAACAGACCAGTTTACCAATGGAATAGAATTGAAGACCCAGAAATAAACCCACACACTTACAGTTACTTAATTTTTGACAAAGAAGCCAAAAACATACAATGGAAAAAGGAAAGTATCTTCAATAAATGGTGCTGGTCTAACTGGAAGTCAACATGTAGAAGAATGCAAATATATCCATACTTATCACCCTGTACAAAACTTAAGTCTAAGTGGATCAAGGACCTCAACATAAATCTGGAAACACTAACATTAATAGAAGAGAAAGTGGGGAAAAGCCTTGAACTCATTGGCACTGGTAGCAACTTCCTGAATAGAACACCAATAGCTCAGGCACTAAAACAAACAATCAATAAATGGGACCTTATAAAATTGAAAAGCTTCTATAAGGCAAAGGACACTGTCCTTAGAACAGAACGGCAGCCTACAGACTAGGAAAGGATCTTCACCAACCCAACATCTGACAGAGGGTTAATATCCAAAATATATAAAGAACTGAAGAAATTAAACACCAAAAAATCAAATAACACCATCAATAAATGGGGTACAGAGCTAAACCAAGAATTCACAGAAGAGGAATCTCTAAAGGCTGAGAGGCATTTGAAGAAATGTTCAATATCCTTGGTCATCAGGGAAATGCAACTTAAAATAACTCTGAGATTCCATTTCACACCTGTTACAATGGCTAAGATCAAAAACTCATATGATAGCACATGCTGGTGAGGATGTGGAGAAAGAGGAACACTCCTTCATTGCTGGTGGGACTGCAAACTTGTGCAACCACTTTGGAAATCAATCTGGAGATATCTTAGAAAATTGGGAATAATTCTACCTCAAGACCCAGCCATACCCCCTTGGGCATATATCCAAATATTTGAAACAAAATCACAAGGACATTGCCTCAACAATGTTCATAGCAGCTTTATTTGTAATAGCCAGAAACTTGAAGCAACCCAGATATACTTCAACTAAAGAATGGATAAAAAAACAAACAAACAAACAAAAACCTGTGGTACATTTACACAATGGAATACCACACAGTTATCGATGAGAAAATCATGCAATTCGAAACCAAATGGATGGATCTAGAAAAGTTCATCCTAAGTAAGCTGACACAGTCCCAGAAAGATAAACATAGTATGTATTCCCTTATAAATGGATATTAACCACATATTACAGGATAACTATCCTACAACACACACACCCAAATAGATAGGAACCTAGCATATCTATCCTAGGAAAAATGTTTCCCACCAGTGAGTCATGGAATCTGCTGCAGATCAGTGGAACACCATACCCTAGATGATGTGCAATATCAAACCCCAGAACAAGTGGAAGCTCTTGGCCCTCACATGACAGAAGATCTGAGGGAATATGATATGTGAGGGCCCACCTCATCTGAGGAGAAGGAGTGTACCAAGTAGAGGAACAAGGAGGGAGAGAGGGAGGGAGGGAAGGAGAGAGGAAGGGAGGACCCAGGAGGGGAGGAGGGAGGAAGGGAGGGGCCAGGAAGGGAGGAGGGAGGAAACTATGTTCTAGAAGTAACTTGAGAAAACAAAGTAATACTTTTTTAAGAAAAGAGTTAATAAGCTTAAAAAATATACGAAAAATACAATATAAAAATTTTAAACTATAATGTACCAAAGGTATACTTGCCTTACTGGCATGAAAGGAAAATGGCCTTAATTTCAGATTAGAATGTTAGACTGCAGGAGGCCACATAGATTACACAAACTTGATAGCAGCTTAAAAGTTTTTTTTTTTTTTTTTTTTTTTTTTGTAGAGGTATAGGATATTTCCATGGTTTGGCATTAAAAAGCAGGTAACAGGTTTAAAACACTGTAATAAATTAAAGGTTACAGCTGTTCAACCTGCTTTTACAAACCTCAAAGACTTGAAAAAACTTAGAGCTAAGTTAAAATACACGAAAGGCGTGGTGTTAGCTCATGCCTTTACCTCCAGCAGAGACAGGAGGATCACTATAGAGTTAGTTGTCTTATAAATTCTAGAGTTACAAGGAACAGGGTGGTGATGGTGCACACCCTTAATCCCATCATTTGAGAAGAATACACCCTGAATCCCAACACACTAAAAACAGAAACAGGAAGATCTCAGAGTTCAAGGTCAGCCTGATACAAAACAAGCTCTAAATAGAGGAAAAACTTTGATCCAGGAGTGGAGGAGTACATCTTTAATCCCATCAGTTGGGAACCACATGTCTTTGACCCCAATACTTAGAATGCAGAGACAGGCACATAAGATTTGGAAGGATTAAATTTAAAAACTACTCACTAAAGGCATGCTGAAATTCAAACAAATTGTCCTTTGCGATCTCAAAATATATACACTAAATGTTTGTTTAGCTCCAAAATATCAAAATTTCTTCTTTAATCCAAATTGAAACATAATACTTTATATATTGTCAAAAAAACAAATTTGCTCCAGGAAAAATATTACCTGAACCCCCCCACCCCAAAAAAAGGTAGTGTCCCAGATTTAGGATTAGGGCAGGGTTCTGTTCTTATCTTTCCAGGAGATTTAAAGCATCCATCCAAAGAATCCAGGGACAACTGGACAACGGAAACCTAACAGGAAAACAGATCAGACACCAAAGAAGACAAGTAGCCCAGACAATCCAGTCTTGAAGACTTCCTCAATAGCAGTTTCCTCAAAAGTCTACCACCACAACTCAAAATCGCTAAGATCGATCAGCTCCACAGACTCCTCCAGCCAGAACTTAAGTAAATCCCTGAAGTTCAGCTTCTGTCTACAAACTTCTTAGGACATTTAAATAGCTGAGCACAAAAGGACTAAATATCAAATGATTCCATTAAAAATTTTAACCACTTTTCCATTCTTTTTTTTTCTTTTTTTTATAAATACTTTATTTTTTTTTCTTCAAGTTACATCTCAGTCACAAACCCCTCCCTATCCTGCCCTTCCACCCTCTTCCCCCCAGAAGTTTCCCCTTTCAGTCCAACAGATGGTTCCTTCTCTTATAACAGTAAGTATTATACAAAACAACAGATATAAATATGCCACATTTATGAGAGTTAAATGGCCCAGTATACCTTCCCAATGTCCAGTTTATACATATTTGGCCCCTGACTTTAACATTCTACTATCTAACCATCTCCATGAGTTTAAAGGTCTATATCTGACTCAACATTCATATTAACTTACAACACACTTTTAAGAGTATCTTCTTAGATCTATAACACCCTCTTGATTCCTAAACAACTCAAAATTTAACTATGAGACTCTAGATGTCTATTCTTCAACCACCTCAGAGACCTGAGAGGGATAAATATATCTGCTTATATAGGAAGTGCAGGGCCTGCAGCTTCCAAAACTAAGAAAGGACATACCAATGACTGCCTGGACAGTTCCCATTTTCTCTCCATACATTCCTGCATCAGTCTTCAGCCTTTGGGTCCTGTTTCTCTGACACATTTGTTGTAGAGCAGGGATTATGAAGGACTTACCTACCCTGTCTTGGCAGAGTTAGGCTGTCGACTTCCCTGCTACCAAGTTTTGTCCTTTTGTGACAGCAGTCTGTCTGCAGTTGGTGCAAGGGGTTTTTTCATGCCAAGAGATAGGCTTGCCACTAATTCAACCATCATACAGTGGAGGTTCTTCGATGCTTATCTTCTATTTGAAGTCTTGATACCAACCATCTAAAACGGTCTAGGATAGTTAAGTAAAACAAACTCCTAGTCATGCAAACATGTCACTTTGTTAGCTACTAAGACAGTCTATCACAGATATTCTCTAAACTACCCAGTAATCAAGTTGCTAAGAGACAAGCAACATTTGCTTATCTAAATACAAGAGATGGATAGGGCATCTTCAAACACCCCAAGAGATCTGCAGAATATGGCATTCAAAGATGTTATCTTAAATTAAGATTTTCTTTTCTTCTTTTTTTTGATATCGAGACATATCAGCACCTGATAGCACCCCCTATTCTACTCCAAGTAGAAGATAAGCATCGAAGAACCTCCACTTTTCCATTCTTATTTGGGCCCCAAACAGGTTTACTACATCCTAAATCAGCAGGAAGTCATTTTAAGAGAGTGATGTCCCATTCCCAGAAGGTGGGGTGGGTGTTTTCCCCACTTTGGTCATTTGATAGGTTATAGATAATCCTGTTATTTAGGGGGAAAGATTACAAGCTGTTAAATGGTATTGATAAATAGGTTTTGGAGGTTAGACCCAGGGACTTCTCTCTTCTTCTTTTCTGTATCCTTCTTTCTCTCCTATGTAGGAGTGAACAGAGTTGAGAAAAAATGGGATTATATAGGAAAGATCAAGAAAAAAGGACAGATTATTGAATATGACCTTAAACCTTTGTATATTGATACAAAATTAATATTATATTTGGCTAAATTGGTATTGATCTTTGTATATTAATGCAAAATTAAGATTGTATTGGGCTATATCGGTATTGATCTTTGTATATTGATACAAAATTAAGATTATATTTGACCACAATGGTATGGACCCTTGTATATTGATGCAAAATTAAGATTGTATTGGGTTACATAGGTACTGATCTTTGTATATTGATACAAAATTAAGATTATATTTGTCCACATTGGTATTGATCTTTGTATATTGATACAAAATTAGGGGTAAAGCTTTTTAAAGTTATTATACCTAGTAATACTTAAAAATGAAATGTGAAGTTGTTACCAACTGTCATAAACTGTTTAGGATAATTAAGAAATGAAAACTAATAGTCATTCAAGCTTGTCATTTTTTTAGGTACTAGGACAGTCTACCACAGTTATTTTCTAAGCTAATCAGAAATCAAGTTGCTAAGAGACAAGCAACATTTGCTTATCTAAATATAAGAGATAGATAGGGCATCTTCAAAAACCTCAAGAGATCTGCAGAATATGGCATTCAAAGATGTTTTCTTAACTTAAGATTTTTTTGATATTGAGACATGTCAGCTCATGACAGCAGCCCTTATTCTACCACAAGTAGAGATGAGCAATGAAGAATCTCCAGTGGGAGATGGTTGAATTAGTGGCAAGCCTATCTCTTGGCAAGAAAAACCCATTGCTTCAACCGTAGACAGAATGCTGTCCAAACAGGACAAAACTTGGAAGCAGGTAAGTCAAGAGCCTAGCTCATTTTCAGCTTCTAAAAATAATCTAAATTATTCAGCGTAAGAATAATTTTCCCTAAGTGTATTCCTACAGTGTTAACACTTCATGGTAACATTTTAAATATTCTCCTGGACTCAAATCCAATATCTTTTCCAATCCATCTGTAGTTGTACAACTTTTCAAAACACAAACATTTAACTTTTAAACAGATAACATACATCTCTTGGCATATGGATCTAAAAACTTTACTGTTGCTTAGAAGCCTCTTTAGACCTGAACAGAACTACAGCCAAATCTTTGATTATATTTTTTTCTTTTATTTTTTATTTCTTCAAGTTACATCTCAATCGCAGTCCCCTCCCTATTACCCCTCCAGTCCCACCCTCCCACCCTCAACCCCCCATCCTCTTCCGTTTTTTTTTTCTTTTACATTTAAGGTATATCTTATTTCCCCCTACAGTTTCCCCTTTCAGTCCAACAGATGGCTCTTTCTCTTATAATAATAAATAAAATACAGTACAACAGAGGTAATTAGGCCACAGTTATGAGGGTTATATGGCTTAACGTACATTCCCAATGACCAGTCCATATGTATTTGGTACCTGACTTTAACATTCTACTATCTAATCATCTCCATGAGTTTACAGTTCTATATCTGACTCAACATTCATACTAATTGCAACACAATTTTAAAAGTATCTTCTTAGATGTATAACACTCTCTTGACTCTTAAACAACTCAAAATTTAATTATGAGACTCTATCTATCTGTTCGTCAATCACCTCAGAGACCAGAGAGGGATGAATATATCTGATTTTATAGGAAGTACAGGGTCTGCAGCTACACAAACGAAGAAATGACATACCAGTGGCTGCCTGGACAGTTCCCATTTTCTCTCCATACATTACAGCATCGATCTTCAATCGTTTGGTCCCGTTTCTCTGACAGACATTGATTGTAGAGCAGGGGTTATGAAGGACTTACCTACCCTGTCTAGGCAGAGCTAGGCTGTCGACTTACCTGCTTCCAGGTTTTGTCCTTTTTGGACAGCATTCTGTCTACAGTTGGAGCAAGGGGCTTTTCTTACCAAGAGATGGGCTTGCGACTAATTCAATCATCTCCCACTGGAGATTCTTCGATGCTCATCTTCTACTTGGAGGAGAATAGGGGGTGCTGTCAGGAGTTGATATGTCTTCATATAAAAAAATCTAAAGTTATGAAAACATCTTTGAATGCCATACTCTGCAGATCTCTTGAGGTTTTTGAAGAGGCCCTATCTATCTCTTATATTAGGGTAAGCAGATGTTGCTTGTCTCTTAGCAGGTTTATTTCTGATTAGCTTAGCAAGTAACTATAATAGGCTGTCATAGTACCTAACAGAATGACCGGCTTGCATAACCATTAATTTGCATTTCTTAATTACCCTAAACAGTTTATGACAATTAGTAGTATTAGGCCGAAACATCACATTTCATTTTTTTTCTTTACCTCCTAACCCTTACATTCCATTTCTCTGGGGTGGGGTGTCCTTATATAACAGTCCCTCATCTCAGTTCAGAGGTTGTATGAGGGCCAAGAGCCTCTTCATTCATTGGGGATCTACGAAGCAGTACCATCAGTGAAAAGTGTCTCGTTGCCTGGGAGAGAGAACTACTAAACAAACAAATCAATAAGCATACAATAGATAACAAAGACTAAAAAATAGAAAAAATATAACTAATATATAAAAAATAAATAAAAAATAAAAATTAAAAATAAGAAGTCTATGTCCAAGTTCCCTTTGGTGTGTTAGATGTAGTATTGATGCCTTCTACTATATAGCTAAAATCCTACTATAAGTGAATAGATGCCATATGTGTCCTTCTGAGTCTGGGTTAGTTCACTCAGGATGAGCTTTTCTACTTCCATCCATTTGGCTGCAAATTGCATAATTTCATTGTTCCTGATAGCTGAATAATATTCCATTGTGTAGATGTACCACAGTTTTTAAACCCATTCTTTGGTTGAGGGACATCTGGGTTGTTTCCAGTTTCTAGCTATTACAAATAATGCTGTTATAAACATAGATGAGGAATCTTCCTTATGATTCCATGAAGAGGCATTTCGGTGTATACCCAGAAGTAGTATGGCTGGGTCCTGAGGCAGAGCTATTCCAAGTTTTCTAAGATATCGCCAGACTGACCTCCATAGTGGTTGCACAAGCCTGTATTCCCACCAGCAATGGAGTAGGGTACCCCTTTCTCCACACCCTCGTCAGCATGTGTATGTTTTTGATCCTAGCCATTCTAAAAGGTGTGAGATGGAATCTCAGAGTCGTCTTGAATTGCATTTCTCTGATGATTAAGGATGTTGAGCATTTCTTCAAGTGTCTCTCAGCCATTATGGATTCCTCCTTTGTGATTTCTCTATTTAGCTCTGTCCCCCAATTTTGATTGGATTATTTGGTTTCTTGGCATTTAATTTCTTGAGTTCTTTGTACATTTTGGATATTAGCCCTCTGTCAGATGTGGGGATGGTGAAGATTTTCTCCCAGTCTGTAGGCTGCCATTTTGTTCGAATGACAGTGTCCTTTGCCTTACAGAAGCTTTTCAGTTTCATGAGGTCCCATTTATTGATTGTTGATCTCAAGTCCTGAGCTGTTGGTGTTCTGTTCAGGACTAATGTGCCAATTAGTTCAAGGGTTTCTCCCACTTTATCTTCTAGTAGATTTAGTGTGACCGGCTTTATGTTAAGGTCTTTGGTCCACTTGGACTTAAGTTTTGTACAAGGTGATAAGTATGGGTCTATCTTCATTCTTTTACAAGTGGACATCCAGTTGGACCAGCACCATTTGTTGAAGATGCTGTCCTTCTTCCATTGTGGCGTTTTGGCTTCTTTGTCAAAAATTAGGTGGCCATAAGTGTGTGGGTCTATTTCTGGATCTTCAATTCGATTCCATTGATCTACTGGTCTGTTTCTATACCAATACCATGCTGTTTTTACAACTATTGCTCTGTAGTACAGCTTGAAATCTGGGATGGTAATACCTCCAGATGTTTTTTTATTGTACATGATTGATTTCACTATTCTGGACTTTTTGTTGTTCCATATGAAATTGAGAATAGCTCTTTCCAAGTCTATAAAAATTGTGTTGATATTTTGATAGGAATTGCATTTAATCTATATATTGCTTTTGGTAGGATGGCCATTTTTATTATGTTGATCCTACCTATCCATGAGCATGGGAGATCTTTCCATCTTCTAAAGGCCTCTTTCATTTCTTTCTTCAAGGGCTTGAAGTTCTTGTTGTACAGGTCCTTTACTTGCTTGGTTAGAGTTACCCCCAGGTATTTTACGCTGCTTGCGGCTATTGTGAAGGGGGTTGTTTCCCTTATTTCTTCCTCAGCCCATTTGTTTGTTGTATAAAGAAGGGCTTCTGATTTTTTTGAATTAATTTTGTATCCGGCCACTTTGCTGAAGTTGTTTATCCGCTGTAAGAGTTGTCTGGTGGAATTTTTGGGGTTGCTTATGTATACTATCATATCATCTGCAAATAGGGATAATTTGACTTCTTCCTTTCCAATGTTTATCCCCTTGATGTCCTTTAGTTGTCTTATTGCTCTAGCAAGAACTTCAAGTTCTATATTGAAGAGATATGATGAAAGTGGACATCCTTGTCTTGTCCCTGAGTTTAGAGGAAATGCTTCAAGTTTCTCTCCATTTATTTTGATATTGACCACTGGCCTGCTGTATATTGCCTTTATTATTTGTAGGGACAGCCCTTGTATGCTCGTTCCCTCCAGAACTTTTAGCCTGAAGGGGTGTTGGATTTTGTCAAATGCTTTTTCTGCATCTAGCGAGATTATCATGTGGTTTTTTTCTTTCATCTTGTTTATATGGTGAATGACATTGATAGATTTTCGTATGTTGAACCATCCCTGCATCCCTGGGATGAAGCCTACTTGATCATGGTGTATGATACTTTTGATGTGTTCTTGAATTCGGTTTGCTACTATTTTATTATGTATTTTTGCATCTATATTCATGAAGGAGATTGGTCTGAAGTTCTCTTTCTTTGTTGGGTCTTTGTGTGGTTTAGGAATCAGGGTGATTGTGGCCTCATAGAATGAGTTTGGCAGTGTTCTTTCAGATTCTATTTGGTGAAAGAGTTTGAAAAGTATTTGTGTTAGCTCCTCTTTGAAGGTCCAGTAGAATTCCGTGCTAAAGCCATCTGGCCCTGGGCTTTTTTTGGTTGGGAGATTTTTAATGACTGTTTCTATTTCCTTAGGGGTTATAGGGCTGTTTAATCTGTTTATCTGACCTTGATTTAGCTTCGGTAGGTGGAATGTATCAAGAAAATTGTCCATTTCACTTAAGTTTTCAAATTTGTTGGAGTATAGATTTTTAAAATAGGATCCAAATATTCTCTGGATTTCCTCAATGTTGTTATTTCTCCCTTTTCATTTCTGATTTTGTTGATTTGTGTTTTCTCCCTCTGTCTTTTAGTTAATTTGGCTATTTTGTTGATTTTCTCAAAGAATCAACTCTTGGTTTCATTGATTCTTTGTATATAGTTCTTTTTGTTTCTAAGTTGTTGATTTCACCTTAAGTTTGATGATCTCCTGCCTTCTGCTCCTCTTGGGAGTGTTTGCTTCTTTTTTTTCTGATTCACCCAGTTTAGCTGTTAATTTGCTAATATGAGCTGTCACAATTTTCTTTTTGAAGGCACTTAGTGCTATGAACTTTCCTCGTAGCACAGCTTTCATTGTGTCCCATAGGTTTGGGTATGTTGTGTCTTCATTTTCGTTAGATTTTTAAGAAGGCTTTGATTTCCTTCTTTATTTCTTCCCTGACCCAGTGGTCCTCTAGTAAAGAGTTATTCAATTTCCATGTGAATGTAGACTTTCTGTTGATTCTTTTGCTATTGAAGTCCAGCTTTATTCCATGGTGGTCTGATAAGATACAAGGGGTTATTTCAATTTTCTTGTATCGTGTGAGGCTATCTTTGTGTCCAACTATATGGTCAATTTTGGAGAAGGTTCTGTGAGGTGCTGAGAAGAAGGTGTATTCTTTTGTGTTTGGGTGAAATGTTCTGTAGATATCTGTTAGGTCCATTTGGTTCATGATCTCTGTTAGACTCATTATTTCTCTGTTTGTCTTCTGTCTTGATGATCTGTCCATAGTTGTGAGTGGGGTGTTGAATTCTCCCACTATTAAAGTGTTTTGATCGATGTGCGATTTAAGTTTTAGAAGCATTTCTTTAATAAATTTAGGTGCCTTTGTATTTGGGGCATAGATGTTCAATATTGAGATGACCTCTTGGTGTGTATTTCCTTTAATGAGTATGTAATGCCCTTCTCTGTCTTTTTTTTATTAACTTCAATTGGAAGTCTATTTTGTTTGATATTAGGGTGGCTACTCCAGCTTGTTTTCTGGGTCCATTTGCTTGGAAGACCTTTTCCCAGCCCTTTACTCTGAGGTAGTGTTTATCTTCAATAGTGAGATGTGTATCTTGTATACAGCAAAAAGATGGGTCTTGTTCATGGATCCAGTCTATAAGTCTGTGTCTTTTTATTGGCGAGTTGAGTCCATTGATGTTGATGCATATTATTGACCAGGGGTTGTTATTTCCCATTGTTTTGGTATAGCTAGCTGTCTTGTGTTTCTCTTTTGTTTAGTTGCTGTGGAGGTTTCTATTTCCTCTGTTTTCTTGGGTGTAGTTATCTTCTCTGGGTTGGAATTTTCCTTCTAGGATCTTCTGTAGGGCTGGGTTTGTGCGTAGATATTGTTTGAATTTGATTTTGTCATGGAATATCTTGTTTTCTCCTTCTATGTTAATAGAGAGTTTTGCTGGATATAGTAGTCTGGCTGGGCACCTATGTTCTCTCAGGGCTTGTAGGACATCCGTCCAGGCCCTTCTAGCTTTTAAAGTTTCTGAGAAGAAGTCAGGTGTGATTCTGATGTGTCTGCCATTGTATGTGACTTGGCCTTTTTCTCTTACAGCTTTTAATATCCTTTCTTTGTTCTCTACATTTGGAGTTTCTATTATTATGTGGCGAGAGGAGTTTCTTTTCTGATCTAATCTGTTTGGTATTCTGTAAGCCTCTTGGATTTTTACCGGCATCTCTTTCTTTACATTTGGGAAGTTTTCTTCTATGATTTTGTTGAAGATATTTCCTGGACCATGGAGTCGGGAGTCTTCTCTTTCCTCTATGCCTATAATTCTTAGGTTCCGTCTTTTCATTGAGTCCTTGATTTCTTGGATGTTGTGGGTGAGAGATTTTTTAGCCTTCTCATTTTCTTTTAATGTTGTACTGATTTCTTCTATCGAATCTTCCATGCCTGAGATCCTGTCTTCCATCTCTTACATCCTATTTTTCATACTCACATCCGTAGTTCCTGTTCTCTTCTCTTGATTGTCCATTTCCTCTTTTAACTCTGACTGTGTTTTCTTTATTGTTTCCATTTCTATTTTCATGTCTTGAATGGTAGTGTTCGTTTTGTACATTTCCTTCTCCAGTCTGCTTGTTTTTGTCTGGAGATCTTTCATTGCTTTATCCTTTTCCTGTTCAAGCTGGGTCACCTTGGCTTGGAGCTCTTTAATGATGTTATTCATTGTTTTGACTTGTAGAATTGTGGCTTCTTTGAATTCCTTCATAGTTTTAAGTTCTTCTTAAAGGGACTTTATCACTTTCCATACTGTAGAATTGTCATCGTTTTCATGTGTTTCAGTTGTGGTGAGGTATTTCAGGAGGCTGGACAGAATAGCGTTGCTTTCTTTTGTTGGAGACATTTTTCTCTGTTTTTTTTTTTTTTTTTTTGTCTCTGGCCTCTGGCCATGTGGAATTTTTTTTTTCTGTCTTCTGGACTTGGGTCCAAAGGGGGCACCGTGGTGTAGGAGTTGCCTTACTCCACCCCTATAAGGTGAGTCATTCAGTCCCACCTCCCAGGTGGGGACCTAATTAATTCAGGTGGTGGAGCTGTGCACAAGTAAGCTCTGATTCCCTGCCGGAAGGGCCCATACTAGTACAAAAGTTTGATATAGGATAGTTTCAAATATCTCACAGTTTGCCCAGGGTTGGTTCCTGTAGGGGGTACATCTGCAGTTCAGCTCCAATAGCCTTGCCGCTCCCGAGGCTTGGAAGCTGGCCTGTGACATCACAGACTGGGATTTGAAGGTGCTTTGCAGTAGATCTCTGCTCACTTCCAAGGGTCGCAACCTTTCCCAGATAATTGGGTCATCTGTATGAGACCTGGGAGTGCCCAGCGGGTGGGGATTATCTCTGTGTGGTTTCTGAATCTGCTGGCTTGGTATTAGGTTGGAACTTACTGGGGATTTCTCCTTTTGGGGGGATGGGTTATCCCGATTCCCGGGTCCAGAGGCTTCCTAGTTTGCCTGAGAGTTGGAAGGGGTGTCCTGCCCAGGCATCTTCTGTGTTCCCTGTGTAGCTGGGTGAGATTTAGAAGGGGTTGTGCCCTTTGTACAGCATCCTGCAACACTTGCCACCTTGTGACTGTTGTCCCCGAAATAAAAATATGTCCGCGCCAGCCACCGCCATCTTGGGTCTTTGATTATATACTTTGATTTATTTTGTTTTTTGAGACAGTCTTATTACATAGCCCTGGCCTGGTGTACTCACCTGCCTCGGTCTCTAACGTGCTTGGATCAGAGCTGTGAGCACCTACACTGGGCTTATATGGGAGTCTCCATCACTCTGTCTATTATTTCCTCCCATTAAATGATGTGATGATTCCTGGGAGAATAACACTTCTTCTCTACCTGCCTGTACACCTGGACTTCTTAGCTAGGAATGGCTTCTTGATTTCAACTAATGCTGGTTTCTTTTTATAACAGTGATTTGGAGGTTTCTGGGTCCAGAGCATTTATATACAGGCAACGAATGCTTTTTTAAAAAAATTTATTTATTAATTGCTTCAGGTTACAGCTCCATCATAGTGTCCTCTTTCCACCCTTCCCAGTCTTGCTCTCCCACCCTCCACCCCCTAACCCTTCCATCCCATTCCTCCAGAGTGGAATGTCCCTACATAACAGTCCCCCATCCCAGTTCAGCAGTCATATGAGTGCCAAGAGCCTCCTCATACACTGAGGGCCTACAAGGCAGTACCACTAGGGAAAAGTGTCTCAGTGACAGGGAGAGAAAGCAAACAAACAAACAACAAACAAAAAAATCTATGTCCATGTTCCTTTTGGTGCGTTGGTTTCAGTATAGATATCCTGTACTATATAGCTAAAATCCAACTATAAGTGAATAGATAACATGTGCATCCTTCTGAGTCTGGGTTAGCTCAATCAGGATGAACTTTTCCATCGAAATCATTGGCACAGGTGACAACTTTCTGAACAGCACACCAACAGCTCAGGATCTAAGACCAACAATCAATAAATGGGACCTCATGAACTGAAAAGCTTCTGTAAGGAAAAGACACTGTCATTCGAGCAAAACGGCAGCCTACAGACTGGGAAAAAAATCTTCACCAACTCCACATCTGATAGAGGGCTAATATCCAAAATTTACAAAGAACTCAAGAAGTTAAATGCCAAGAAACCAAATAATCCAATTTAAAAATGGGGAAAAGAGCTAAACCCAGAATTCACAAAGGAGGAATTCCTAAAGGCCAAGAGACCCTTGAAGAAATGCTCAGCATCCTTAATCATCAGAGAAATGCAACTCAAGAGGACTCTGAGATTCCATCTCACACCTGCCAGAATGGCTAAGATCAAAAGCTCAAATGACAGCACACGCTGGTGAGGGTGTGGAGAAAGGGGAACCTTCCTCCATTGCTGGTGGGAGTGCAGGCCTGTGAAACCACTATGGAAATCAGTATGGCAATATCTTAGAAATCTTGGAATAACTTTTCCTCAGGACCCAGCCATACCACTTCTGGGTATACACCCAAATGCCTCTTCACGGAATCATAAGGAAGTTTCCTCATCTATGTTCATAGCAGCCTTATTTGTAATAGCTAGAAACTAGAAACAACCCACATGTCCCTCAACCGAGGAATGGATAAAAAATAAAACGGTGGTACATCTATACAATTGAATATTACTCAGCCATCAGAAACAAGGAAATCATGCAATTTGCAGCCAAATGGATGGAGCCAGGATCCTTTGTAATGTGAACAACTGGAAATGAGGACACAATTTAGTCATGTCTTCATAGAAGTCCAGAACAAGAAGAAAAATCTGTCAGTATCTCAGAAGGTATTTAAAGTTATAATTAAAGTATATGTGTGTGTACATATACACATATACACACTTAAAATTTATATATAGTATACCTAAAATGTATATATAATATATATTGTATATGTATAATATTATATGTATGTATAATGTATATATATCATACATTAATATATAGTATTACTGTATTTATAATATATTTTATATAATTGTATACAATATATTAATTATAATGTATATATAACATTATGTGTAGTATAATAAAAATATATGTATAATTTAAGTATACTTGAGCATGAGCCCCAGAATCATGGAGGAAGTCAAGAATATGTTGATGGAAACTACACAGAGCCCTTGTAATAAAGATAAGTTAAATTGAGGTCCCTTTTCCAGGTCAGGCCTTTTAACAACCTGCACCTTAGACAGAAGTGCACCAAAACCAAAGCCAGGTGACTGATAGACCTTACATCCTTCTTGGAATGTCCATGAAGGACAGAATACACCAAGTCTACCTCATGACCTTCCTCCATTTCTTACCATACAGAGACATCGCATCACTAGGCAAGCCTTTTCCACACAATGCAATTGATTTTTCTTATGAGTATTGGAGAACACAAAACAGAAAATTAACTGCTGTTTCATTGTGGAAGTATTGCCAGGGTTACAAGTTTCAGCGTGAACTGTCATCCATAAGCTCATATGTTTTAGCACTTGGTACCCAGCTGGAGGTTCTGTTTTGGGATGCTGTAGATCCTAGCTCTAACTGGTGGGGTTGGATCACCTGGAGTGTGCATTGATGATTACATCTGCCTCTGGTCTGGCTTGCACTCTGATCAACAGGATATGACAAGCAGCATCCTAATCCTGTGTCTGATGTCAAGTCACTCTGGCCACTTTACTACTCCACCATAGTGGCCTGAACTCCCCAAAATCATAAGGCAAAATATATTTTTAAATTAAGATATAATAACATTTCCCTATCTTTTTCCTCCCTCTTTCATCCCCTTCTCAAATTAATGGCCTCTTTTTCTTCAACTGCTGTTGTTGTTATGTATGAATGAATAGTAAGTATATCCTGTCCAACCCATTTAGTGTTGCTTCTATGGATGCATATGATTGTAGGACTGACCACTTGGTATTGGGTGAGCAGGTAGGAGGCTCATCCAAGGGGAAATGGGTAATTTCCCCTCTTAGCATTCTTTAGTTGTCTTTGGTTCTTTGTTTAGGTATGGGGCCCAATGATGTTTCCCCTTTCCACGTTAGCATGCCTATTATTGTTGTCCTTGTTCAGGTTTTGTTTTGTTTGATAACATTGTCCAGTTATTATGGGTGAAGACTCCCGGTAATAGACACAAATGGCAGCAGACTTCCTGCTCCTCTGGGTCTTACAAACTTCCTGCCACCTGTTCCTCCTCAATGTTCCCTAAGCCTCAGGTGCAGGAGTTGGGGATGGCACACCATAGTCAGTTTCTCTCAGCATTTTGAACAGTTGTGTTTTCTGCAATAGTCCCCATCTGCTACAAAGAGAAGGTTCTTTGAGGTGTGACACCTAGACTTGCCTGTGGGCATTTAGAGAAATGTAGGAGGTATATTGGCTTAGTACGGTAGAAGGAGAAGACTCACCTCTAAAGGATAATGATTTTCAAACATTTTTAATCACTTTTTACTGTGAATCTTTTTGCTCCCTGTAAAGCCATAGCAGGAAACTGTGAAAGCCAATGAACAGAATCTGCCATAAGGGTGTTTTGAGGTGATGGTTTCATCCTTTAATATAGGGTGTGGATCCTGAGTAAAATGCTTCATCTTAACCAGCTGTGTTTGATTTCTTTGCAAATACATGTGTGTCTTTGCTTCTGGTTATTTTATCCACATGCATCTCTGTAAGAACAGAGCTCTGAGAACGGGTTCTGAACACAGAGTGCTCTTTCATTTAGTAGCAACAATCCTCTTATCAGGTGACATAGTACTGGGTTATGAATGAGGTCATTATCTGAATATCATGAATTAAAATGCCTGAGAATTTGATTTCTTGTTTTTCTTACAGTAAATTGCAGAAAACCACAGCTCAGAACTTGAGTTTCTATGTCCAGAAACACAGTTCTTGGCTGCTCGCTCCCCTTGGAACCTCAATTCACTTGTGTCACTTGGTGCAGGTCCAATGCAGCTGTGAGATGTGCCCGCCATGGAGGCTGGACGCTGAGTGAGAGACATTTTCACCCCTCAAGGAGGTCAGTGGGACCTGGTGAAGACAGTGTGGGTCACTAAAGTTATGGTGTGTGTTTTTTTTTAATTCTGTTTCCCAAAATATTGTTAATTCCTTAATCCCTGGTTCCTTTGTAGGTGTTTTTACTTGGAAACAAGATGTTCCTAGAAGAAGCCAAGATGAGATAAGGTCATCAGGATGGGCGTGAATATTACTGGTATCCTAAAGGATGAGAGAGACATCAACAGACACCCAGGGAGAAAGCATGTGAAGACAGAGTTCTGTGAACCCAGGCCCAGAGTAGCCAAGAGGCTAAGGGACAAGCCAAAATGCAGATTCACCTCAGGGAGACTCAAAGGTTCAAGGCCCGATGAAGACCTGTACCTTTCTGTCTGGAATTCAAGATCTGCTGACCTCTGAGAACACAAATGTCCGCTGCTGGAAGGACCTTGCTTCTGAGACTTCACTAAGGAATCCCAGGAGATAACACAGAACCCAGGAAGGCAGGTCAAAGAAGGCAGTTTAATCCTCCAGGTGCTGAATGGAAGGAAGAAAGGAAGGAAGGAAGAAAGAAAGAAAGAAAGAAAGAAAGAAAGAAAGAAAGAAGGAAAGAAGGAACCCGAGGCTTCTCTGTGTGTGGTTTACTGGGAGAGCCTCTTTTCTAGCCTGCTTGAGGCCCTAAGATATCAGTCGCCCACTCTGCAAAGCAAAGGAACAGATGTCTGGGCTGAAACCCCCCACCCTTCCCTTGGTCTGTATGTCTTTGTCATCAGAGGATGGGACCATGGGCAAGTGTGATTCTGTACCTACTGGCTCATAGTGTCCCTGCCAGATGGCTCTCCCATTCTTCTCCAGACAGCATGCATGGAGATACATGCACACATCCAGGGCAACCTTGAAGCTTCTTATCTGAACACTGTTATTAGCTGAGGGACAAAGTGTCACATCTGTTCAGTTCCATCAAATACATACACTTATTAACAGATCCTAGGGCTTTCCATTTGTCTCTTTGATAAAATGATAACATGCCTACGTACTTTCTCATTGAGGAAAAAGCAAAAAACGCAATAGTAATGTATCTGCTTTAGGTCTAACACAGACAGAATGTTAGCTCCCTTTATCTGTGTTCTCCTCACTGTTTCTGAAGCTGTCCTAGACTCCAATTTTCATCATCTCTTTTCTTTCTTCTCTTTTACTTTCTGTTTATAATTTATTTAGTGGTTTTATACAAATGTGATGGTTTGAATGAGAAATGTTTCTGGTAGTTTTTAAAATTTTGAACTCCAGTTGGGCACACTGTTTGGGGAAATTTAGAAGGTGGAAGCTGGAGGAAGTATGTCATTAGCTTTCAAAGACTCATGCTATTCTCGCTCCCTCTCTCTGCTTCCTGATTGCAATTCAAGATGAGTTCTCAGCTTCCTTCTGCCACCATGCCTTTGCTCTACCATAGTAACCTCTCATCCTCAGAAGCCATCAGCTCAAGTAAACCCTTTTTTCTATAAATTTCCTTGGCCATTGTGCTTTATAACAACAATAATAAAGTAATTCAATTAATTTAGTATCTTCTGGTTGTATTCAGCCCATCACCATCTCTCACCTCCTCCCATTCCTGCTGAATCCTTTCTTCCAAAGAAGCCCCTCATATTCCAGTCTTTCATAATGACTTCCTGAGATTAGTGAGGGTTTCCTGCTCCAACATGGATGTGGAGGATGGGTATTCACTGACACATGACAACTTGGCAGTGCCTACACCACTGAAAGAATATGAACTCACCGTCCCCCAGAAGCCATTCCTCTCTAAAAGCTGGTGTGGGAGGGGAACTGGGCCTTATGGTCCCCTCCACTGTCCGTGAGGTGGAATGCTGTCTTCTCAAAGTCACTGTCTGGTGTCTCTGCCTCCTTGCTCTGTGCCTTGTGCTCCAGACTAATTGCACACTGTTCCTGCATACTCGTTGTAAATATTTGCATCACACAGGGAAATATTTGCAGACCTTTGTGAACTATTCCTTTAGGATCTTAGCAATGCCAGCAATTGAAGGATACTTCTGGAATTTCAAGTTCCCAGATAATCTGTGGTGAATTATGGTGACTGATGGAGCTCTACATTTTGTCCATGTCGGGGCGCCAACATGTGTGCTCTATTGAAAGGGGACAACCAATAGAGATAGAGTTAGAAATTGTATTTCTCTGATTGTTTTACCCAAATTTCCTCTCCTTTTGGTTTAATTAAAATTCTTCTTATGAGATTAGTTAAAATATTGCCTACAATGATTCACCTTTGAAAGCAAATTCAGAAAAATACAGAAAGTTTAATCATGCCTCCTCCTCCTCCTTAGAGATTGGTAGGCTCCATCCTGAAATCCTCAGAGGCCCCTGGATCCTCAGATTTCTTAAAGTAAATGAAGAAACTGAACTAAAATAAAAAATGATAGTGAGAAAACATAAAACTAACTAAAAAAGAATGGAAACAAATCAAGAGACCCATTAATGTTTAGAATATCTAAAAATTCATTTCAACACCTGAGAAAATCCATTCTAGATGTTCCCATGTTACTCCTAGTCACTGAAGGGTTGAAAAGGGACAGAAATACATTTACACACTAGGTTAAGAAGAGGGGCAACTAGAAAAAGCTGGCATGAAGGTATGTACTTCTCGTTCTCAGGAGTGAATGGGCTTCCACTGTCCACCCTGAATCAGCATCAGCAATCCCTGGGGTTTTGCCTAGGTGACTTCTGCAGGCAGAGGCAAGCCCAACCATGATGGATAGGGAACCACCTGGGTGGACTGAATGCAGCTCCATGGTCACAGTGGGGTTAAAATAACAGTTCAACAGAGACACTTCTCAGATAATAAAACAAACCATTAGGTTGAGAAAAGGATGTCAGTATGATGCACAGAGTCTCCAGAGGATCAATGCTCTGTAGATTATGAGAAATAGAAAAGAATTCCCCAGTGGGGCATGGGCTCTCAGTGTTAGTCTGTGGCTGGACACCGGGGTCATTTTCCTGTGAAGGTGGACATATGAGGGAACAGCCTTGCCTGTATCTATCACAGCTTAAAAGCCCCGTGAACATGAAGAGCCTTGAGGCCATGCTTTCCTTCTGTAATCATCTCTCTGTGTGAAAACCAATTGACAAGATTACAGTAAGTGGAAGAAAAAAAGGGAAGGGGGGGCAACAGACCTAAAAATAACATTTTTCAAACGTCTTTGCTAATATATATATATATATATATATATATATATATATATATTTCCAGAGTATCTAAGTGTTCTTACACACTTAGAAAGCAACTGTCTACATTAACAGTGGGCTGTGCGTATCTTACTGGATTACCTGGAAAGTCTGAAAATAAAAATCTGTAGTCCTTACATGATCTCCATGAACCACCCCCAGTACCAGAATAGCTTCAAAACCCAGATCTCTAGTGCTGGGGAACTACTACCCCTCCACCTCAAGTACCAGCCTCAAAGACACACACTGTCTTGGACTGGGCACCCCTCCCTCATGCCTTCTCTGTGAAGAAAGGACTTTCTTAAATGGTGGTATTTTTATTCTTTCTTTCTTAACAATACAGTTAATTTGAGGATCTGATAGAAGCATACGTTAAGAGTCTTTGCTTAAGTTCCCATTTCTGTCACCACAAATGATTTTCCCTCTTTTGTTCCCTCCTCTCTAACCATAATCCCCTCTGCCTGGTTATTTGAGACAAGAGTAGATAAAGCCTTCCTTCATTTTCTTAAGTGCTCCTATTCAAGCACCCGCTCTTCAAATGTGCTGAGTAACGGAGTAGTCTGAAGGGAGGTTCCAGAAGGAGCAGAGGTGTCTCAAGGCCAGCCGCTTCTTATGCGGGCCTCAGCCATGCATCACTGACCACTTGCACTAAGAGACCCAAACTCTGCCCCTGAAGACTCCCAGACTCCTGGGTGTGGCCTGTAAATGCCCTTCTAGCTTCTGAGTTGGCTTGCTAGGATGAAGACTGACTGGATCTTCTGGAAGGTTCTTGCCACAGAGAATAGGTTTAGTCATTTCAAATAGTGTTGCAGAAAACCCAGTCCCTCTCTCAGACCCGATGAAAAACAGGGCAGTCCTGTGTTCCCAGAGCCTTGAAGCAGCTCTCTTCCACAGATGCAGCCCCTTGCCGTGTTTCCTTCACTTGCACACTGGGGAGCCAATGCTCTTGGAATCTACTGGAATGATCCTACAGATTCAGCACTGGGGAATTCGGGCGGTATTTCACAGTTGAGGAAGGGCTCCCTCCTTCTCTGAGAGTCTCGTTCAGGGCTTTGAGTTGAAGACTGCAGCTTACACTGTCAAAACGCATGCTGATTTGATCCCTTTCTGAAAGACCGGATCCTTAGAAAGCCGGCTCTGTTCCATGATAAAGGCCTATTCAGCGTGGGGTCTGACCCTGTGTGCAGGCGTCCGCGGGGCCGCAGTGGAGCGCTTGCACCCCCTACAGTCCGGCCAGCGTAAATGCGGCTCCGATGCGAGCGCACCTCCTCCCTTCTGGCCCAGTGGGTTCATTAAGGATGATTTGCAGGGGCCTGGCCTTAGCTGGGACAGAGCAGGGAAGTCATGTTGACCACTTCTCCAAAGATCCTGGCCTCTCCTACCCTACAGCTGAGCTCTTCCCAGCTTCTAGCTGGAAAGCAAGTTCTCACAGGTAGGAAGGAAGGAAGACAAACATGAGAAACTGTTCTAAGGAATGTGTGGTCAGTATGGCCCACCAGTCTCTGAGCCCAAATCCAGAGCTGATGCTGCCACCCCAATTTGTCAGTTTTGAGCAAGATCAGCCAATACAGTGGTGTGCGTGCTTGTGTGTGTGTGTGTGTGTGTGTGTGTGTGTGTGTGTGTGTGTGTCAGACAGAGCCAACTATCCTGTCCCCAGACAGATAGAAGATCCACCCTTTCTTGCCAGACTAAAAAGGATACAGGAAGATATTGAAAAGTTGAACAACTGACTGGCCACATTCAGCTGGACTTGGATGAACATAATTGTATATTCCCTCACTACCCTTCCACCTAAGCTGGACCTGTACACCCACCAGAGCCACGTGGTAGGAAGAGACAGAGCAGGTCCAAGGATGAAACATGCCTTCCTTTGAACATTCAGGAGGGAAGTGGGTGTCAGCATTCCAAAGGGCAGCTTTCCCCTACCCTGCAGGCCATGGCTATAAACTGACCCTTTCCTTACTCCTTTACAGGATAGCACTATCCGAGAGTCTCTAACTGGAGAGACCCACATTTGTACTTTAGCCAGGGAGGGCCACTTCCTCACAACTTCCTGTGTGTAGCAGGAAGTACTTAGCAGGTCTGAGTGTGCTTCACTTGAAACTTGCCATGCACACAGGGAGTGTGGCTGTGAGCCTGAAATTTGAGGACCATTGTGGGCCACAACCCCACTAGGAAGAGATTATCTTGCAGAATTCTAAATAAGTACATTTTATTTTTATTGCTTTTTTAAATTAAAATTTAAAAATATAAGAAACTGTATGAAACAAAAGATAAGCTTGTCATTGCACCCTCCCCGGTGTGTTTGTGAAACACTGAGTGATAATATATGCTGCATACGGTTAGCATTTGGCTTTTGCCAAAGCTTCCAAGAACCTCACTGGTGCTCAACTTAGGACATGTCAACTGTCGAAAGCTGATTCTCTCTCCAACCTGAAGGGGTCTCAAGAAAGAGCAGGGGTTTCCCTGAAAGCATGACATCCCCAGTAGTGTTGCCATGGCATAATTAACACACACACACTATATATATATATCACCTGGTTTACCATCCTTCTAGTTCTAGTTCTACTTTTATTGAAGTTCAAGTGTATGTGTCTCTGTGTGTGTATGTTCATGTGAGTACAATGACTACAGAGGCCAGAAGAGGGTGCCAGATACCCTGGATCTAGAGTGAAAGCTGTTATGAGCTGTCCAACATGGATTGTGGATTCTGGGAAACAAAGAACTTGAATGTACAAAAGGAGTAGACCCCTTAGCTACTGAGACATCTCTCTGGCCCCAGCTATATAGATTCATAGATTATGGAATTAAAAAAAGAAATGCATGTGCTCCAAGGCTTACTTATAATGAAAATTTGGTTTTTACTCACAGATCTGGACAGCAAAAAATAGGAAAATACCTACATGCAGAAACCCTGGCCAATTTGTACAAGAATTCAAGCAATTAAAGGTCTATAAAAAACAATGTATAAAACACAATATAAACTAAAAATATATTTTCCACAAACAAATTATGCCACTAAAGAATGACTGTATTCAAAATGCAAAGAGCAGTTAAATAGAGTGTTTTATGGAAGCTGCAGGGGGTTTTAATCATGTTTCTTAGTAGGCAGGGAACCCTATTTTTCATAGTTGTAAAAGTGCTTTTCTATTTTAACCTCAGAGAAGTTCTTTTAAAAAATTCCCCTAGATTCTAGGACCTGCTGGGAGTCTGCAAAAACCTAAACAAACATTAAATTTCACCATACACTCATTTTTAAGAGTTTATGATAAAACTTTCTCAAGAGACAAATAATGCCTTTGCTATGATTTATGTAGGTAAATAAATATCTGTGATGCAAAGCAGAAGACAGTCTGCAGGGACACAGAACTTTCTGACCCCAGTAGCTCCTGCAGGAAAAGCATGTGATGCCCCTTACACACTGAGGCTATTCTAGATCATGTTAAGAAGGAAAAGCAGTCTATCTCAGAGCGTGTCCACAGGGAAGGACACCCAAAAGGGATAGGAAGGCTGTTTAAGGACACAGTTGCAGAATCAGAACCAGAGGCCATGAGAACTTTAGTCTAAGGAAGGCAGAGGAAAGGACAAGCTTGGGATGAAGAAAATCTTTGCTCAACTACAAGGTTTTTCTTAAAAGTATCTCAACATATTTTACATAGCTCATAGGAATAATTGGTACTCTGTTTGGAAGGATAGAACACATCATCCCTTCATTCTAGCTAGAAAAGGGAAGCAAAAGCAGGCACCTGTTCTCACTGGGTATCACAGTTAAGCCACAGAGTGAAAGGGAGGAGTCATGATTTAACAAAGGCTTCACATAGCTCTTTACCCTCAGCAGAAAAACAAAGAATGCCTGATTCAAAGTAAGACAGAGACAGAACTAACCAGAGCCCACACGAAGTCTCAAAACAGTATAGCAGTCAACAGATGAAGAGCAGTGTCTCACAGAATAGATAAAAACAGCACATGACATTTTCCTCATTGGAGTAGTATATAGCACTGTAAACAAATTAAACCTGCTGTGTGAGTGAAATAATACGTAATGAACTACCAGAAATGAAATTCCTGAATTCTGACAAAGACCCCCATGAGAGCCTTTGAGATGAGATGTCAGAAAGAAATGACTGCGGGGTGCAGCCATAGGGTCCTGGTGTACAAAGGAAGCTTGCAGGGTGCACCTTATCATGTTGATTATGGAAGCCCTTACTCTGAGCAGTGATGATGGGGTAAACAACATTCACGGTAGACCTGTTTCATAGCGTCTTCTGTCTGTAAGAGTTTCCACAGGCCCATCCAGCACACAAGGGTTTCTAAGTAGCTTGCCAGTGTTCTTACTCACAGAGGCCAAAGAATAGGAATCTCTTCCTCAGAAAATGTCAGAGGAGATGCTCAACGTTGTGGGTTAGATAACACGATCACTTTTCCAAAGCCCAAACTGGGGATAAGGCACAGAATACTGCATCCACGGCGAGTCTCATCTCCAGAGACAGCAGACAGCTAACACTCTTCAAGCGAGATTCCAGAGAAGCCCAGAGCTGTAAACCTGTTCCTGTGCACAGGTGCGGACCTGCTATAGAATGCTGGGAAGTCATTCTTCTGTGTGCTTGGAGAACCAGGGTCACAGCCTCCCATTTAAGCATTGTGGATGCTAAAAGAGAGGGATTGATGGGCAGGGTAACACTTGGGGTCCTTCTATCAGATACTGACAGGACTGCAGATCCTTTCATTTGTGCCTGGAAAGAAAAGGCAAAGAAAGGCTGTTGGCCAATAAGTGAGAAGACCCTTTAGCACAGTGCAATGCTACTCTTGCCCTGAGTGGATCTTCATCTTTCCCTTCTTGACCAAGGGTTAACTCCAGAAGAGAGGTTGAACATGCTTGGTGTGTTTCTGACGCAACACCCTCTTGTTGCAGCCATGATAGTAATTACAAGAGGGACTTAGTCTTCACGAAGGTCAGAGAATCCTCTGAAGAGCTCATCACACAGACCAAATTCCTTCATTTTTGTGCTTTTCTAAGAGATCCTAACCCCATTTGTCAGGGCCCTGTAAGTGGACATTAATAGACACTTATTATTTAAATTGTGTGTAACAGGCCTGTTCAGACTGATCACCTCCTGAGTCAGTCAAGTAATGATTTTGATTTTTTTTTATTGAATTGACATGTTTTTGGCAGGATCCAATAAGCTCCTTAACTGACGCGTCAGGGTGTCCTGGTCCATGCCAAGCAATTTGCTATGGATTTCATCTCTTTTCTCTCATTAAGTTTTAATGAATGGATTAAGGGAAAGGAGGGATATTTTTGCTCACTGGCCACTGTACGGATTTGGATTGTATTAACGTGAATATAAAAGGGGTAAAACTAAATTAAGGTGTGAACATAGCAGGGGCTTTTCCTCCTTCCAATCTGAGAAATCTCGAGGCTGTTCGTCCAAGCTTGGTCTAGTCTTTTACTCAGTGCGTGACCTCATCTCCGCCCTGAGGGATCTTCATCAGGCAAGATGGAGGCAGAACGCCAACCACAGCAGTTCCCGCAGACCATTGGTTAGAATTCAGCCACACTTCCCTATTGGTCTGTGAGGGATTGTGGGAAATGTCTTTGTTATGGGATCCCTTGTTATGACCTGGAGGAAGACTAAAATAAATGAGGGAAACGGGTAAATGAGCATTATGTCATGAGTCTGTCACATGGGCACAATCATTTTCCTCAACAACACGGGAATAGGGACTAGACGCTGGTGGATTCTGACCTTAGGGATGGGAACTCAGCGGGGCTCCTTTCTGCACATGAGCAAGTCTGCCAACTGGAAGTCCCTCCTCAGAAACCGCTAAGTGCCAAGGACTTTCCTATGCTCCATAAACACACAAGGAAAGAGTGTTGTAATTACACATCTAATTAACGAGTTCTGAGTGAGTGGATAATTTGTAGAAGCAAAGTATTATAAGAGAATGAGAGAAGTCATGAAGGAAGAAAAGAGAAACGACCGACCAGTATCTGAAGGTCTCCATGCCGTGCAGGAGGGTGGGCGTCAGTTGCCTTCTGAGCATGCTTAGAATAGAGTCCGATACTTTCTCTTCTCTGAATTTACCTTTACTTAATCTTACTCATTTGTCATAACTCCCCCGGGAGCATGGCAGAGACACTGTAGGGTCAAAGATAACTCATTTTTGTTCCCTTCCTCATGTCCATGTAACCGTGTCCTTGTGGACCTGCCCGCAGAGTCCAGGACAGCGCGGAGAGAGAACGCTAGCGAGAGAGCAGTGAGAAGGTCCTTCCGAAGAGCCCACCCTGAGGCCTTCTGGAGCTGGCCAGCTGAGGTTGAGGTTTAGACTGATCTGAAATCTGTCAAAAAATGAGTTCTAATTACTCATATTTAACCTTCAGCTTAAAGTTAGCTCTCTATTTTTCTAAATCTTATCTTTTCCAATTTATGGCTTCTTAGCAAAATTGGAAACAAAATGCAGATACAAAGGTAGACAGCTCACAGGATCCATGGGTGCCTCAGTCCATAATGGACAGACAACAACTTTCAGCACACCCAGGCGTCAGAAACCAATTCAAGGTGCTCATGGAGCAAAATAGAACATTTGAAAAAACATGTAAAGTTGAAGTTTCTGGAACTTTAATAGCTTTCCACTTAAAATTTTGGCTATCAGGCACTTTAACTAAGAAAAAAAATAATGAGTTTTACAGCATTCAGCCTGCTTTACAGCATATTACATAATGTGAGCTCCATAAAGAAGGTCATGTGCTGTGCTATAAAAGCTTATTAGGTCACCAATATTTCTGGATTCATATTAAGAAATTAGAAATAATGGTTCAGATTAGAGTTACCAGAATTATTAAAAAACCCTTTGAATTGAATCAGTCATTCCCAAGAATACACTAATGAATTTGTAGCTTTAAAAAAGAAAAAAAAAACCTTTCATTTATGAATTCACCTGAGGTGAAAGAAGTCATGTTAACATTACGAGTTTTATGTGGACTTTCCACAGGCCGACGTGCCCTCTCCTCTCTGCCTCTTGGTACAGCTTGCCTTAATTTACATTTTGTGAGCCCCAGAGTGAGAGTAATTTTTAAGAATCAGACTTCTAGTCTGAATAGAAGTATGGCAAGCTCTCCTCTCTCTAATGTTATTTTAGGTTTAAAATGTTTAAGCCACACAAAGTAGGCTAAAGTCCCCCATATTCTCCCAGTTGCTCCTTCTCCAACTGTCTTTTCCTCAGCCTTGTACTCTCTGTGTTCCTGGTCCCGCACCATCCTGGTTTCTTTGATCATGATGCTGGATATGGTCTCACACAATCCTCCATGCCTGGTGCCAGTGGAAACACCCTCATGTTTGCATCTGAGAACTCCAACTGGACAGTGAGTTTTTGATCTGGGGGCTGTAGGACTAGGCAGAGAAACCTGGTAGAAAGCAGAGCTGATTCTACTCCAAGCAAGCATGAGAAAAGGCATTTGAGAAGACAGAACAATCTTCTGACTTGTGCCCTATGAAACTCCAAAGATGGGTCAATGCCTCCTGGACACTCAGGCTCACCACGAGCACATGCTGGATCCTGACTCAGAGAAATTTCTACTTCTCCTGCTATAAAAGGAGAGGCTGTCACAAAGAAAGCCTTGCTGTTCTGAGAACGGCTACGTTATGACTATGCATGCATCTAATAGAAAATATCCTCTAGCATTTTTATCATAGTGCTTCTCATTCTACTTCACACCATACAATGACACAATGGTGACTATGTGGAAGGCCCTTGTTATGTTTGTGAATTCCTACAGCTCACAGACAAGGCTAGAGTTGCATCTCAGTGTGGGCAAGACTCCTTTATGCTGCACTTGCCAAAGGAAAATTTTGGTGAATGATGACAATGCATTTTGGTAAAGTATATTTTTCTTGCTTGCGAGTATGTCTCCATGAGACATTCATTAGGTTTTATTAATGTGACTATTAACAAGCCATACTAGTTTCCTTCCTGGAGTTACTGTTTGTCACAGCAGCAAGCCTAGTGTAGGAGCAAAGCGTAAATGACTTGAACAATTGTTTTCAAGATTAAAATAAATAGAAGTTGCTACACTAAGTGACTCTATGAGCTGTAAGCTAATTACAGAATTCATCATTGCTACAGGTCCCTAAGGTCCAGTGGGTCATTCATCTTTGCAGGAGTTCTTGCCACTTGTGTTAAGTTCCAGGTTACATAAGCGGAGTCGGAAGTGATCCTATCATTGTTCACAATGTCCATTCTCTGCTTTTTGTGAAGCTTGGCTATGCGTCAGGATCTTTTCTAAAAGTTTAGGCAACAATGAGACAGGCGATGCTTCAGTAGCCGTGACAATGCCCGTGTCCAGGACCGCACCCAGATATCAGCATCTGAATGCACAGTGCATGAGACTATCCCCAAACACAAGGCACTCACGTCTTCAAAGCCTCAAAGCACTTGTGCCTCACTCTACTAAAGTTCTCTGCATAGTCTGTAGACCTTACAAGAGGAGCCATCATCTTCCAAACTCTCACTGTTTCACTAAGCTGTGTGATGGATGCCTGCTCTCTGGTATGAAACCTCAGAACTGTGTGCCTTACTCAGGAACACATTCCCCAGAAACCTTCAAGATGAAGTATTCAAGATTCCTACCATAAATATTCTGTGACTTAAGTTAACAGAACTTGTGGGGAATGACAGTCATGAGTGGATTCTGCCACTTAGGATATGGAAAGAGGGGAAGGAGAGAGAGATTTAGAAGTTATGGAGGGGTTCTGAACATCAGGGGTATATGACCACTTGAGGTGTGGATCAGGTGAGGGACAGAGAGGTTTAGGAGTTATATAGGTAAAAGCTCTAATCCCAGGGTGGATAAGACTATGTGGGGTGTGGGACATGTGAGGGATAGAGAGGTTTAGCAGCTGCGGAAAGAAAGGTTCCCACTTTTATAAGTGTCATCTTAAACTAAAGCATCATCCTGTTTCAAATAAATGTCTGTCTTCAGTTAGTTTTTATAGACTAGGCAACAGGGACTGATCTTTAAGGAGTGTGAGTAGCCATGGAAAACACAAACCTACTCTTGAGTTCTCATGACTAATTTCTAATTGCCAAGATCTTCAAACACTTTCTTCTTACACAGTATCAGAGATGTGTGTTGCATGACTGTGTTTACACAGATGACTCAGGCGAGGAACCACAGGTCTAGAAAGGGTAAGTACCACTCAGCTGTGGTATAGCTGTTTCATAGAGTGTACAGTGACTATTACCATCATAGACCTAGTCTGTGGTGGTACTACACAATGCTTTGATCCACAATCATGGTAAAAAAAATAAACAATGCAGAACAGTAGTAGCTAGGTCTACAGTGACAGAACCACTAGCAGGCTCTCCTAGAAGAGGAGAGGGGTTCTCAGACAAGTGCCTCAGATTCTGACTGTCCTCTCTTGCCTCTGCTGAACATGGTCTTGGGAGGTACTTAAATGTGTGAGACGGAAGGTTGGCTGAGCATGTGACTCCAGCTATTCAAATCTTGTGAGTCATCATACCTGTGGGGTAGAATTTTTGAGTGTTGTAGCTGTTACTGTCACCCATGTTCCTGTAAATAACCCCCAAGAAACTCTGGTTTGGCAAGGTGTACTTGAGCAGAATCCCTTGTTTTGCCTGTCATTCATGTCCTATTATCAGTGGGTAGACATTTCTCTGCAACTCCTCAGGATAAGTCACACAACATCAGGTTGCTAGTCTTGTACAACATCATGATGTCCACTGCCCACTGTGGAATACAGTAGATCCTGTCTCTGATTCAGTGTGCCAGTCTCCCTAGCTGTGAAGAGGTGGCCCCACCAACACAAGGAAAATGAACAAGTTCACGGAGATTATCTCTTGGACACATCACCCTTTCAGGTTTGGAGGGGACTGAGGAGCAGTAGGCTTGGATTTTCATTTTGCTTTGGATTTGCCTTTAAAGATTTTCCTGGATCTGAAAAATCCCACAGTGCTTTCCTTGTTTGTTTTTATGGACTTACTTAAGCTGAATTCTTGAAGACCCAAATTAAGCTTTTTTTGTTGTTGTTCAAATAAAACAAATTGAAGTTAAAACTAACCACATGTCTCAGTGTAGCCAGGTTGCTTGATGATTTCTGAAAAATAAAAATAAGTGAGTAAGTGCCTTTCAAAGTGATATCTTAGCCTCCTGCCAACTCCACAGCAGTAAAATATGATTTTTTTATTGTCATTCAAATGTGAGTTTGGGGACATGATTGAGGTTTTCCTATAATCAGTAAAAATGAGGAAACAACTTAAAAATGTTTGGGCAACCTCCAAATAGAAGGAAAAACCTCTTTTTACAGGTGAGTGACTTAATGTAGCACATGTTATAATAACAATCCGACAAAACTCAGCCCTTATAGCCCAGGGTTCTGGCACACAAGCTTGGGCATTCTTCAGGGTAACTTCACTGCCTTGTTTCTCATAGAGAGCCCAATTATAAGGCAAACAGGAGAGGGCTTGAGAAGTCTGAATCATTATCTAGTGCCTCAGACACAAGTGGGTGTAACCGAGTTTGTACCCCATCACGAGCTTTTTCCAAACCCTTAAAAATTCCTTAGGTTTATAATGTGTGACATTGGAAAAAAAATGTCACTAACAGTAAAAGAAAAAAAAAAAAGGTAGCAAAGAGCAACAATTCTAGCTAATTGAGAGAAGTCTTTTACTCAGAGGTGAAATTGCCTATGGTATTGTATATGGTAGCATTTATTTAAACATGGCCTTTTAAAGATGAATTTTCATTTTCAAATCAACCAGACAAAATGTAAGAAATGTTTAAATGAATCATTTGGAGCCCTTTGCTCTTTCAACTGAATCTGAAATATGGGTTGGTTTCATCAAAGTGATTAAATCACCATCACTATAAACCAATCTTTTCTAGATTTCCTATTGAGCTAAAGGCTCAAAGTTCATAGTCAAAAATAGATTTTTCCACCCATGAATGAAACATCACAAAGATAGTGGTATTTGGAAATATATTCCCAGGAAGTTGTGAAAACTGGTTGTCCCTGCCACTATTGGCCACGATTATGTGGCTGTGCTGTCAGGACAGTGGAAACATGTCCCTGCCTGAAACCCTGAGGTCTACATAGTCCCCAAGGATTTGAAATACCTACCTGAGTACCAAGCATTAACTTTAAGAAGCTTCTATTGTCACTGGGGAAGGGAATTGGTCAAACTAACAATGGGCAACATGATCACCCATCCATGTAGAAGCTTTAATGATCACATAAAAATAGCACCATTTTCAAATTCAGATTCAAATGAATCTGAAGGGTTTCTCACGTCAACACTTTCGGGTCTGTGAGGTCCGTTGGTCACCACTGGCTGATGGGAAAAATGAGTAACCAGGACGGAGGCTAGGATGGAGATTCTGGAAGGAAATTCAGCAATCATCTGTGTCACTGCTAACTTGCCTCAGGGCACCGCCCTTACTCAGAATCACACTAAGCACATCTTTGTGTGGTGGAAACCACATGTAGCTTCCTCAGTACTGCAAAGTGATGTGGCAGTGCCCTGAGGCCACTGGATGCCTGGCTCAGCACTAGGGTGAGTACAGCCATCTCTGATTCACAATGGACAAGAAGCTGATCAACTTCATGAAGGCACCAAAATGATACTTGATCCATTTTTCAGATTCAGCATTTTAAGCCTTCCCAGAGCCAATAATGTATCTGACAAGCTCTGAGAAGCTAACTAGAAGCAGGGAACTGTGACCAGAAGGGGGGCCTCCAAAGAGGGTTTTGTCTGTTACTAAGCTGTAAGGCCCACAGAGGTTAATGTTATGCATATTTTATTTAAGGTATTTTCCACCTACCATGGGTATACTGAAGCATCAAGGAATCTGTTCTGGGCTATGAGACGTGGCATTGGGACTTTGTATCTGAAGCTACACATGAGTGCTGGGGAAATAGACCTGAAAGCCAAGTATGTACCTCAAGATTAAGATCTAGCAAGGAAATGGCTTTTCAAAAGCAGACAAAATCTAGTGATTTATCAGCAAATAGTGATTAGCTGCAAGCCAGGTCTGTGACCACTAATCAGTGTGCACATTAGAGGTATGAAGGATTAGTCAAATTTCTAACCAATTTCAAACCTTGTGTGAAGACATCCTTCAACTTCTTCTCTACACTTTCTTCTGGATGTGTGGGTAGACTCAACTTCATGAGATCTCATTGTGTTTTTCATAAGTGACATTTTTCTGTCTTGTGAACTTGCTCTAGGTAGGGTGTAGTCAGTCATCTCATATAAGAGGTACAGATGTCTAAAGATAAGGTAGATTTCTCAGAAGGGCAGATCCTTTTACATGTCTCCCACTACAAAAATATATATCACTATTGTCTTTCACAAATGCATTTAGTCAGAAAATCCACCTCCTGTAAGCCTTGCAATACTATTATAAAAGCAAAGTGGAATTTCTCATTGCAAAGAAGTGACAAAGTGTTTTTTGAAGAGCCTGGAGCATGGTGCTAGGGGGTGGCTCATAGGTAAAGCGCTTGTACCTGAGTGTGGTATCTGAGTTCATATCCCCCAGAACCAATTAGAGAAGTCAGACAAGGTGATGCATACCTATAGTTCCAGTGTTGAGAATGAAGAGATAGGATGGGCATCACTGGGGCTGGATGGGCAGCAGTCAGTCTATCTAAAATGACAAGCAGTATGTTCACGGAGAGACTGTCTAAAAACTAAGGTGGCCAATGATGGAGGAAGATATTCAATGTTTGCTTTTGGCCTCTCCATACACACTTGAACACACTCACACATGCATGCACACACACACACACACACACACACACACACACACACACAAATGAGAGAGAGAGAGAGAGAGAGGAGAGGTGTTGGGACTCAGTGTTGACAGTGGTCCAGTTCACAATTTGTTTGTCAGTCTATGCCAAATGTCTTCTACTTCTGTGATGACTTTAATCTGATTGAGAAGGAAATGCCTGAACAGGGTGCACAGGGTGCAGGTTCTCCCGTGCTGTCCCTTCTAGAGAGAATTCCTGAGGATGAAATTCCAGTGCTAACAAAATAAAAGTCAGGACTGTGGCCGATGCCTCAGCTGCAACAGAGCTCTGCCTGCCTGGCTACCTCAACCTGCAGGATGGTCTCCAATGACCGACTCTGTAAGCTGGAGCTGTCACTCAAAGAAGAGCTGGTTTTGAAAAAGACACAGGAAATGCACACAACCCAGCAGAGACTCTTCCCCAGAAACTGGCTACTATACTCCAGCTACATATTTCTTTTGAGGCCATTTTCCCTCCTGTCTTAATTCAAAGCTTGGAGGAGTTTCTATAAAAATGGGCTGGAGGAAAACACTCTCAGTCTAACACTGATGCAGAACTTCTAAGTTATGTTAAATTTCAGGCCTAAAGGTTTGATTTCCATGCTTTCTGGCTGCAACCTAGGCGTTCCTGAGTATTTGCTTAATATATTTTCCTACGTTTAATGTGTAGAAATTTCAACATTCTAGAAATTTATTTTCCTGAAAAATGTGTTTCACTGCTATTTCTTGAGGGTGAAAGTAGGTTTAAGAGAAAACTTACCAATTAGAATTATGAGCCGTATTACTGTAAAATGAAGTGGAAATTCATTACTTTTTTCATCTTCTACTCTCATCACAAACATTAGGCAAAAGAACGGAAAATGAAAAACGAATACAAATTTGTGGTTAAAAAGAAAGAATTTTTAGTGTAGTCATCACCCTTTGTTCATGGACAGTCAAGTCCAGGACCTCATGTGGATTTTGAAGTTTGAAGGTGCCCAAGATCTGATGTTACTGTAATTATTTTAAATACCTAATACCTACTCTGGTTTACTGAAAATACTTGATGCAATGTTATGTTGCTTTATTTAGGAAATAATAATGAGAGAAAGAAAAACCTACATATCTAAACTACATGCGATTTTCCCAAATATTTACAATCTGTGGTTGCTTGAATTCATGGATACAACACCTGGGGATATGAAGGGCTGGGTGGCAGGCAGATCATGATGTGGTGTTCACTGAAAAAAGAGCAGTCAGGGTTTACTTCTGAGAGTCTAGTGGGAAGCTTGTAAACAGAACAGAACACGGACAAACATACCCAGGTAAGTTTATTTCTGCTAGGAGCAGCTTATTGTTGGAAACTATTTCCAGCCAGGACTCCAGAACTTGTTTGAATGACTTTGGGCCATGATCCTTTCCACTCATCTATCTAGCCAAAGTGCTAATCATGAGGAGGCTGGATGGATGCATCATTATATGTGTGGAACCAGGTGATCACACACACACACACACACACACACACACACACACACACACACACAC
>CAJQZJ010032670.1:3300459-3349530 GCA_907164525.1 Lophiomys imhausi
ACACACACACACACACACACACACACACACACACACACACACACACATATATATGGAACCAGGTGACCACTATGCATATACAGCCAGATAATCATTACATATACAGAACCAGGTGACCACTACATTCACAAAACCAGACTCTCCTAACATACGGAAGGCTGGTTGCATCACTACATACACAGAGCCAGGCATCCCAAATAGATGGGAAGTGCTCAAAAATGCTTTCACCTTTTTTAGAAGTGCAGTCGGAGACCAGCTGTTAAACTATGCCACAACAAACAAAAAAGCAAATTTAAACAATTTAAACGTTCTAGAAGCACAGTACTGGTACCACCACCCACTTATATATGTGCCATCTCATGTAGAGAATCCTTTCAGCACCGTCAGAGTTTTTGTATATTAATAGAACAATGGGAAAATGTACATTTAAAATAACATTGCTTGAAAATTCAGAAAAACATATAGATATTGAATAATAGGAAGATATCCCGAGTTTGGGGTTTGGTGCTGTAGGTGGGTGTTGTGTGTTCTTTAGAGAGATGTAAGAAATTCTTCCTAGTCCAAATCCAATTCCTCCCCAGCCAGGAGTTTCACAGATAGAAACATAGCCTTCAATGCCTCTGCCCACTGCTCTCAAGAAAAGCCAATATTCAAGGGAGTTGTGTGCAATGTGAGTTCACCCACCATCTCCTATGAATCAGCTTCTGGGGCACCTGCTCTCCCTTACAGAGTGTTCTTGCCCACTGTCAGGAGGGCTGAGTGTGCACCTGCTGAAGAGGCAGACAGAACTCTGGGCAGCACATGAGAGCATGTAGCAGTTACCAATACTGCTTGGCGTCTTTCTCTGGGATGTTCATTTCTTGTCACCATTTATTTATTCTCCATTAGAATTAACTGAAACACATTGTCATGGTCACAAGAGCAGTTTTGGTCCTGGGGTTGATCTCCGGGCCTGGTGCTCTCTACCACTGAATGTATCTCTGCCCCTCTCCATCTCCCACTTTGAGATAAGGCCCAGGCTAGATTGCAATTTTTGATTCTTCTGCCTCAGTCTTCTGAGTAGCTGGAGCTACTTGTATTCTCTTTAAGCTTTCTATGAATGAAGACTTTTGAACTTGCATGGGCTGCTGGACAATGACTTGCCTCTGTAAGAACTTTGGTTCCTGGTGGAGATACAAACAGATAACAGTGTTGCCTGAACTGAATGTGACCATTAACTTTAGCAATCCATTTCCTTTAATATTCAATAATAAAAACATTAGAGAGGTCACATGGGGTAACTACTTGACATGGAATGCTATTGGTATATACTGTTTTATAAATATTTTAAACTCTAGGAAAATCAGAACATATTTACCTGTTTCCAAAGTTTAAATTATTGCCGAAATGTCTCAGTTATTATTTTCAAGCATGTGGTTGTTTCAAAGAAAACACTGGAATCAGATCACATAGTGTTCCATGTGCAATGTAGTTTTAGGCAAACCCATGCACAAGAGAGAGAGGATGCTTTGCTATGTTTCTGAAGTCAGGTTCAAGGCAGATAGCTCTGTGCTTTTCTGTCCAGCTAAGTTGTCTTAGAGTGTTCCCCTCCTGCCCGTCACAGAACTCAGAAATGGCTTTATCTCTGTTTTTCCTTTTGGAGAGTAATCTGCTGCAAGACATGTGCAGCAGCACTTGACACTGTGGCCTGCCCAGCAGGTGGTGTCTGCACAGCTGATGAAGGAGTGGGTGTGTTCAGTGAGCATGCTACACTGCAGGTGCTCAGCGCGGCATCATGATGGCCTCTGTCTGTGTGCATCCACGCAATGCATGATCATTATGCTGTGTCTGAGGCTGCGCTTCCCATCTCTTCTTATGCACAGTACCTGTGATTTTAGTGCATTCTGGGTGCAGGAATGGCTGTGTGTTCCATTCATTTCACAGAAGGGCTCACAGGTCCTGAAGTTGAGCACACGGAACCAAAGACCAGACTAAACACAGTCTCAACCCCGCAGCCATGCAAGTTAACTTGCCTTTTTGTGCTTCCTGGGACTCTTTCTTCCCATCACCACCTATGTTCCAATTCCCAGATTCCACTGTTCTCAGTTTTAGTTTGCCTTTACTCTTTTTATTTTATTTTAGTTTTTTAAATGTGAATTTATTAAGTTACATCTCCATCACAGTGTCGTCTTTTCACCCCTCCAAGTCCTACCCTCCCACCCTATACCCCCTAACCCTTCCATCCCACTCCTCTGGAATGGAGTGTCCATATATATCAGTCCCCTGACCCAGTTCAGCAGTCATATGAGGGCTAAGAGCTTCCTCACGTACTTGGGGTCTACATGGCAGCACCACTAGGGCAGAGTGTCTCATTAGCAGGTAACAAAATCTATGTTCCTGTTCCTTTTGGTGCATTGGTTATAGTATAGTTATCTTGTACTATATGGTTAAAAATCTGAATATAACTGAATAAATGCGATGTGCATCTTCCTGAGTCTGGATTAGTTCACTCAGGAAGAGATTTTCTAGGTCCATCCATTTACCTGCAAATTTCATGATTTTGTTGTTTCTGATGGCTGAGTAGTATTCCACTGTGTAGATGTACCACATTTTTCTTTTATCCATTCCTCAGTTGAGGGAAGAAATTAAACACCAAGAAATCAAATAATCCAATCAAAAAATGGGGAAAAGAGCTAAACAGAGAATTCATAAAGGAGGAATCCCTAATGGCCGAGAGACACTTGAAGAAATGCTCAGCATCCTTAATCATCAGAGAAATGAAACTCAAGACAATTCTGAGATTCCATCTCACACCTGTGAGAATGGCTAAGATCAAAAACTCAAATGACAGCATATGCTGGCAATGTTGTGGAGAAAGGGGAACACTCCTCTTTTTATTTTTTTCATTTTGAAAATAGATTTTTTTCATACAATCTATTCTGATCATGGTTCCCCTTCTCCAACTCTTCTCTAATCCTTCCCACCTCTTTGCCCACCCAAATCCACACCCTTTCTCTCTCTCTTCCATTAGAAAATAAATAGGCAAGTAAAAAACAACAAACAGAAAAAGAGCCAAAGAAAAGGCACAAGATACACACATAGATGCAAATGAAATCATAAATCAAAAGGACCCAGCAGATATTCACAGAGCATTTCTTCCAAACACAAAAGAACATAACTTCTTACCATCACTCTTGATGGTAACTTAGCCCCTGAGGCTTCTGTTCCAGAGCCTCCTCCCTCATTGATCATTCCTTTCACCTTCTTGGATGAGTTTTTTATTAAATGGTCACACTAGCAGAGATGCACATTGAGCAACGCCAGCCACAGAGTGATCCTTTGATTTTTCTTAGTTGTGAACAAGGAGCCAATGACCTGGCAGAGGAAGACCCTCTTCCTGTAGAGTGTGGCATCTGCCACAAAGGCCATCTGCAGCCTGCATGGGCTCTGGATCTATCTCCTTAAATGTCTTTAACATGGAGAGTGGGAAAATAGTTCAGTCAGTAAAGTGTCTGACACAAAAACATGAAGACCTGAGCTCAGTCCCCAGCACTCTTATTGGCCAGCCAACACAGCCTACCTGGTGGGTCCCAGGGAGAGATCCTTCTTTAAAAATGAAATGGAGAGGCCCTTGGCAATAACAACCAGGGTTGACCTCTGTCCTCTACACTAGTGTGTTCACGTACATGCATGTGCACAGCTATGAATATATATACATACATGCACATAAATGAATCATGAAGAGTCCAGTTCACTTTACCCTTCTGAGAATGGCCTCCTCCAATCTGAATGTGCAGTTTTGCTTTATGTTTTCTTGGCTTTGCTAAACAAACTACTACTTAAAGTGTTCCTGTATCTCTACTACAGTCAGAGGAGAAGGTGTCATAAGCTAATATCTGAAGATCCATGAAGTGGAGTCGGGTCACCAATGCATCATTTACTTATCTGTAGGGTTTCATCTGAGAATGTAGGCTGTAGTCAGGGTTGAAAAATATTACTCTGTAGTTAACTAAAATGCCTCCTGTATCATATCTTTTGTGCATTTCATGTCAGGGATGTTTTGAAAACAGAGGATATATTTAGTATTTACTATGCTTTTTCATATACAGAAAGAAAGTTTAAGTGAATACCCCGGTAACATATCTTTTGAGCTAACACCCTGTGCAGAACACGATTCGGATGGTAGCCGTGTATCAGTGTATCATTGTGCAGTAAGCCCATCCTTGCGTATATGGAGCTGTAATCTCAGAGTCACAATCACGTGAATTAAAATAAAACATTTATATTTCCATATAAAAACATAATTCCACAGCATTTTCATTGCAAGCAAAATAGGAACATATCTCACATGTTCAAAATCATAATGTTGGGTAGATTAAGGCACATTCTCCCTCTATCTGTAGTGACATTCAATGCTAATTATTATTATTATTATTATTAGCAAAATAGAACAGGTTGCTAGACAGTTTAATTCTGCTTTTGTCAAGTCTGTTTACACAGGTGTATCACCAGGAGAGGATGTATCATCTACAGGATTACAGAAAATGTATGTTGATTTTCTATCTTTTTGCCCATGTTTATTTCCAATGTGTACAAAGATGGAGTAAATGAATTATATAAATATACCAATAGGGAATATCAAAGACAAATCAAAAATTATAAATGAAGATTTATATATATGGCAGGATTTTAGTGGATGGCCATACTGAAAAGTATCTTTGTGGCTAAACTGTGCCACTCCCAACATACATGCATTGGAATTCTTTTCCCCAGAACCTCAGAACATGCCCATATCTCAGAAGAAGGATGTCTAAAGAGGAAATTAAGTTAAAATGAGGTCACTTACAGGAGACTAAGTGTAGACACAGGCAGGCACAGAGGTGTGACCTGGAGAACACGGCATCTGAAGCCCAGAGTGGAGATCTCAAGAGCAGCCCCCTTCTGATATCAGACTTCAAACCTTCAAACCTGTGCACAAATCATTGTTGTTGCTTCAGTGACCTGTCCATGGTCCTGTGCTTCACAAACCTCAGCAAACTAACACAGGAATGAGCTGACTACTGGTGAAAAGATTGAACTCTGCTCAGCACTTCCACTCTGTGTCCTAGTTCACCTTTATGTTTTTTTTTTTTTTTTTTGGTTTTTTGAGACAGGGTTTCTCTGTGTATCCTTGGCTGTCCTGGACTCACTTTGTAGACCAGGCTGGCCTCAAAGTCACAAAGATCCGCCTGCCTCTGCCTCCCAAGTGCTGGGATTAAAGGCGTGCGCCACCACCGCCCGGCTCTACCTTTATGTTTTTTGACTTAAGCTCAGTACTGTTTTCCTTTTCTGGACAATGACATGGGACCTCACTGGGTACACTCACCAAGTTACTTCCTGTGCTCATAGGGCCAGAGCCTGGAGCCTCATGCCCGCAGCCTGCTCCATGTCAGCTCTGCTCTGGATGCTTCCAGTCTACCTATCAAAGCTAATTTCATGTATCTGATTCTTACTTGTAGTGTCATATGTGCCACAACATTATTCCCTAGTGTGTGCATGTGACACCTCTTCATCTATCTGTTTAAGACATTTGTAGCTCCAGGGAATGTCCAGAAGGAAATCTACCTTTAAGCCTTTTGGGCACCATGACTGTAGACTCAAATATCCTGAAAGCCATGCTGATATTGATTTGATATACCCTGCATGGCTCTTTGTGCACTTGGCAGGATTTTTTGCACACCAGAATCCTGGAAGCCTGGGAGAAGCTGCTGTTTAAATTTAAGAGGCCAATCAAAAGTGCCTTGAGGAAGCATCATTGCAGGACATTAAAATATACATCAGATGACACTGGGTGGAATCAAACTTCACTGCTCCTTGGCTTCACTGTGACCCTGCTATTGAACACCTTGCTGGATAGTGTTTGGTCTACCTGACACAGACTGCAGTCACCAGGGGAAGGGGACCTCTGTAGAGAAAATGTTTCCATCAGATTGCATTTTCTTGATTGATGGTTGGTGGGGGCAGCCCACTGTGAGCAGTGGTCACACTGGGTAGGAGGCCTTGGGAGGTATCCATGGGGAACAAGCCAGTAAAGCAACACTCCCCACACTGCCACAGAAATCAAACGAGGATGCCATTCTTGAGTGTCCTTTCCCATGCTTACTGCAGTGCAAAGCCCCACACTGCCACTGAGATGTCCTTAGTTTCTGTTACTGGAGATCCCATACTGCTGTAAATCTGACATCATACATCCCCAGCAGGAGCGCATTCTAGCCTACTATCTGGGTTCCTTTTGACAAGCTGCGCTCTGGAACATAGCTTACAGGTAGATGTCAAGAGCCAACTTTGAGAACCAGAGAGCTCTCAACAATTCAGATGTCAGATTCAGTCACAAAAAGGCCAAGTGAGAAATGGTGACTCATCTGTTACCACTGTCACCGTAGACCATTATAAAGTGGCCTTTCTGCCACAATCAGAAAGTACAATCATTACACCCTTCCTAAAGAAAAGAGGTGATTGAAAGCTTTTCTAACAAAATGACTTCTTTTCCATTTCATAAGGACAGTGTCCCAGAGAGTGATGTTTCTCTCTCTGTCCATCTTCTATCCAGCACAAGCTAAGCTTTCCCCAAGACAAACAGTGAAAATGATCAAGGTCAGAATTGCATCCTAACCTTTATTGTGCCAGTTGCCAAAGGCCTCTGGGGTTTCCATGGTGCAGAAACAAGATGGCAACAATGTGCTTGCGATTGTGACAAGCCCACAAATTTACTGGAGGGGAGGTCCACTCAGTCGAAGCCCTCCTCTGATAATAGCAGAGCTGACGGTGCACCTTGGAGGCAGGCTGCTCTCACTGTGCAGCAGTTGGACGCTAAGCGTTGGAAGCAAAGGTGCTATGCTCAGCCATAATTTAAAGGACTATGGCACGAGGGAAGTGCTGTGATGTTTAACTGATAGGGCATCCAAATGTCATAGACCCCAGCAAGTTCCTATTAGCAATAACTCAGGTCCTCTGAAGGGGTTTGACATTCAGAACTGATGAGCCCTGATCCCCAGGGCCTGCTCCGACCTAGCCGCGCCCAGGCCACTCAGTAACCTGAGTGGCCCAGGGGTCAAACTGTGATAGCTCTCTTCAATTTAAGCAGCAGCTTCTCCCTGGCTGCTGGGCTTCTGACTCCGCACAATAAATTTCCCAAAGAGCATAAAGAGCCATCTAGTGTATATCAAATCAATATCATTGTGGCTCACAGCGATATCTGAGGCTACAGTTCACAAAATAAACTAGGCCAGGGGCTGGATTTCTGCCCTTGGCAATCAATCAGACTCTGGGGTCATGGATTTTAGTGTAAATTAACACACAAGAAACCACAGGCTCCCCAGACAGTGCTAGAATGTGGAGCTTGCCTTTTTTTTTATTAAACCCAATTTCATTGCTTATGTGAGGATATGATGTTACACTAAACAGAAACAATAAAACCCACTGATTAGAAGGTGGCAGATATCATAAAATAAAACATTAATATTCTCCTGACAAATATACCTAAAGCATGTTAAATTAGGTAAAGAGTTACGGAGGCTGAGGGGAGCAGAGGCCCACTGCAGCCCAGCCAAAGATGCTTTCTAAATTGATACCCTGGATCATATCATCCTAATTGCTAGATTAGCATACATGTGTGACAGAAAAGGGTCATTTCGTGATGGAACAGATATCCTGGAGTTCAGGGCTGCTCTAACACTGTGACACCTCTGGGGAGCAGCAAGCAATTTTGCGGCACACCTGTACAAAGAGACCCAATGATCTATCAGCAAACCTGAAGATAACCATTCCCCACTGCTTTTGCTGGAAGTAAGCACATTGCTTTCATCTTTGCCTCCTTTGTGAGGAAGGAAAGGGGTCTTTTCCTCCAGTGGATGGTTCACAAGGATTCCATGGAACACTTTCTACCAGGTGATCGCAACGTGCTGACTCCAAACACCAAAGCTAGACTGTTTTTTATCTTAAAAAATGTACACTATTTTGGAAGGTATTCCAAATATAAATAAAAATAAAAGCTATTCTGGAAAATAGTTAGAGGTTCATCTTACAGACAACTCTGAAAGTAGGGAGCTAGGCTGAAGATACACAAGCATCATGAGAGCTTTTTCCTGAAGGGAGGGGACAGATGACCACAGCTTTGCAGTCTCAGCTGTCCACCCACCATGTCAGATCAGTGTGCATAGGCAGGGCCCGGGGCACAGCATCTGGTTGCTATTTGCATGGGGCCTGAAGTATCTGGAACAAGGTCAACAGTGAAATCAGGTATAACTGTTTTAACTAATAGGTTTCATAATGAACACATTTAGAAACTTACTGAAAAGTGCAGGCTTTGGTTAAGGTGTTCTTTCTTTATTAATTAGGAGAGTCTTCTGGCCATGAGCAGCAAGCAGTTGTATTGGAAATAGATAACTGACCTACAGTCTGAGTGCATCTTCACAGAAGGACATGCTGAGCATGTGAGCTATTCCTTGCTTATTTCAAAGCACAATGCTAGCACATGATATTACTGTTATCAGGAGTGCCTGAATATAAAGGCTTCTAACACAGACATTAGAAAGTGAATCTTTGTTTTGCTGGCACGATGTGGCAATTTGTCTGGGATTGTCTTGGACTAACATAGAGGTTGCATACCTGAAAAGTCTTCAGACTATCAAGGAAAATAATAAGGAAAGATAACTAAATAATTGTATTAAGAAATAGGCACAGTTATTTTGTTTCTTGGCATTTAATTTCTTGAGATCTTTGTAAATTTTGGATATTAGCCCTCTGTCAGATGTGGGGTTGGTGAAGATTTTTTCCCAGTCTGTAGGCTGCTGTTTTGTTTGACTGACAGTGTCTTTTGCCTTACAGAAGCTTTTCAGTTTCATGAGGTCCCATTTATTGATTGTCTTAGATCATGAGCTGTTGGTGTTCTGTTCAGGAAGTTGTCACCTGTGCCTATGAGTTCGAGGATTTTCCCCACTTTCTCTTCTAGTAGATTTAGTGTGTCTGGCCTTATGTTAAGGTCTTTGATCCACTTGGACTTAAGTTTTGTACAAGGTGATAAGTATGGGTCTAACTTCATTCTTGTACATGTGGACATCCAGTTGGACCAGCACCATTTGTTGAAGATGCTTCCCTTTTTCCATTGTATTGCTTTGGCTTCTTTGTCAAAAAATTAAGTGACCATAGGTGTGTGGGTTCATTTCTGGGTCTTCAATTCGATTCCATTGATCCACTAGTATAACCCAATCAAAAAATGAGGAACAGAGATAAACAAGGAATTCACAAAGGAGGAATCCCTAATGGCTGAGAGACACTTGAAGAAATGTTCAGCATCCTTAATCATCAGAGAAATGCAACTCAAGATGACTCTGAGATTCCATCTCACACATGTCAGAACGGCTAAGAACAAAAGATCAAATGACAGTACATGCTGGCGAGGGTGTGGAGAAATGGGAACCCTCCTCCATTGCTGGTGAGAGTGCAAGCTTGTGCAACTACTATGGAGGTCAGTCTGGTGATATCTTAGAAAACTTGGAATAGCTCTGCCTCGGGCCCAGCCATACCGCTTCTAGGTATACATCCAAATGATTCCTCACTGAATCACAAGGAAGTTTCCTCATCTATGTTCATACAGCCTGATTTGTAATAGCTAGAAACTGGAAACAACCCAGATGTCCCTCAACTGAAGAACGGATTAAAAAATTGTGGTACATCTACACAATGGAATTCTATTCCGCTATCAGAAACAACAAAATCCTACAATTTGCAGCCAAATGGATGGAACTAGAGAAGCTCATCCTGAGTTAGCTAACCCAGACTCAGAAGGATGCACATGGCATTTATATACTTATAGTTAGATTTTAGCCATATAGTACAGGATAACTATACTACAACAAATACACCAAAGGGAACATGAACATAGACTTTTTCTTCCTGTCAATGAGACACTTTTTCCTAGTGGTGCTGCCTTGTAGGCCCTTAGTATATGAGGAGGCTTTTGGCCCTCATATAACTACTGAACTGGGGAGGGGGACTGTTATGTACGGAGACTCCACTCCAGAGGAGTGGGATGGAAGGGATGGGGGTAGAGGATGGGAGAGCAGGACTGGGAGGGGTGGAAAGAGGACACTGTGATGGAGATGTAACATGAAGTTGTAACCGAACTTTTATATTATTATTTAACCCTTATTTATTTATTACTAAATTCACTTACAACAAACACCAACAATTTCTTAACTATTAATCCTATAAATTCCTACAACCCCTTTAACCTATCCACTAAACCTATTGATAATCATAACAACCACTTTCATAACCTTTTAGAATGATACAGTCTCTGGGGCAGGTCCTCAGTCGTCAGGAACACAGTCTTTGTTGTAGATTCTTTTTTTTTTTCTTTTAATAAGTACTTTATTTTTTTTTCAAGTTACATCTCAGTCACAAACCCTTCCCTATTCCCCCTTCTTGTCCCACCCTTCCACCCTCTTCTCCCCCAACAGCTTCTCTTTTCATTCCAACAAATGGTTCTTTCTCTTATAACAGTAAATTCTATACAAAACAGCAGAATTAAATATGCCACATTTATGAGAGTTAAATGGCCCGGTATATCTTCCCAATGTCCAGTTCATACATATTTGGCCCCTGACTTTAACCTTCTACCTTCTAACCATCTCCATGAGTTTAAAGTTCTATAACTGACTTAGTTTTCATACTAAATTGCATCACTATTATAACCATCTTCTTAGATCTAGAACGCCCTCTTGATTCCTAAACAACTCAAAATTTAGCTATGAGACTCAAGCTGTCTATTCTTCAACCACCTCAGAGAGTTGAGAAGGATAAATATATCTGATTGTATAGGAAGTGCAGGGCCTGCAGCTTCCAATACTAAGAAATGACAAACCAGTGACTACCTGGACAGTTCCCATTTTCTCTCCATACATTCCAGCATCAGTCTTCAGCCTTTTGGTCCTGTTTCTCTGACAGACATTTATTGTAGAGCAGGGATTGTGAAGGACTAACCTACCCTGTCTTGGCAGAGCTAGGCTGTCGACTTCCCTGCTACCAAGTTTTGTCCTTTTTGGACAGCAGTCTGTCTGTTGTAGATTCTTTAACACACTTAGCAGTCCTTTTTCTGGATCTCTCAGATGCAGATTCGTCAGGGTAAGTTAGTTATTGCAGTCTCACCTTAAATAAGGCTTCATGCTTTCTTCTCTGTGGGAGACCCCAGCTGTCTGCAGGCCAACTTACTTCCTTTGAATCTGGAACTCAGCCTCAGTCCTTAAAGCCAGGCACCGTTTCCTTTAGGCCACTGTTTGGACAGATCAAACCCCTCTAGGCAAAAGCTGAGCCACAGGGTCCAGTCCTTGGCCTTTTGGTGTCTTGCTCAGGCTTTCTTTGCTCACCGGCTTCTTTCTGCTTCAGGGAGAGAGCTGGCCATCAATGGCCAGCCCTTTTTTCAGCAGGACTCTTGGAGCTCTCTAGTATCAGGGGCCTCTTCTCTTCTGGGCTCCATGCACTGTCCTTAAATAAGAGGAACTCTGTTTCAGCTTAATTTGGGCTCCGCCCACTTAGCAGCTGAAAACAATGTCAGGCCAGATACTTTGTTTCTTCAATTCTATTGAGTCTTTCCTGTTTTCCTGACTTCAAACTTGTTTTTCAGTCTATTGAGTCTTTCCTGTTTTTGCTGACTTCATGCTGATAATGCTCTTCAGGCCCAGAATTAAGAGACAGTATCAGAAACTCCTATATATTTTCTAAATCTAATTTATCTAACCCCTACATGAAGTAATAAATAAATACATAAATAAATAAATAGGCACAGTGATGCCAGGGATACCGAATAGAATAGATTTCATCTGGGGAATCCCAGTGGAAGGCTGGCTTTAGTCTGCTGATACCAAAGGAGTCTGTCAGTCCCATCTCTCTGGGGTATGTGAATCTTTGTTAGCAATATGTGTCCCTATCCACCTTTAGTGGCTGTGCTGGCTTTCTGTGTTTGGACTGTTTCTGGACCACATATCCATGGACTGAGGAATATCCTATGAGATGAACTAGTGAGCTGAAGTTCTAAAATTGTCTGTGTACCTGGGCATGGTGCCCTGCACATACAACATTAGTGCTAGGTTGAGAAAGAAACATCTTAAGTCAGAGGGCAGCCTCTGGGTTACATAATGAGACAGTTTCTCAGATGAACAAACTAGGCTACAGACCACGTCAACACAAATTTGTTGAAAGGGGAATTCTTTCCAACAGAGTGGCTTACTCACAGTATAATCATACAAACTCTATAGCTCCACTGATCAGTGGAGAGCTAGGAGTTGGCTTTGAAACTAAAGCAAGCCTTGGAGTGGGGCCAAGGATGACCCAAGTTTTGATTCCCACTGTCCAGGGAACAACTCTAAACGAACTGTAGATGAGAGGTTTGAAGATGACTTGACAGTACACCTCTATCTTCTAATAGGGAGCAAAGCGTATGCCAGCAAACAGTGTCCCAAGACCACTGTTTCAGTTGGCAATTGTTGCTTTGCTGTTGTTGATTGACACAATAAAAAGAACTCAATTTTCTAACCATTAACCTCCGTCTGGATTCTTATTGTCCAGCATCTTAAGAGTTGTAATCAAGCCATTGATTGCTCTTATTTTCCAACTGAGTTCACTGACCATCACACTGATTTTGGCACTGTGCAGACACAGCTTCCATGGTACATGCCAGCTGCCCCAGTTCTTAGCATAATATAGAGAAATCAGCTAATTGACTGACTCATCAGAACGCTAGTTTCATTTTTCTAACAGCAGTGTTGGCTTCAGATGGAGAATGTTAAATGATAACACTGAAAATTCCCAAGGAAAGCATATTGTTGGACTATGGCTAGAAAGCATCTCAGAGGACTGTGTGAGTCAGACACAGGGATCTGCTATTTATTAATTCTTTAGAGACCTTGGAATTGTCTTTGACATAAGGCACAAGAGATGCAGAAGCCCAGACGCTGTCTAGTAATCCTTGTGAGTTCTCTGCAGTTTGTTAACAACAACAGCATAAGAAGCCCTTTGTGTGGAATGTCCCTGGAGGACAAGAAACAGCATCTCACTCACAAAGGCTATAGAGGAAGGATGTGAGCTGCCTGGCCATGCAGTGGGTATTCAGGGATGAACAGGGATAAACCCTGCAAGCTAACAGCTGTGAAGAGCAGTAGAGTTCTGTGGTCATCAACAGGGCTTTTCAGGATGGCAGAACCAGAGAAGGGCAGGGCACAATGACAACACAGCATTCCGGCATCCTTACAAGCCTCTGGCATCCTTACAAGCCTGTCACTGAGGGCCACCTCAGTACTAGCTTTCTCTAACATTCTCTCTCCTGGACTTCTCAAAATCCTGTTCGTGTTGCCTTTAAAATGTGGTTTCCACTTCAGATGCAGCAGTGTGGGACCCACCTCACTAACTTCTGCCTGTGTTATCCTCGTGTCTTTGATGTGCTTCCTAAGCACTCTACTGCCTTTAGGGAGGCCATTCTCAATGTGGTGGCAGGCCCAGTCCACTGCACTCTCAAGAATATTGAAGCATGCCTCTGTGCAGGCACGATGGCTCTTTCCTGTATCTCTTAAGGCCTGTCTCTGTAATGGGCTTTCTGCCATTTCTCTGGCTCACAGTCTCCAGCCACACTGGCCTCTTTTGAGGTCACCATTCTGACCTTTGTACTCTTTCCACCTTGATAATTCCATCATCTCTTACACTCAATTTGTGGCAAGACCTGCTCTACTAATTCAACTTAAAACTGTGAGCACACCCAGATCCTAGGGTGCCCCTGAGCTTCAGTTGCCTACACTGTCCACCTTCTCCAAGTAAACCCAGCCATTTGTGTACATGTGCTGTTCTTGTCTTGTGTACCCTCTCCTAAGGTCAGTCACATCTGGGGCAGACACATGTCTGTTTAGTCCACCCATATATTCTAAAGGTTCTGAGATATACACACCACAGGGAGGCTCAAAAACCAATGATGGAAGGAAAACAAAGGATGCTAATTGGACAGAGTGTTTCTAGACAAGGAGACAGTGTGTTATCGGCAGGCATCAGATGCATCTACTGTCCCCTCTCACCTCCCTAGCCATTGGGTGCCTCTTGGTGAGCTCTGAAGCCTGCAGATTCTCATCATTCGTGAAGCAGTCTCTGAGGTAAGCATCAGTGTGAGGTGTAGAAGCCATTGGGAATAAGCACCTGTGAAGAGCAGCACTGTTCAGGGCCAGGGACTGCTGGACTACAGACTCCTCCTGCAGCATCTCTGGTTTTAAATTTGGGAGGAGCCAAAGGGTCATTATGGAGGGTGTTAAGGGGTAGTGTGTGATGATGTATATCCCAATATTGTATTGATACCTGAAGATTAAAGAATACGTTCCAGGAAGCTTTCTGGGTCTCAACTTTACATCTTGACCATTAAAGTCAAGACGGTTAGTGTAATCAGACACTATCAAGTACCACACTGTTACAGTGCCCATCTCAGATCATCTAAGAGTGTCCTCAGGTCGCTGTGGAGAACATCTTGTGCTAGGTAAATTTGCTTGTAAATTGGGTCCTCACAGCTCTCGATGCCATGCCTTTAGTATTTTAGTCCTGGAGGATGAGGTGTCTGATGAGGACTTGTTTTCTTGGCTTATATAATCCTGTTCTCATACAGAGGGAGAGGGCTGCCTGATAAAGACACCAGTTCCCTCTTAAGGCTCTGTACCCTCACAATCTAATATGATCATGTATTAAAATGGCTCATCTACAGAAACCACTGCTTTGTGGGGGAGATTTTGGACGTAGGAATTTGGAAGACACACATAATCCAGATTGCAATATGTATGGAGTGGTTGACAATACATGAAACCACATTTCCAGAAAGTATGTGTGGAAGCACATCTATCATCTATTGTCATACTGTATAACCAATTTACATCTTAATGTATTCATTTATCTGTCTCAATATCATAAAGAAGGAAATTCCATTCGAGCTATGTTTCTAATTTGGAGAAAATCATACAAACCTGAAAGGAAGGTGCCAGAAATGGATGAAACAGCCCAGGGACACTGACGCCATTAAGTAACGACAGCACCATCTGGATTGAGATGATTTGTTTTTCCACAAAATGTCACAGTTTCTAAATTTCTTCCTGAAAAATATTTATATTTTTGCCTAAAATAATTAGGAAGGCACCGAGCTGGAACATTACAGAAGTTAGTTTCCATTATAATTTCTGCATACTACCATTCAGTTTCCGAGGTAGTAATTAGGTGCATTAAGGACGAATGAGTCCCCTGGGGCTTATTCTAGAGATTTTGTCTCCAAATTTGTGTCAAAGGTCACTCGGGCTAGGGAACAATGAATGTCACAGTGGAGAGGGCAGATAAAAGCTTCTGCGGTGGATTAATGGTCATGACCTAAAAAGCGTTTGGGGCACCTGGGTAGAATCCCAATGAAGCAAAATGTTGCAACTGCATGTAAATGGTGTTGAGAGACTGAAATAGGTACATACCTTTGCTGAGTTGTGAGTTGGGACAAAAGGGGTGTGTCATTGATATAGCAGGCAGGTTACAACCTACTTCAGCGCAACATCAAAAATGAGCCAAGGAAAGTCTGCAGAGGCTTCCAACGCAGCAGTTAGAGCCCACAAGTGCATTCATTGAGCTGCCATAACCATCTGAAGCTGTACTTCCATTTTCACAAATTTTGGAGTTTCAGTGCACAACCTGTTTTTACTTCCTGGTGCTAGGGATTTAATCCAGTGCTTCATGAAAGCTAAGGACACACTCTACCCTTGGACTGTAGCCCCGGCCCACTAAGTGATCTTTTGTTTATTGACACTGTAATATGGGGTTTTGCAACATTTGTGCTGATCTTGACTCTTCGTATAAAAAATGGCTTCCTCATGTCTCATAGAAGCATCTTAAATATCTTCATAGAAATGTGCATGTCCACTTGTGTCCTGGACTTATTTTGTTCATTTGATAGGTTTCCCTTTAGTAGTTGAAGTTCAATTTTCTGAGTAGTTTCTTCCAAATCCAATCATTTCTTTCTTAGCCATTTGATAATTACATAATATTTAGGAGAAAATTTTAAAATAACATTCTAAAGTTGAACTATTTCCAGTTTGTCAAATGAAGATATGGAGCATTTGGATCAACCTGAAGTTTGGATTACAGAACACCCACTTAAGTATGGATGTGTTCCCAGCAGTCCACATGTGTATTTTCATTAACAATTGGTGTTGCTTTTCTAGACCTCATACCAACCAGGGTATTCTAATTTTTCTGAGAACTACAAATAAATCAATGCATGTAGCATGTTATTCTTATTTAGATAACTCCAGAAGTAAGGCATGTCTCTTGATATACTACTAAGAAATCATTAAAAATATTAATTACCAATTTATCAATATGCTGTAATTAATTCAGTTGGCAATTTGCAATTTACTTTTGAACAATTAAGGTCATACCTAGAAGAACTGAAAAAGTAAGAAAGCTGTTTGCTTAAGACACACAGCTGACAATAAATTCTAGACCTACTTCCATGGGGCTGTGTTAACTTATTCTGACTTGGCAGGTCTCACGTCTTCTCTCTAAGAGATGGCTATGTGATATTTGTGTCAGCATAGCTAGCACACAGGGTGCTTAGATTCAATATTTGTCATTCAAGGAATTTCTCTGAGAGGGTTTTTGGATGAATTTTATTTAATTTTCATTTACTATGTAAGTGTGGGGGGCACACCTGCCATGACATGCACAAGGGGTTCAGAGAACAACCTATAAAATTTAGTTTCATCTGTCTGCCACGTGTGTTTCAGAATTAAACTCAGGTCTCCAGTCTTGGAGGACAGTGCCTTTATCTGCTGAGCCATGTCATCAGCTGAGATATATGGAGTAAGGTAGAATGAGGTGGATCATGGATTCCTGTCCTGCGTGCATGTTTGTGAGTGTGTGTTTCCATGCGAGAGTGCATGTGTGTGCGTGTGTGTTTGTATGTATGTTACCCAGTCAGGGATACTTAAAAGAACATAAGTTCACCTTCACCTTCAGAGGTGATTTCTCCTTGCTGTGAGTGCTGAGTTAGCTCATTCTTTGTCTTGCATCTGGAATCATGCTGAAGATCACATTCAGTAGATCATTGTTCTCCCAATTGAGCCATTGTCTTAGAGCTCACCCCACTTTGCTGATTGGCTGTGGATGAGAGGAGATAAAAGTTATTCCAGAGAATCTGGACTCCTGAGATATGTGCTGCAAGGCCATCCCCAGTCCCAATAAGCCACGTGGTCACTGAAGTCAGGCTTCCTCCACACATAAGAATCCCTCCAGCCAAGAGCAAGGCTTGCAGAGAAACTCAATTCTGCAAGATTCACAGGTTTAGCTCCTAGTTGATAAATGAGTTTCAAACATGAGAAAGTGTTGACTCCACCCTGAAAATGGGGACAAAGAGAGTGACTGCACGGAGCTGATTCCTAGGGAACAGTAACTAAGGGTCTAAGCCAATTCTCAAAGATAATATAGAGAAAAACAAAGACATATGGACTCCCTTGCACAGTAGGTGGCACATCTTGCCTGAGGAGCTGAAGAGTAACATGCTACATATCGTTTCTCTTATTTCACTTCTTTTGACAGCATCTTCAACAAATGGTGCTGGTCCAACTGGATGTTGACATGTACAAGAATGAAGTTAGACCCATACTTATCACATTGCACAAAACTTAAGTCCATGTGGATCAAAGACCTTAACATAAGGTCATACACACTAAATCTATTAGAAGAGAAAGTGGGGAAAACCCTCGAACTCATTGGCACAGGTGACAACTTCCTGAACAGAACACCAACAGCTCAGGACCTGAGTTCATCAATCAATAAATGGGACCTCATGAAACTGAAAATCTTCTGTAAGGCAAAGGACACTGTCATTCGAACAAAACGGCAGCCTAAAGATTGGGAAAAATCTTCACCAACCTCACATCTAACAGAGGGCTAATCTCTATAATTTATAAAGATCTCAAGAAATTAAATGCCAAGAAACCAAATAATCCAATCAAAAATGGGGAACACAGTTAAACCAATAATTCACAAAAGAGCAATCTCTTAGGGCAGAGAGACACTTGAAGAAATGCTCAGCATCCTTAATCATCACAGTAATGCAGCTCAAGATGACTCTGAGATTCCATCTCACATGGATCTTAGTCATAATGGCTAAGATCAGAAACTCATATAACAGGACATGCTGGTGAGGTTGTGGAGAAAAGGGAACACTCCTCCATTGCTGGTGGGAGTGCAAACTTATACAACCACTATGGAAATCAGTCTGGCAATATCGTAGAAAACTTGACCCAGACATACCACTTCTCAGTATCCATCCAAACTATTTCTCACCAAACCACAAGGACATATCCTCATCTATGTTCATAGCAGCCTTATTTGTAATAGCTGGAAACTGGAAACAACCCAGATGTCCCTCAACTGATGAATGGATAAAAAAGCTGTGGTACATTTACACAAGGAAATACTACTCAGCCATCAGAAATAAAGAAATCATGCAATTTGCAGCCAAATGGCTGCAATGAGAAAAACTCATCCTGAGTGAGCTAACCCAGAGTCAGAAGGATGCACATGGCGTCTACTCACTTATAATTGGATTTTAGCCATATAGTACAGGATAATTATCCTACAACCAACACACCAAAAGGATCAGGAACATAGACTTTGTTACCTATTGATGGGTCAATTTGCCCTAGTGGTGCTACCATGTAGGTGCCCAATGCAAGAGGAAGCTTGTAGCCCTCATATGACTGTTTGACCGAGAGGGGTTGATATGCAGGGACACTCCACATTGGAGAAGTGGGATGGGTGTGAGAGGGAGGAGAGGATGGGAGGATGGAACCAGGAGGGGTGGAAAGAGGATACTATGATGGAGGTGTAACTTGAAGTAATAAATAAACATTAAAAAAAATTCTTTTGCCAAAAGCAAGCTTTTTTGCCTTTTGCAAGGATGATTTATTTGCCAAAATGTTCAATTTTGTTCTGTACTGTTGTGCTTTGTAGCTGCTAACACTGATTCACTAATGCTGTCCACAAATTCCATTAGGAGATTGATAAGATTCTCTTTTAAAAAAAATGTGGACACATGATGCCATTACAATGGAAGTTGGACTTACATTGCCTCAGAAATGTTCTCAGTGTATTAAACTAAGGATTGTAAGATGACAGAGGAAATCTATATATGGAACATCTAAGACACACTCTAAGTTTTTAAAGCATGGTACCTCTGTTATTATACCCCTTCCCAAAATCATTCCCATATTTTAAAAAGGCATGTAAGGATGTGTCTTGAAAAGTAGAGAACATTGAATGTGAAGCTTTAAATAAAAAAGATGTTCCAGTCACCCCCACTGTGCAAGCCCCTTCAACAGTCTACCTTCTGAACACACACTCTTTCTAAAGACTCTTGTGTTCAGGATCCTGAGAGGCAGCTGAAAGTCCACCCTTTGCAGGCCTGGACATCTGCATATGGTGAAACCACAGAAGTCATTGATTATTTCAACCAGGCTTAATTTGTCTTTGAAAGAGACATTTTAAAAAGCAAAAGAGCTTAAACAAACATGAAAGTAATCTAATTCAGACATAAGCATGAAAGCTAATAAGATTACAATGAATTGATCTAAATATGACTTAAAACAATTAGAAATGATTTTTGGTGGCACACTATCCCAGTCGGGACACTTCCATAGCACATCAGGACACAAGCAGATTATTGCTTTTTAGAATATTTTCCTGTTGTTTGTGACCTTCAGATGATGTGTCAGTGCTAGAAGCCCTGTCAGTCATGGCTTCTCCAAATGATGAATGAATATTCAGTACCTAAGGCAGATGACCAGACTCTTGGTCTAGACTCCTCCATCTCAGAGTTCAAGCTCACTTGATGCCTTTGTTCTGTTTGAATCCAAAACGCTCTCATAACAATTTCAAGAACATATATACATACTCAATTCTAAGTTTTTTTTTCAGGCTTATGAGTTGAAAAGAAACACACTATCAGCTAATGAAGATTGTGAAAAGTGAACCAGGGTAAGCTCCAATGAGTCAAAAAATCCTCTGAGATTTTCTTGGATGTCTACTCTGGTCCTGCTTTTGCTCCATAGCACAAGGGTGCAAGGAAATTAGAGATTAGAACATTTCATGGCCAAAACTTGCAAATACACAGTAGTGAACATTGAATGTGGTACTATTTCGTGTGTGTATGTGTGTGAGCGCACATGCATGTATATGCACATGCACATATGTCTGTGTATCTACACGTGCTAAAGAGTAAATACCAAGTATTCTGGCATCCTGGGCAAACATTCTACCACTGAGGCTCTTCTTCAGCCATTGCTTTTGTTTGTTGTGTTTTTTTCTTTAGACAGGATCATTCTAGGCTGATCTAGACTTGAATTTCAATCTTCCTGCTTCATCATCCAGAGAAGTGGAATAAGGAGTATTTGTATATTTGAAGGTGAATGAATCCTTCAACCATAGTACATAGTAAAAAAACCTTCAAGAACACAGGATTTATAGCCTTCTATGTTCCATCTCACAGTTCAAGCATTTGTCCCAGAAAAAATGACAGCATAAGGAACATACTCATTAATTTTTTCTCATAAAATGTGAGAAAATTAGAGAGAGTTAGTAAAGGGAATAGCACATGTAGATGTGAACATGACAAATGTAAGATTTGAGTTGTTCTCCAAAACAGTGGTGTACAACATGCTTTGTAAATGGTGATACCCTGTTTTCCTCCAGGGGAAATCTAGTTCTCATCACTGTGCACAGTAAACAGCTTGGCCTGTGTACTGCTTACTTTTGTCAAATTGATATCAACTAGAGTTATCCAAAAAGAAGGAACCTCAAATGAGGAATTTCCTGATTGGCATGTAGGTATGTCTGTGACATGTTTTCTTGTTTGGTGATAGAGTGGGAGGGCACAGCCCAGTGTGGGTAGTGTCATCCAGGGGTAGGTGGTTCTGAATCAGACAAGAAAGCAAGCTGAGCAATCCAGTAAGCTGTACTCCCCCATGGATTCTTCTTCAGTTCTGGCCTCCAGGTTTGTTCACGGAATCAGAAAAGAGCCCTGGGGCAGCCTGATCTCCACTGTGGTTTCACATGAATAACCCTGCTGGCTGCTCCACAGAAGTGAGCCTGTCATGAAGTGCTCCCATCTTTGCATGCCAGTGCGGACATCACTGTCTACTGCTCAGGGCCAGCTTCAGACCAGAGTGCTCCCAACAGGTACTAATAGTGTCTCACCTGAAATCCAGCACTGGACCACAGAGACAGGAGAATTGCCATAAGTTCAAGGCTAGCTTGGTCTGCATGATATTTCAGAACAGTCTGGGCTACAGTATAAGTTTGAGGACACCCTAGTGTATATAACCAGTTTCAGGATAGCCAGGACTACATAGCAAGAGCCTGTCTCAAAATGCCAAAACCAAACAAACAGAAAAGGAAAATCATGGTTTACAAAAGTTTTTGAATGCTACACCTCAATGTAGCTAGAAACAGAATCTCAAGCTGTAAAATTCAAATAATTTATAAATGTCAAGAAAAAATATTTATGTTCTGAGATGAAATGCTTTAAGGGAAATAGCTAGTTGAAATTCTGTTTTGAGGATTACAAATGAATACCTTTATAAAAATGGTTTCATTTCCCGGATGGCTAAGGTCAATAGGATGCACAGCCTAGTGACAAGTGCCCACCATGACATCTTGCATGCTTCGTAGACCCTTCTGTGAAATGTCATTTTCATTCCCGTTATCTCTGACATGTTCCTAATTCTTCTTTTGTGTTTTTGTTTGTTTACTTGTTTTTTTCTTGAAAGACCAGAAGCATAGATAATTTAGAGGTACAAGAAAGTACTAACTGTCTTTCCTCCCATATTTGAGTAGAAAAATGTGCAGGTCTATGGCTGAGTGGCTCAGTCTTACTTTGATCTGTCATTTTGGTCTAAATACAGCTTTACTGCAGTGTTGCTTACATAAAACAAACCCCACGGGCAGGAAACTTCGCCCTAGTGCTGCTGCCTTGTAGGCCCCCAGTGTATGAGGAAGCTCTTAGCCCTCATATGACTGCTGAACTGGGGTGGGGGACTGTTATGTAGGGACACTCCACTCCAGAGGAGTGGGATGGAAGGGATAGGGGGTAGAGAGTGGGAGGGTGGGACTGGAAGGGATGGAAAGAGGACACTGTGATGGAGATGTAACTTGAAGTAATAAATAAATATTTTTTAAAAACCTACAAATCTCATACAGTTTTTAAAATAATAAATTAATGTTACAAATTCACTTAGAATTTTGGTCACTCCTTAGTCTCAATAGAGAATCCATTTCCTGAGGTGTGTCTCTCTGGGCCACGCTATAGCAATACTCTGCCTTGTCAGTCACCTGAAACTATAACCTTATTAAAATGGTATTTATTAGTAACTATAAATTGTGATATTAGGCCAGCAGAGCAACCAGGGGCCTGGCGGAAGACTGGCAGGCCTGACTCATCTTAGAGGCCTGTAGGCCTGGTGGGGCAGCCTGGCAGTGTTGTATATCGGGGCAACTGGATGGGGCATCTGCAAGATACTGATTAATAACTATAGACTGTTATATTAGACCAGCAGAACTGCTGGTGGCCTGGAGGGGCAACCACCCGGGCTGGACAGGAGGCTAGTTGGCCTGGATTGCTTTTGCTGGTGGCCCTTTTCACCCAGTAATTAAATACACCAAGACTTTTAATGTTCAACGCTTAGCCCTTAGCTGTGCAGACTCCTAACTAGCTCACTTAAATTAATCCCAGACCACATAATCCCAACCAGGCATGTGGTTTGTTATACTTTCTTGGGTCACAGAGCTCGTACAGAGACATCCTCAGCCCCTGTGACCTGACAGGGAACTTCCTCTGTGTAAAAAACAGGGTTCTTTTTGTGGCCCCAGGAAGCCCCACCTTCTTATACTCTTTCTGTCCAGCAAATTAACCAATCAGAGAGTGCCTCAGAAAGTGCAGTACCCAGATCTCTAGCATTGAAATCAGCCTCCAAGGACCAATGCATTAGCCCTTCCCCCAGCAGTCACTCACTCTGTGTTTGTAGTTGTAGTGGAGCTATGTATGTGCTTGACTTCAATGAGCTTCCTGGATGCTCTCTGCACACTGGGTTGTACCCTGGGCTTTTAGACCCTCGTTTGAAGTTCTCATAAGGCTCATAAACATTAAGTGATGATTACCTGGAGGTCACTTAGTTATGTGTGCCCAACTTACCTCACACACATTGCTTGGTGTGCATGTCATAATTCACAAACTCAATTTTCTTTATCACGTAGCCAAACATCATCAGAGGAGCTTAGACATGGTAATAACCTAAGATGGGTGAACTTGAACGTTTTTGAAAGATAAATGACAAACATCATTATTCCTTGAATTTTTTTTCTGATAAGTGAGTTTAGCAGAAGACTGTGATGACCAAAGCAGCTGGGAAAGATATACTGTCTTTCAATCCTTCAGAGTCTTAGATAAGGCAAGGGCTTTGCACCTCGAATGTAGAAAACTCTGAACCCCTAGTTCTTGCTTTCAGGAAACATATGCACCAGGGTGGAAGCTTAGAAGCCTGGCTCACAGTCTAAGCTCAGAGGTCATGGTGGTTTGAATAGGAATGGGCTACATAGACTCATGTGTTTGAATTCATGGTCACCTAAGAGTGGCACTAGAGGAGCTGTGGCCTTTTTGGAGGAAGTGTGTCACTGAGGGTGGGTTTCAGGCTTCAAGTGATCAAGCCAGGCCAGTGTTTCTCTCTTCCTTCTGCATGTGGATGAAGATGTAGAACTCTCAGCTCCTCCAGGACCAAGTTGGCCTGCATGCTGCCAGGCTTCCAACCATAAAGATAGTGGAGTAAACCTCTGCACTGTAAAATATCCCCAATTAAATGTTTTCCTTTAAAAGAGTTGCCATGGTCACGATGTCTCTTCACAGAATTAACTTAGGCAGAGGTGATAGAAAGGGGGCTCCCAATAGAAGGAAACAGCTTCCTACCAGGTGAAAAATAACCAATTTACAAAGATCCCTGCTTCAGGCACCTCAGATGTCAGTGCTCAATGGATGACATGAAGTTTCATGGTAATGCTTTATCAAGACTTCCAGGTAAGAGTTGACAAAGCTCTCAGTGTGGTTGTCATCCACTGCTTCTTTCAATAAGAAGCAGTGTAGAGACCAGGGCTTTGGCATTTGCTTTTGAGACAGTGGTGAGAAAAGGCAATTAGAACAAAGAAGCAGCATTCCCTGTTGCAATAAATAAGGGGGGATGAGAAGAGCAGAGGCTGTAAGTGGAAACAGGTCCCCCTGTTTGAAAGGAAGATGAAATGAAACTAAAAAACAAACAGAACCTTGGCTCCCAATAATTGGAGTTGTCATAATTTTCATCCTGTGCAATTAAAGGGTAAACCTATTTTCTAAGGTTGTTTTCTTTAATTATAAAAGTAAATAAATGTAATTAAAAAGTTAAATAGATATTTCTTAGATGCACTGTCAGCCAAGCAGTGGAATATCTCAAATGCTTCTTGGGAAGATAGTCTTTGACATTTCGTAAGATTAGGAAACAATCCTGTCACTACAAATGAGGGGATAACCAAGTTGCCTCCATAATTGGTTATTCACCCTGTTTGTTCTTGTGCTGCTTGAGTGTAAACAAAAGAAAATGTTTCTTCCCATTTAATCTAAAAATACATACCACCCACCTGTCATAAAAAAGTGGAGGAGGGAATAGGAAGAAAGCTATATTATTTTGGAGTCTGCTATTTGCCTGTGGGTGTGGATGAGAGACGACCACCACCGAGAGCTTGAAGAAATGTTGCACAAGTAATTTATGGATATTCCCACACTCAATAGGAATGTTCACCTCTAGGGAAGATAAACATCCCTTCAATGATGGGAACCATTGTTACCAGTATGGATGAGATGACAGGCAAATCAAGACTACACAGTGCATCAAAATTTTATTCCTAGTAAAACAATTTATCTTCCCTGTGTACCTAAAGTCAACATTCTATTGCTGGCCTGATGTCCAGTACTGTAGACAAGAAGTGTCTGCTCCAGAGTCCCTCTGAGTTCTCCAGTGTTTTCAGCAGGATAGAAGGTTCTAGAACTTCAGGAAGTCCCAAGTTTTCCATTCCTGCAATCAAAGCCTCTGTAATCTTAGAGCTATGCAACACTATAGACAGCAAGGCGACTGCCGGCTGCCATGTACAGTGTCAACCAGAAGAATTCTTTAAATAGGGCATTCACTTTCACCCAGCTCAACATTCTAACCTCTACTGCCTCTGGTGAGTGCTCTACTGAGACTGGCCATGTTCACTTCTTTCCTGGGTGTGTGATGGCGGAGCTCTTTGGGTCTCTGTTTGTAGAGACATTCATCTCTCACTCTTATATTAGAGCTTCAACCTCTGTATCTTAGGCCCACACCCTCAGACTACCACATGGGTTCAGGATTTGGATACAGATTTGAGTCAGACACAATTATTCAGACATTAACATTCTTCCCATGATCCCAAAAGTTCATACCCTCCAAATATAATAATGGAATTCTGTCCCCAATCCATTAATTCTCAACTTATCCTATCATTACCTCTAAGATCCACAATGCAAAGGTCCCCTTAAATAGGGGGAGTGGCTTATCTTAAGATACAAGTCCTCTCTGCTTATCACGTGTTCAAGCCAGTGACTTACTAGCTTCCATTAGGCATCTCATTCCAGAGGAATTTAGACATGAGGGGATTGCCCATCTCTAAGCAAATTGAAAGCCCAGTTAGGGAAATCCTTCAGACCTTAGGGCTTTCTAATAATTCTCCTTTGACTGATTTTTTTACTCCAAAGTTGTACTGGAGCAGCACCAAGACCTGCCCCAAGACACTGAGAGGAAATATCTATAAACACAATCATTAAAGATGTGGACTTACCCTTGGGAATTGAGGAGTGCAAATGTCATCATCCAGTGACCTGTGTGCACAGCCCTAATGATCCCCAAGTCATCTGTGGAAGGGCCTGTCCTCTTCTGGAAAGAGAAAGCAGTATTGTCCCTGATTAGATCTGTTTCCCTGTTGTATACACCAGAAGTCTGATCAACTGTGTGTAAACTATCTGGTTCTCTCCAGTTCAACCTGGCAGTGCTACAACCCAGTCTATATAGTATAATTCTAATCAGGTGAATGGTTAAGGTATGAGCCTATCCATGGACCTTTTATGAAATGGTGGTTCAGCCACATTCCAACTCTTCTATTCAATGAAAGTCTCTCCCTCTCCCTCTCCCTCCCTCTCTCTCTCTCTCTCTCTCTCTCTCTCTCTCTGTCTGTCTCTCTGTGCATATGTACATGTATGTGTGTATGTGTGTGTGAATGAGTGTGTTTGTCACATAGGTAAGCTGGGAATTTTCCAACTCTACACACTTTCACTGCATTTTCCATATCATGCATGCCTTCCTATAAGCTGGGAGAATACCCAAAGCTGCTTTTTCAAAACTGGTTTAGAAACTCCTGCAGCTAGATATTTAATTCCAACTTCACATGCTTTGCCTTCTACAAAACAACAGAACACAGCACAGCCATGTTTTCAGTCCAAGGATAATCTTTCCTTGAGATACTCTTGTGATCTGTTCCACATTTCCGGTTTCATCTGAGACCTCACCGAAGTTGCATGTGATGTCCACTTGGCTGTTCATATTCTGAGATATCACAGGCTTTTTGTAGCATATGCCTAAGCCTTTACCCATCGCTCAGTTCTACAACATTTTTAAGTATTTACTACAGCAGCACCCCACTTCTTGTGCCAAACTTTACATTTCTAGGACTTTTCCAGAGAAACTACACCTGCATGGCACTGTGTCTTTGTTCAGTAATCCTGTTCCACACAATTCTTGGTTAGAACAACCCCAGACTTAGGGCTATGACAGGATTCTGGAATACAGGAGGTGGGGGCTATGTGGTCTGGAAAGGGTAGGTGCTCATCTGTGTTCAACTATCATAGGGCACTGAAGTGCAGATTATACATGTTTACTTTTCAGCACTGTCTGAAAGTGCTACTACATTGTAGCTCTCCTTGGTGTTTGCCAACGGGAAAAGCTCACCCAAGAGATGGAGTATTCTAGACAAAGTGCTACTACGTTGTAGCTCTCCTTGGTGTTTGTCAACGAGAAAAGCTCACCCAAGAGATAGAGTATTCTAGACAGTTTTATTTACCAAAGTGATGGCTTTCCCAGAAGCTAGCAAGAGCACTGACTCAGGGGTGCGCAGCTACATGACATCTGAGCTTTCTCATGACATCTCCATGAGAGTTGTCATTTCTTTTTTTTTTAATTTAAATTTATTTATTTATTGCTTCAGGTTACATCTCCATCACAGTGCCCTCTTTCTACCCCTCCCAGTCTCGGCCTCCCACCCTCTACCTTCTAACCCTTCCATCACACTCCTCTGGAGTGAAGTGTCCCTACATAACAGTCCCCCGCCCCAGTTCAGCAGTCATATGAGGGCCAAGAGCCGCCTCATGCACTGGGGACCTACAAGGCAGCACCACTAGGGAAAAGTGTCTCACTGACAGGAAAAAAAAAAAAAAACAAAAAAAAAACAAACCCAGACTCAGAAGGATGCACACGGCATCTATTCACTTATAGTTGGATTTTAACCACATAGTACAGGATATCTGTACTACAACCAACACACCAAAGAGAGTTTTTAATTAATATTGTGAGATGGGTTGAGCACTCGTGACACACTGTGACCCTTTTCTCCTCCTAACTCATAGTGGACTGAATCTCTATTTTAGGCTATTTTTTTTCCCATGGTCCTTTTGAAATACCGATGAAAGAGTGGGTCAAACCCACTATATAAATTATATTATAATAAAACCAATGCCTTTTGAGAATGCAAACTCTTCCTTAGTCCATACACATGATAATTAATAGTGTCCTTTGGTGCCTTAATTTCTGTTTTAGTGACAAAGACCTAACTGTAGTTTCAAAGACTCTTAACCCTAGGCATTCCCACTATCAGGGGAAACAGACACCATGATACAGTTGCAGTTTTCTTGCTTACTGGCTTCTAACTCCATGCTTAAACAGTCCCACAAACAGTGATCACAGCAGCCCTTTTCAGGGACTTCAAACACCAGTGCAGCACTGTTGGGTTGTGGCTTCTCTTCGAGGTGTGTCTGTAAACATGTCACACCTGTGCCTGCAGAGTGTCACCATTGCCCTGACTGGATCAGAGTGAGGGTGACGACTCAGCTCCCCTTGCTCTTAAGTAAGTGGTTCAAGACATTTCAAGTCCTCAAAAGCACGTGACCATCGCTCTTTGGCTGGCCTGCTGCTAAAATGTGCCCGACTCTGATTAAGGGGAAGCCTGCAGGTGACATTAGCGTACTATGATGGTGTGCTTAGTGAGCTGATAGCTTTAAAACAATGATCCCTCAAGTGCAGCCCAACCAGTGAAGAAGAGGGTTTCTCAGGGTCTGGAAACTGCTCAGTAAAAACTGCCCGAGAGAGAAAGATGGTTTTGCTTTTTTGTTGTTTTGTTTCTCTGGGGGTGGGGAGAGGTGCATAGGGCAGATTTTCTTACAAACACCTTGGAGTTGATTTCTGAAGATGATCTCGTTTGGAGGCACCAGAGTTGGTGTGTGTGGGTCAGGTCTGAAGGGGAACAGTGAATAGACACTGGAGTAGTGTGGATCTTTTTTCTGTGATGGCTGCTTGAGTGAATTTAGGAGCACTTAGGAAACATCTGTGAGAGCATTTCCAGGGAGGTGTGACTGAGGGACTTACACATGGGCCAAGTATCTAGGCTGAATAAGAAGGGAGAAACAAACTAGAGAGTTACAAGAGGACCAGCACGTCCCTCTCTCTGTTCCTTGAGTGCTGATACAGGGTGACTGGCTGCCTACTGCAACTACCACCATGCCCTCTTCACCTTGACAGGATATACCTTCTAACTATGGGCAAAAACAAACCTAATGTGATTTTTTTCAGTGAGGAATTGCACCCATAAGTCAAGGCGTTTGATCACTTGGTCCCCAGTTGATGACACTGTTTGGAGAGGTTCTGAGGAGATGCAGTGTCGTTAGAGGAACTGCATAACTGCTTTGGGGGAAACCTTTGAGAATTTGAAGGCCTGCTTCATTCTTGCTGTGAAAGGTGTGATCTTGCCATTTCCTGTGTGGGCTACATGCCTGTTGCTTGCTGCTATGCCTCCCTGCCATGACAGACTCATCCCCCTTCAACCATAAGCTAAAATAAACTCACTATTCTATAAATCACCTTAGGTTGCCATGGCTTTCAGAAAAATGTCTGATAGAGTTCTTGTGCAGTAGACCTCGGTGGCATGCCCAGGGTTGTGAGGAGGCCTCTAATTGAACTTAAAAAGCACATTTGTTCTCAAAGCCATCATTCTTCATTAAATATCAAGTGCATGGCTGAGATGGTCAGGCAATCACAAGTTCTGATGAAAGTTCCATAAGACAAGCTCCCCTGGACCGTGACTCTAGATCAGCAGCTTTTCTAGATATTCCTTGCAGAGAAGCTCATTACCGGGGTCTAACAGGCTGAAGTTGACACTATTGTCTTTACTGCAGAACTGCTAAAGTAAAATCAAAGTTAAAGTAAAACACCTAAATCTGTACACGCCTAGACTGAAGATGAGGTGATGGGTGGCATCTCTCTGTATAGTCTATGTAAGCCTCCATCACCAATACGTATTTCCCTTAAAAGCTGGTCATCAAATGGCTTTCTGGAGCTGGTTATTAGGTACAGAAGTACTTCTCAGCCCAGGAAGGTGGATGGCTCAGTTCTAGGTACTTAGAACCTGTCTGGAAGTTTTATGCATCAAGTCTTACTGATGTTCTTAAGCTCAAGACCAAGAAAAGGAGACAACTATGTCCTCAATCACTGTGGATTAATACTAGTCAGACCTGGATGAATACTTGTCAGCCTTGAATCTGCAGTTGCTAAGTCTTTATGTGGAAGATGTACTTCTTGGTCTCAAAAGAGCTCTTGGAAATAGGGCAGCTTCTTCCCGTCATCGGAGACTCTCTGTTCACTTGGATTAGACTTCTGCCGAGTGACACACAATGGGATACCACTTCCCTGCAGGTAGACCACGGCATGGTCCAAGGGCACATGCTCACTTAACTGCTGATGTTACAGTCAGGATCACTGGGCACAGGATGCAGCTGGGGCCAGCGCCGTTCCCTCTCTCTTGGTGTCCCCTTGCAATGCTTTCAAGTGGCCATTCTACACACTGATGTGCTGCGATGGTCAATGTCCACCAACCATAATCAGCACACTGCCTTGAGTTTCCATTTGGGTGAGTGGGAAAAAATGAAGAATACTTAGACAAAGGACACAGTGTCCTTTATTTAAAATCTTTTAACTCACTCACAAAACTACTTCCCATTCAGGAACACACTATTAATAAGCTTCTGGTGGGAAGGAATTTAAAAAGAAACAGACTCATTTAAGGAATGCCCTTCCTGTTTTAGATGGAAATAATAAAACATCAATAATAATTCTTTCAGGTATAGGGATAGGAAACCCAGAAGAGCATACCTTCCCTGAATCCGTATGCAGAACACTTGTCAACTCTGAAAGGTGATGTCTGTCCCTAGTGGATCTGGGGCAAGGACTGCATTTTATAACTGTGCTAATATCTTCCCAGCCAGTCACCTCTACAGGTTATGACTTTTTGAGGTGAGAGAACCTTGGGTTTTGCCTCAAGCTGGTCATTAACTATTGCTAATGATAGTCCTCCTGAGAAAACTGCAAATAACAGGTTGTGATTTGGTATAAATACAAGATGTCAGAGGCTGTCCCCCCAAAATGGTACTGTTGGGGTGGGATACATTGTATGTCTTGCCCTACTTCCAGACAGAGTAGAAGAGAACTCTGAAGTCTGAGCACATCTACCCCTGCCACTTTTGATCAGAACACTTCAGTGAAGCTGCGGGCTGTATCTGACTCTAGGTTTGGGAGGATGGCCTGTGATTAAGCTATACTTCCTCCTTCATGCATACCCAGGACACATGTCAGGCTAACCCGGTGTCCTATTTAGAATCCAGCCCCTTCTCCTGGGAGCTCAAGTCCACTAGCAATCAGGTAAGACTATAGAATCAAAAACTCTCAGAGGTTAATGATATTTTAGTTGATACTACAGTGGCATTTTGGGTTGATGATTTCTGTTTCCTGGGAGGAGTGTCCATTTACTCTCTAGACCAGAACTGTGCTTCCCAAATAAAGTTCCCAACCAATTCCAAAATAAAAATAAATAAATAAATAAATAGATAAAACTTATTAATGCCTTATAGTTTTATCATAGTGATGTCTATGTGTGTGTGTGTGTGTGTGTGTGTGTGTGTGTGTGTGTGTGTATGCGCATGTGTGTGCACGTGCACGCGCCTATGTGAGTCTCAGGCCCTTAAATGATATCCACAAACTGGTTAGAGGAATCCCTGGTAGGTAAATGAAGCTGCTCCTTTCTATGGGCAGCTTCCTGGGATCTCTACCCCTCAGCCGAATAGACACTCAGTTATGTTTGTGCATGCACACACGTGATACATTGACAGTCTTACCCAATGCACATGCTTTTCGATTTTTGCACATTTTGTTGGGTTTATAAAATTGTACTATTAAGAGTCATTTGCAAAGACCAAAGTCAGTAATATCTGAAACTCAGTAGAAGGTATGGTGAATGCTCCTAATGAATGTTATTCAAATGTGATTGGGGCCAGCCCAGTTTTACTTAAGGGTCTGCTGAATCTGTTCAAGTGTGAACCAATCTATCTGAATACTCCAGCATGTACAAAATGTAGCAACCTCTGACTAAATGGACTTCAAATACTAATCAGCTTTCTCATGATCCACAGATATCAATGTGCAGATCAAATTAGGGTGTTGAGTGACCCCACTTGTCAGAAAATCTGGATACTCTTTCTTCATCTGTCTCTCATCAAATTGTCACTAAGAGAATATGTTGTTTCCCATAATTCCTTCTTAATTTATTAATTCACTTTTGCAATAGAATGCTGTTATCTGTTAGTAAGATGCTTGAAAGGTTGTAGTTCACACATTTACTTTCCATAGTTCTGGTTCAATTTGACACATCCTTGTCAAAAACTGCATCAGAATCACATTTTCCCAAATGCTACCTCTTCCTCACTGTTGTCACTAAACTGGGCAGAATGGTACTCTCACCCTAATTTCATGCCCATCTGAAACCTCTGAATTGGACTTTACTTTGCATTAGTATCTTCACACATATATTTAAGTAAAAACTGGCCATAATATATTACACTTAGCCTAAAACCAATGGCAGGTCTAATATAGAAAGAGGAAAGGCCACACAGATAGATAGACGGGACAAGCCTTGTGAAGACAATTGCACAAGGTAGTATGTTGCACCCATGTGGCTACAAAGAACTGGGTGATTCCCAAGATGAGGGTGGCAAGGAAGATTTTGCCTTGTCACACTTGGAGAGAGAACAGACAAAGGCCAATCAATGCACAGACTGAAACAAGTATCAGAGAGTTTGGAACACTTTATCAGATATACATATATATATATTAGCTGCACATATGTTTGTGGATCAAACACCGACATACAAATCACTCCCGAATTCTGCTTACATCCTCCTATGAGGCCATTGAACATAATCTACTGCATCAAGGCCCCATCTCTGGTGCTTTCTTACTGTAGACATGGAAGATAAACACAGTTCTCAGACTTGGTGCTTTCTTACTGTAGACACGGGAGATAAACTCAGTTCTCAGACTAGGTTGTATAATGTGATGGTTCTACTCACTCAGGAAAAACTAGAATGCACTTCCACTCTTGGTGAGGAGTCATGAGTCTTTCTCTGCCCTCACAGAGGGTGAGATCGCCAACACGCTATTCCAGTTTGCTGACACACAGTTTTTGCATAAATGGAGGAGGGCAATTGGAACGTTGATGTGTGAGGTTCTCCTAATGAATGCATAAAATGCTATAAAAGGTCTTTATATATTACCTGCAGTAACAAGAACTCTCTCTATTAAAGCATTTCTATGTTAGACTGAGACCAGATGGAAAGACATCTTTGATGATTTCCATGAGTCATGTAGTAAGTCCTTGATTTCAACTATTTCTACCACCTTTGAAATATATTTTGTGTCCATTGGAATCCAACATGTTAAAAATAGTACATGTGATTTCTAATAGCTAAGATATAGTGAATAATTGCTCGCATACAGTAATAAAGAACTTTAGGATGTGTGGTAGGGTGAAATTTAATCAAGCTGTTTTAGGGATCCTGCTATGTTATCAAAATGAAACCCTAGCTGATCCCGCCATGAACCAGCTGCCATGGAGTACGAGTGTCTCGGCACTGTCCTCACATATTCTAAGTCTGGAAGCTAGGTGTGGGCGTGAGGACAGTTGCCAGGGCTGCCACGGCGGCAGGGGTCCGTGAGGCTACTTATGTCTGTGCTCGCATGGCTTCGGCAGCACCTCCTCTTCATCTCTTAGTCAGCTCAGTCTGTTCTCTTGCCAAGTGTCTTCATGCTAAGCCCCAGCCTCCCCTCTGTGTGTTCCTGCCTCCTCTTTTTCTTTGTGCTGAGAGAAGAGGTGTTGTGTACAGTAGCCTGGCTGGGGCCAGTTGTAAATTCAAGTGTCAACATCAATGTCCTCAGAATGCAAGGAGTTACCCCAAATAAACATTACACTGTGCTCCACAAAGCATCCCATTCTAATATTTACTATGTCATTATATAAAAAGTCCAGAAATAACTATCATTTTCTCAAACCCAACAATGCACTGGATTTTGAATATTCTCTTTAGATCTCATGCAGAATAACATAGCTACTGCTACATTTTAATTGAGGAGCACATCCTTTTCTCTAATTTTCATTTAGCCAAAATTTTTCTGTAGTGTTTGGCAATTTTATATACATTGCACTTAACTAATGTTTCCTCCTAAATATATACTGTAATCCATCATTTCCACTAGTCAGAGACAGATTTTCTCAAAGTCTTTTCTAAGCTCGCTTCATGCACTACTCCCTAAAGACATTTACAATACACCTTTGATAAGGTGCTCCTCCGTCTCTTGTACTTGTTTCAGTGTGCGTATTGATTAGCTCTTTATTCCTGTGCCTAACGTAACTGACAGAAACAATCTACAGGTGAAAATATTTCTTCTGGCCCCAGACTTAGGGGTTTATGTCTGAAGTTGCCTGACTCTGTGCTGAGTATCATGATTTTCTGGAACCTACAGCAGAGGGGAGCTGTTCACCTCACGCATAATAAAGACATAGTAAACAAAACAGGAAGTGGCCAGCTGACACAGCCTTGAGGACCCTCCTCCAGTGACATATTTCTTTCTGCTAGGCCCCTATCCTAGAGACCCCATGACCTCCTAAAATAGCACTGCCACCAGGGGACCGGGAATCTGAGACAGGAGCCTGAGGGGATATTTTATATTCTGACAGCAATAATATGGACTGGAAGAATGAATGGAGCACAGAGAGTATACATGTACAAAGGTGTGTGCTAGATCTTATCCTCAGGTCCACTCTGAAGCTGACATTTCTGAATTACATCTTCTGCCTTCCTGTATCATTGACAGTGGTGTGCCCCTCTTTTCAGCCTGCAGCAAGGCTGAGGGAACACACACACAACCAGTCTTCTTTGCTGACTGCTCTGTGTTTATTAAAAATATACTAACTCACTATTGCATGGGTGAACATAGTGTGAACTTGCTCACTTTTCATGAAACACTACTGGTATTACATCTGTATTTTTGTGAGGATCTGTGTCCTAAGCTGGTTAGAGATAGGAAGGATCTAGTAGGCTATCTAGGCTATCTGCTTAGGGACCAAGACATGGTCCATGAAGGAGTAATCTGATAGTCTCAGCCAGCACTCAGCCCTGGTGTCAGATGCCTTCTGAACAGGTCAGCAGGTGGTGACGTCTTCCAGAGTACACACGTGGGCTATTTTTCACTTTTTTTCTCTTTTTGCTGATCTGCTTGCTTTTCTGTACAGGGCCTAGCTAGCCTCCTGGCAAAGATGCTCTCATGGAGTTGTGTCACAGCACAAGGACACAAGACAGCAACTGAGTAAAGACATGAAGACTCAAGAACTGGGCTGAGAAACTGAAGCGAGGGCGTGATGAGAAGAGTTCTGGGAACTCTTACCAGGAAAACAAGCCATTCAGGAAGAGAAGGAGACCAACGGTTTTCAAGAAAACTGTGTTGCCCTGAGACAGCACAAAGGGGAACCAGAAGAAGCAGGCTGGGCCAGGGTGGCAAGTGGAAAGGAGGTGTGGGCTTAGGACGGGACACGTGGTGGACTGTAGGAAGTAATGTGGGACTGTCTAGGTGACGGAAAAGACTGCTGACATCCTTCCAAAGGAATTGAAAAACTGGTAGGCCTTGACAAAAGAAACAACAAGATTTAGATGCTTCTATGCTTCTGATAATAAATTAGACATGGGAAAGGAGTAACCATACAACTAATAGTTAAACATGGTGTTAATAACAACACACATGACAATGAAATGTCAGGATTGCTACTGTAATTCTGAACCAATATTAACTGTAGTGATTACTTTAACACAATCCCTGTAATGTAGAACAGCAGATACAATAGCTACGACAGACACTTAATTACAATGACACACATTCTAGTACTTAGTAGGACTAAGATACATGCAGGAGGTTGGGTCTGCTGGACTGGTGGAGGGTTTGCAACTCTCCAGGATGGAGCAGGACAGTCAGAGCTTCATCATGCTATTAAGGATGGGATAAAAGCTAGAACTTGTAAATTGTTAATTTCTGGGGGTTTTCCAGTGAAAATTTTAGGGCAGGCTTGACCAGAAGTATCTCAAAACACACACACACACACACACACACACACACACACACACACTCACACACACACACACACACACACACACACACACACACACAAACACACTAAAATAAGATTAAACCACAATACAAGGGATGGCTTCTGAAGTCGGGCTGACTTGTAATAAACACATACTCAGTGTGTTTTCCCAATAGCAGGTACCACATACACTTTTAGCATTGTTTGCAATTTGCAGTGCTCTATGTGAGGATGCATAGGGATTTGGTTCCCCCATCAGCACTAGGATGGCTCCATAAAGAATCAGTATTTCATATGGAACAACAAAAAACTCAGGTTAGCTAAATCAATCCTGTACAATAAAAAAACATCTGAGGGTATCACCATCTCAGATTTCAAGCTGTACTACAGAGCAATAGTAATAAAAACAGCATGGTACTGGTATAGAAACAGACCAGTGGATCAATGGAATCGAATTGAAGACCCAGAAATGAACCCACACACCTATGGTCACCTAATTTTTGACAAAGAATTCAAAACCATACAATGGAAAAAAGACAGCATCTTCAACAAATGGTGCTGGTCCAACTGGATGTCCACATGTAAAAGAATGAAATTAGACCCATACTTATCACCTTGTACAAAACTTAAGTCCAAGTGGATCAAAGACCTCAACATAATGCCGGACACATTAAATCTACTAGAAGAGAAAGTCATAAAAACCCTTGAACTCATTGGCACAGGTGACAACTTCCTGAACAGAACACCAACAGCTCAGGACCTAAGACCAACAATCAATAAATGGGATCTCATGAAATTGAAAAGCTTCTGCAAGGTAAAAGACACTGTCATTCGAACAAAACTGCTGCCTACAGATTGGGAAAAAATCTTCACCAACCCCACATCTGACAGAGGGCTAATGTCCAAAATTTACAAAGAACACAAGAAATTAAATGCTAAGAAACCAAATAATCCAATGAAAAAATGGGGAAAAGAGCTAAACAGAGAATTCACAAAGGAGGAATTCCTAAAGGCTGAGAGACACTTGAAGAAATGCTCAGCATCCTTAACTATCAGAGAAATGCAACTCAAGATGACTCTGAGATTCCATCTCACACCTGTCAGAATGGCTAAGATCAAAAGCTCATATGACAGCACATGCTGGAGAGGATGTGGAGAAAGGGGAACCCTCCTCCATTGCTGGTGGGAGTGCAGGCTTGTGCAACCACTATGGAGGTCAGTATGGTGATATCTTAGAAAACTTGGAATAGCTTTGCCTTGGGACCCAGCCTTACCACTTCTGGGTATACACCCAAATGACTCCTCACCGAATCATAAGGAAGTTTTCTCATCTATGTTCATAGCAGCCTTATTTGTAATAGCTAGAAACTGGAAACAACCCAGATGTCCCTCAACTGAAGAATGGATTAAAAAACTGTGGTACATCTACACAATGGAATGCTACTCAGCTATCAGAAACAATGAAATTATGCAATTTGCAGCCAAATGGATGAAAGTAGAGAAGCTCATCCTGAGTGAGCTAGCCCAGACTCAGAAGGATGCACATAGCTTCTATTCACTTATAGTCGGATTTTAGCCATATAGTACAGGATAACTATACTACAACCATTGCACCAAAGGGAACATGAACATAGACTTTGTTACCTGTCAATCAGACACTTTGCCCTAGTGGTGCTGCCTTGTAGGCCCCCAGTGTATGAGGAGGCTGTTGGCCCACATATGACTGTTGAACTGGGGCAGGGGACTGTTATGTAGGGAGACTCCACTCCAGAGGAGTGGGATGGAAGGGATAGGGGGTAGAGGGTGGGAGGGTGGGACTGGGAGGGATAGAAAGAGGACACTACGATGGAGAAGTAACCTGAAGCAATAAATAAATAAATTAATAAAAAATGAAAAAAAAAAAAAGAATCAGTATTTTCTGGCCTGGGAGAACCCCAGAACTAGAAGCCAGATGTCCTGATCATCCCCAAGGGAAGACGAAAAGTTGAGTCTGTAGGTTTTGAGTCTACATAAATGAGGCGGTAAGAAAACTACCACCTCAGGAGGCAGTATAAAGAAAACTAATAGCAACAGGAATGTAATGTGTATGATCTAAACACAGTTGTTAGCAGCTTTTAAATTTTACTTTTCTCTTCCTGTCCTGATATAATGATCAAATTCTGATATAGAAGAAAAAGTCTTAAGTGTTTATGCACAGGGAGGCTCCTGTGAGCCGAGTCACTCCGTCTAAAGGCAGAGAAGGCCCCAGAGCAGGCACAGTCTTCCTTCCTCAGAGTGATGCTCCTAGAGATGGCTCACTCTCACTCTCTCAACCCCAGATTTCCCTGCAAGGAACCACAGTGAAACAAGGAGAATCCAAGAAAATCCTTTGATTTTCTGTAATGATGAAGCTTCTACAATATTGTGTGTAGGAAAATGGTTGGGCACACTGTGGAATTACATCAGAACATAGAGTCTGGCTTTTTTGCAGAACAGCAAGGGGAACTAAGAACCAAGAAAATAATGAAAGCTACTCTAGTCCTCATGATCAGAGGCAAAGCAAGATAGGAAACGTGGTCACATGATCTGCTTTGAAAGAATAGGTGAGGTTGGCCCGTGAGGTTGGCCGTAGAACTTAGAAAAGTTCCAATCACACGATTTACTTCTGCATTACTTTCGGCCACCCACCAGAATCAAAGACAGTCTGCATAGGAAATGGAGTTCACTGCCTGCAGCTAATGCTGTTAAATGTGACCGGGTAGTGCTTGGGCAAAATGTGCTCATGACATGGAGCTCTGAAGGTAGTCAAGGCCAGAGAGAAGGTGAAGCACCCTCAGTGAGGTGACGAAAACCCGGTAACTGACGAACGTAACGGCAGATGAAATCCACTTCAGACAGGCTCAAGGTGAAACTTTCTGGAAGGAATAAATTAGATGCCTCATCCAGGCTGAAGGACTCTGAGTTAGCCGGTGCCGCCTGAGAATAATATCTAAAACTCATCACAGTTCGGTGAGACCATCTGCTCCATGCACAGCCCCAGTCAGAAGGAAGGAACAAGATGTCAGGCTGCGTGAAGAAGCAGATGAAACACGCGTGAGTGATGTGAGTCATTACAGTGAGAACCCCTTATATAATCCTTTGTAAAAACCAAGAGAAGAGAACATAAAAGAGTGGGTGGGGCAGGAGTAACAGGGGTCAATGGGCTGAGCATATGTTAAGACTTCAAAACAAGCGGGGGAGAAACAAGCTAAAGTATCCCCGATTTTCACGTCCTATAAATGGATGATAGAATGTCGTGTATGTGAGAGACCAAAGTAAGCCGAAGCCATCCCCACTCAGGAAGTGATTGCAGGAGACAAAATGTGTCATGAAATTCCAGGGAAGGCATATTTCAGGCAGCAAAGTCAGTGTGCATTTCCTTCTAAGGAAAAGGGCTTCATTTCTGCAGGTGGCAAGCAGCTTTGACTGAAGCCGCGCTCTCGGGTATGGGGGTGGGGTGGGGATGAGGCTTCAGGGCTTTCTGTCCGCACATCTGGCCCACACCATCCTACAAAGTCCTCAGAGAGCCTCAGTTCAGGGTGATGTGCAGAATTTTCCACTTCCCCTCAGGGGACAAACCTTCTCAGGGTCCATGCATGTTTGTTCTTGACGCACTCCTCCCCCCCCCCCACCCCCTATGCCTCCACAGCCTCAGTAAGTCCTTTATCTCAGACACTGACGGTGGTTTTGTTTCTTCTTCCGGTGGATTCCATCTTTGCTCAGAAGCCTCTGGGGAATTTTATACACCCAAGCCTTGTTACTTTGTTTCTCCCTGAGTGACACCATCTTGATTTTTATTCTGTGCAATGACTCCTCCATGAAGATGTGTCCCGTTTACCGATGATTGACAAAGGAGAGATTACCGTGGAAGCATTTGACTCCTGCCTTTACTGTAACTGTCTCATTAGAAGCCCTTGTACTCTCTGATACTCTTTTCTGAGATGGGGCTTCTGTGAGTGTCATTCTGTACCTCAGTTACCAGAATTAAGTTCAGCTCTCGGCTGTGGAAGCTGCAGTCATTTGCCAGTCTTCTGGGACCAGGCTGGTGCTAGTATAGGTTGAGGAAAGACAGATCTGGATAGACTACATGCTGGGCTTGAATCTTAATGTTTAATAACCTCAAGTTCCACATTCCCACCGGTCATTATATCCTAATCCACCCACTGGCTTCTGTGGCCAACAGATTCTGCTGCCCACCCCCCTTTCACTAGATTACTCCCAGCCTGACTTCCTTTCTTCTCTCTCCACTCAAAAGTTTGCCGGGCAACTCTGCAGGGCTCTGTGACTTTGACAAACTGTGTGTCATTTTTATTTTTCCTGTACACAGATGCACAAGAGACATGGTGTGAGTTTTAAACACAGGCAGTGGGGACTCTAAAAGTTTCATGTTGTCTTTTTTTCCCTATTTTCATGGAAGACATGGCTTCAGATGGCCATGGCTGAGTGAGCCTACAGGTCACATGAGGAGACTCATGTAGTTGACTCCTGCTAGGCACATATTCCAAGCAAATCAAAACTATTCCTACTTTTCCATCTCCAGCCTCCTAGGGTAGTCAAGAGTAATCCACAACTTGGATTAGTCTGGTGGGGTCTTGGGATAATCATAGATTTGGAAAAAATAAATTAGTATTTTTATATTTATTTGGATGTGTACACATGTATTTCATGACACAAATATGGAGGGTCAAAGGGCATTCTGTAGAAATCAATTCTCTCCTTCAAATATGTGGGTCTTGGGGATTGAACACTATCATCAGTACCTTTATCCACTAAGCTACTTCACTGGCCAAGTAGTGGGCCTGTTACACAGCAGGAGCTAGCTGGTGGTATCCTTAAGTACTTACTGCTCTCCTCTCTCCTACTGAGTTCCATTGTTTTCCACAGATCAGCTTGGCCATCAGTAGAGATCTAGAAAATTGTTCAAATAATGAGATCAGTCACTTAGTCAATCAGTTTTGGTCATCAAATATCTCTGAGTTTAAACAGCAATGTTTCTGTCATTTAAAATATTAGTTGGATAAAAGCACATATATCCATACACATACATACATGCATGCACATAGTGTGTGACCACAAATGACTCAGTGTGAGAACTCTGCACAACTGTGCTCTTGGCACATGAAGAATGTGTGTATGGCAAGGATGCTTCTCTCCACAGGATTCAGAAAGAACACTGGCTGTTACTTTGAGATTATTTGCCCTAGCTATTTTTCATCTGCTGTTCTGGAAACTGCATGTGGACAGTCTTTTTTTTTTTTTTTTTTCTGTTTGTGTCCTCAAACACCTAAGGTGATGCTTGGGATCGGGCCAGATACTCCACAGAAGTATGTTGAGTTGGTTGACTCTTCCTTAAACAACTGAATTTTCTGGAAAGGATTAGTACTTTATATAAATAGAAGAAGGCCTTTGGGCTAAGCTGCATTTTTAATTTGCTGTTTCCAGAAAAGCAAGTAGCAAATTCACAAATTTGAGAATGAGAAATACCTAATTTATTAAAGACCAGGCATTGGTTTATACAGAGTTTTTACCAGAGCCCAGGACTTCTCAAGACTGGTTGAAGCTTACTGTGAGGCTATCAAAATGTAAATGGAAGTAGAGAGAGCCCTAAGAGTAAAGGCTACAAAAAGATTCTGTCAAAGGAATCATAACCTTCCCAGAAAGGCGCTTCCTTATTTAATGATTTGCCACTGTGTCATCTCCTAAGTCACGCCCAGAGCTAGCGGGTTAACCCACTCACCACATGCCCAGTGCGGATCATTCCTCTCCTGGCGGGGCTCCCTGCTGTGCTTCCAGTGTTCTGAAAACACTCTTGGACTCAGCACTATGACAGGTCTGACTCATACCTGAGACTTCCCTGCTCTTTCCCGAGCCTAACTCTGCTCCGATAGTATCTGCCTCTGCCAGTTATTTTAATGAATTGTGAAGGCAGATTTTGTATTGACAACTATATGAATATAGCCAGTCTGTAGGATACTTTATTTAAAGAAGATTCCTAACTCTAGTCTGTCCTTCATCCTTCAGGAGCCCACTCCTTCCAGAAGTATTTCTTTGCCCACCCTCACTATGTGTCCTGGAGGGTTTGTCACCCACTGAGGTTCTCTTGCTCTGGCTCCTATGTCTGTCTGAACACATGGGAAGAAAGGGGCAGTGGAGAGAGCTTCTAACCTTGTCCTGCCTCAGTTAATGTATTCTGACCCATGATACTTCCTGCCAGGTCACTGATGTCTCTGGGAACCGTCCTTATGTCCTCTTCCACCCTAGAGATTTCTGGGCTTACTGGTACAGATCTTTGCTTATCTAAATTGGGACTGGAGAGCCTTCCTGCCCTGCTCAGCCTCTGGCTACCCTGCCTGGTGCCTTCCATGCCACCAGCTGTGTCACTCTGTAATGACTCTCTGCTTCCTCTTTTCGGTCAGTAACAGCTACAGTGCTTTTGTGTTCTGGTTTGTCCTGAAGGGTGTAAACCAACTACTCCTCTTCATTAAGCCAGAGAATATCAAGCCCCATAAAAGTAAAAACATCCCATAACAACTGGGTGTGATGGTACAAACCTCCCATTCCAGATAACCTGGAGGCTGAAAAGAGACAATCAAAGTTTGAGACCAGACTGAACCACAAAGCAAGACATCCAAATAAAACAAATTTAAGGGAAACAAACAAATCATCATCAGCCATAGCAATAAAGCCCAGTGGAGTTTTGGTGAGAAGTATGTGCATAGAATGTGGTGGCTGAGGTTTGAAACCACATCTATTGGCCTCTCTAGTCCACTCTGTCTGTGCATTAACTGACTATCATGCTGAAGGCTTTGTCCTTTCACTAGCAAGTGAGGGCCCTTCTCTGAGCCTAGCAGCTGTAGACGGGGATTAAGTGTGCTGACCCTTATTTCTTGGGAACTGACAATAATAGTCTCTCTATAACCACCACGTTGGATGGGTCAGTGGGCAGCTGTCAACCTAGAAATGGCAAAGTACAGCCAATTTGGAAGTATGCAGCTGGTATCAGTGGCTAATGTAGCTTAGGGAGGAGCAGGGAGAACTTAGAAAAGTGTCAGCTGAGAAGCCATCTAGGGGTATCATTTGAAGCATACAAGTAACCCCAAAATGGAAGATAGCACACGCTTCAAGCAGCATCTCCTGCAGATAATCTCACTGATCCTCAGCATATACAAATCCACAGCTGTAATACCAGTTTTGGACATTGGCAAACTCAATCACTTTCTCTTTTTTCACCATGCCATCTTACCTTGTACCTTGTGACTCTTATGACTCTTTTGGGACATTTACTTCCTTTCTTGTTTTGTTTTGTTTTGTTTTGTTTTGTTTTTGTTAAGACTGGATATCTCAACATTTACCTCAAGGCTTCTGGACATGTCTGAGTAAAAGCAATCAATATTGGTTAATAAGCCAGATCAGTGTTATTGGTATTCTTTACAACTCTGGCATAGTTCATTTATGTACAGATTGCCTATGAAAACTTGGTCTCAGGTCTTGTCTAGACAATGCCGTACACGGCCACTCAAATTAATAACGTGACAGAATTATCTTACTCTTAATGCAGCTGGCTCTATATTGACTCTGTAAATTAAATTTACTGCACAGTGCTATTGACAGCTGAGTCTCTGGCATATATAATGGATTCGAATGGAGACAGGGTGGTATCTCATGCCTTCAAGCAAATGCTGATAACTCATCATTTTCATAAAAAGTGGGAAATGCTTTATCATCACTGTTCCCCCTCTCAGTAGATTAAATCAAAGTAAAAGGTGGCTGCAGTTTACTCAGTTCACCTCTATGTTGGAAAAAAAAGGAGATTCTCCCACGCAGCCTGTAAAACAAGTGCTGGAGGGTTCATCAAATGTGCAGTGAGGGAATCCCCTTGCATCTTGAGGAAGTATTTTTATCTCAAGGAGTACAATTGTGTCTTGTGAATTTGATTTGAATGTAATGAAAATTCTCATAAATGTGTATGTACAAAGCCAGGCCTAGACACACAGCCTCTACATTTAAACTACTTTACTTCAGGCATGACAGGGTTAGTGAGGGACCTATCCTGTCACCTTTTTTAGTTTGGAAAATGACCACTTAGGTGCAAGCAGGATAAACTAGCATAGGAAGAACTACCTATTGCTTCTGTGGGGTTCGTTGGCATGAGTTGACAAAACAAGCTATTAAGAAGGAAAGATTTCTGTGTCCTCAGTGTCCTCCTTTTTCACACTTCTTGCTGTACAATGCATAAAAGATGTAACCCCTCTCATTCCCAAAACTCTTCTCTATTATCTATTTGATTTTTAGATATTCCCTTGCACATAATCTGTGAAATAATACACACCAGTTTATGTTGAGGGCCAAAGCCAACTGAGAGCTGGGTTGTGTGTTAGGGGCAAAGACAGGCTAGGCTGGATCTATAGGCAAAAGTGGCCCACTAATGTCACCCCATCACAGCACCTAGAGTACTCCACTATCACAGGATTAGCTACTTAGGTCTTTGACTTAAGTCCCCTTACTTTATGAAAAGATATTGTTCTATTCAGCTGAGTTAATTAAATTCTCAGTTATACCTGTATGGTATCAAGTTAGCTTCTGTAGGAATAGGCAGAAGAGAGCAGCGTATGACAAAGAGCTCAGCAGGAGGAATCAGTAGGTACCAGCAGAGGTGACTCCCTAATCAGGCAATACACCTCCAGTCAGTACATCTCTCATCAGAAAGTAGTTCCACTGGTCTGCTGAGAGTGATTGGCAGGGAGTGAAACAGCCCAAGTAGAACTGACACTGATTGAGGAGTTGTTCAAACATTGGCTGCAGCCAGACCATGAAGTTACAGTACTCACACCTGAACCTTCCCACCACCCATCAATCGTAACCCTCCCTTTAGACTTTACTTGATAACATTCCTCTACTGTAAACCTCAGGGAAGCTGTTGTGGACATCAAATTCTAGGCCAATGGGCAAGGGAGCACTGTAGTTATGTCAGACTGAAGATCATTACATCTGGGAAATTGAGACCTTCCTGTTCTCTAACCTAATCTGATTCTTGGGACCTGATAGAGTGTCAGGTGAAGATCCCTGGAACTCCCTTAAATGCTATTTTCCTGTATTAGCTCTCTACAGGGAAGTCACAAAGCACAAGAAACTGGGTGACTTGGGACAAACAGAGTAGTGTCCTCTTATGCTTTTGAAGCCCCAAATTTGGAGCTGAATGAAGTATTAGCCAATCCAGTCTAGGTGCTCTCTAAAAGACCTAAAGGAGGTCGATCCTTGACTCTTCCAAACAACCAGCGGACTGTGGCTCTCTCTAGAGTTCCTTGGCTTGTGATAGTATCTATCCTCTATGACTCCAGCACCACATGGACTTCTGTAGTAGGACAGGACATCTGCAAAGGGACCTGTGGTCTTGGTTTGCATGCGGGGTGAGTCCTCAGTTTCTTCTGTAGTCTTTCTACACAGGATGGTCATGAACATCCCTGCTGAACTTCCCAGAGCTGGGCAGTGGCAGTGTGAGTGAGAAGATCCAAAAGCAAAGCTCTCCCTTGTGAAGTAGGCAAATCAGCTGGGTAAAAAGAGCTGCATATGAAAAATTAGGTGAGAGGGTGAGCTAAGAACCAACACACACACACACACACACACACACACACACACACACACACACACACCTTCCAGCTTCCCTTCTCTGTGAAGACATCATTGTAAAAAAATGAAAAACTTCCACAGCCCATTGCCACCTTGCACTGGTTAATTGTCATCCTATAGTATGGTCCTCATGAAGTACGGTAAAGACAGCACCGTGTCCACGCTCAGTTCCTCCTTGTGTGATGGAGTTTCACTTTCCCTGCTGGCTAGTCATGCCACCCTCATAAGGATGAACTCCTCATTGTTCCCAGGTGACTCACAAGAAACAAAATGAAACAAATGGTGCCACTTACAGAAAACAGTCAATCTACTAATATCAAGAGAGAAAAACATCCTGAACAATAATGTTTTATTTTGATACCATGAGAAAGTGTTGCTGTGCCAAGCCTAGCCCTGGCAATCTTGCCTTCCTTCCAACAACAACAGAAATCTAGATCACTTTTTAAATAGAAATATGATTGTTCTACCAGTCTTCCTTTTGACAGGATTTACCTTTCTAGAGCAGGTGACAATTTCCTATTATAGGAATTTTCATACTGTTGTTGCCAAAAATATTTTCAAGAAAAAATTGTCTCTTACATGTAAAATTGCTACATTTAATAATTAAGAATTTCATGGAGGACTTTTTTATTGAGAGCACCCATTGTTCCTTTTACTTGCATTTAACAATTGCACAGTACTGTGTGTGAATCAAGACTCAAAAGAGATGCAGACCTTCTTCTCAGACTTCAATTAACAAGGAAAGCAAGAGCCACAGGCAGGTAGAACTTACAGGTCCCTCAACAGTGTGTGTGTGTGTGTGTGTGTGTGTGTGTGTGTGTGTGTGTTCACATGCTGTGGGGGAACAGAGTAGGTTGCCAAAGCCACTGAAAACCTCAGGAGATCACAATGCTGGAGCTATGTATGCAAAGATGGTGTCAGGCTGTGAGTGGAGAAGCACCTGGGTGACCTAGGACAGCAAACTACTCATCAACTCTGCCTCCTTTGGCCATGGCATTTGCCAGTCTCCTACTGAAGTGAGAGGCCATGGAATAGACCCCAGGATGGTTGGGTTGGTAGCATAGAGCAGGAAGCCTGGCACTCTGAACCAGGAGCTTCTACTCACCACTTCACTGATGCCACCTGTGGTAGGTTATTTTCTGAGCTTTTTCTTTTGTTTTGATTATTTATTGCTGTTCAAGAAAATAACAACAAAAAATTAAAAGAAAATAAAAATTAATTCTCTTTTCCATTCTTTTCTTGCCAAATCTTCCATGATTCACAAAACCAAATATATCTAGTGTCATGCAGAACCATCAGGTTCAGATGTGTAAAATAATATATCCTTCAGTGTGTAAAGAACTGTTAAGAAGAAGGCCAGGTCTGTAATCCTGAGTGCACAGTCATGTCCAAAGCATAAAGACCTCGATGTTACTTAATAAGAGTGAGAGAAAGGTTTGTGCTTAATTGTATCAGCTCAGTTTCCTTTAATATATATATATTTCTTTAGCATTGGTTACTTTTCTGTGAAAGTCTCTTTCAATTATGACTTCTTTACTGGGTCCCATAGCATGGCTCACCCCCCTGTCCCTCATCATGTTCCTGTCCACCTCCTTCCCACTCCTACATAGTCAGAGCCTCGAGAGTCTGATATCATTAGACTTTCTCATAAGAACTTTAATCAAGCAAGTACAGGCTGATTTATGCTCAATAAACTTTAAATTCCCATAAGGAACACTTTGTTCTATAGCGGATCTCTTCAAAGCCAGAATTAAAAAAAAAAATCTTACATCTGTGTATCCCACTTTTCTTTAATGGAGAAAAATAACAGTTATGCAGGTCTCCAAGTTACAGAATCATTTAGATTATTACAGGGGGGCTAACTGATAATTCGTTGAAGAATGCTCACCTTCTCTGAACTCTCAACAATCTTGGTATAATTTTCCACAATTTGACAGGATTTTGCTGGGGACCAAATCTTCAAGTGAGATAAAACTGAGAAATTAATAGTTCATTTCTAAAGACAAATTACTTTTTTCAAATACATAGTCCTATCTACACTCAAGGGCTTTACTACAGTGGTACACGCCCCCAAGAGCTAATACTTTCATATATTAAACAGTTTATTATTGGAAACGGTTATTAGAAATTCTTCAAGACAGCAAAATCCTACTGTTTAGGTACATTCACAAAACTCTGCAGGGAACCCATATAAAGTCACACAGTGAGAGTTGAAGGGACCGACTGAGAGCGGGAACTCCCACTGTCCTTGTCTCAGGAGACCTCCTCCTTGTGTTGCATTTGCACAAGTTCTCCCACAGGAAGCAGCTTTGGTGAGAAGACACTTCTTGATTCATTGAAAAATAGTTATTGTTTGTTTAATGCCAGATAATAAAGGACCATGTCTCATGAGTTAAGAGTTGAATCTTGCCTTTCTGAGAATGTCATACCTCCGCATTTAAAATACCTCCTGCCTGGTACATTATCTTCTGGAGAAAATGGCATCTCCTATCCTGTCACAGTCTTCTAGCCACCTTGCAGGACTCTCTGGGTGGAAGAAGTTCACTGTGGGGACATTGTTGGTTAGGACACTGGGAGAGGGTACAAGGCATATCCCTGACCTATTCAGACGCATCACCTGAGGCCAAAGCTTCTGCCCCTCCCAGGCAGGTGGTCTCAGCACACAGCCCCCTCCCAGCAACCCTGTGATGCTCACCTTAAGGCAGTCCCATGGATGGCAAACTGTTTGAGCATTGCCACAGCGTCACTTGCACGCAACTGCTTTGTGTCTAATTGGCTAGGGATGCCACTGAGGTCACATGCTCTCTGTGAGCAAAGAAAGGGAAGGAAGACTTTCTTTTATCCTCTGCGTGAGAATGAGAGAGACAAGAGTGTAACACCTGGCAGAGAAGATGGGAACTCAGTGACAGCCCCTTTCAAATGTGCCTGGGGGCAGATCAAAGTTTTTTCCTCCAGGAGTTGCAGGCGTTCCTCCTTCATCTCTGGGGCTTTCCTGCTCCCACAACCAAAAGTACGCTCATAAAGGAGCCCTCAGAGCCCTGCTCTGAGGTACGCAGTCTGCCAGCACAGTTGACCCAGTCCCATTGGCCATGTGTTAGTGCTATGTACCAGAGAGCTATTCTTATTGCTAGAGGGTCACACATCAAGAGTTCTGGAAAACGTACAAGAGAAGAGGGTTTCAAAGGGCATGCTTCAGTGAGTGTGCATTCCTGCAGCTAGTCTATAAAAAGACTCACAGGCACGCAGGCAGCACTTGGTCTCAATTTCCCGTTGATTTCTAAGCTCCAGCAAACCGCAAGCAGTTCTGTGGGCTTCTGCTCCAAGCTGGCCTGACAGATGTGAGGCAGGACCAGAGTCTGTCCTAAATCAGAATTGCATGCACAAAAGAAGAAAGGAGATGTCCCAGCCCTGGAGTGTCACATATCCCCCTAAGAAGCTGCTTGGAAAGTTCACCAAGCACAGGCATCCAAATACTTACCGGGGGTGATGCTAGGCTCTGTGTACTCAAATACATACCGTGGGTGATGC